>OZ005740.1:165303139-165903139 GCA_963930735.1 Dioctria linearis
CAACATGGCAACCGTAAAAACTTTTTATTTTCGGAGCTCGCAAATAATAAAATTGTAAAGTAATAAATTAAAGTAAAAGAAAAAACATAATAATAAAAATTAAATTTATCACAAATTATAAATTTACTAAAATAAAATAAAAAGTATTAAAAACTACTTTGCCTCACTCTAAATGAGTGAGAGCAGCAGCGATTCTGGGGGAATGATGATCCCCTCAAATTGATTGGAAGAAGAAAGAAGAACAAAAATGGTTCTTCTTCTAAGAAAAAACCCCAAGCGCCCACAGAAAATGCCATTAAGGGCCCAAGTGAAGAGGCAATTAAGTGCCTAACTGAAGAAACCAAGGCAAATTGCCAGGAAAACTGCGACTGCCCGAGAAGAGTCTGGAGTAACACCGCCAAGCGCTACAGCTATTGCTGCAGAATCTTTAGCCGTAGCTTTAACAAATACTGAGCCGACATCTTCGACCCTAAGACAGCATTCTACCCTAAAACGAAGTTGTCCAAAAGGCTTCTTTGTCAGCGCCAAAGCCTAGCGGCTTAGTAATGCGGCTACCGCTTTCTTCAAGCGTCTCCAACAAGCAGCCAATAGTACTAGGAGGACAAGCAGCAGCACCATGATCCCCGGTGTTAGTATCAGAGATTTCTTAAGCGCAGGTAAGTGGTGGTTCCAAGAACATTCCACTATCGTCCAGCTCCATTGGACGCAGGTAAGCCTCGGCCATAGACCAGTGCGGGTCTCCAGGGCTTCTTCGACGGGAAGTAGCAGGACGAGGGCTGCGGGATTTTAGCTTGAGCACATCAGAGCATGTCCACAGACTGCATACCTGAAGGCGATCTTCCGCGTCATCTCCAGTGAGCAGCTGTTGTCTATGGGAATTATAGCTGGAGGAAAGTTCGAGGTGTACACCACGACCCTCGAAAGCGCTACCAGCTAATGCTTGAGGGCATCGAGGTAGAGGGTAGACACCTCGTTCCATTTCCGTTAAAAGAGAAGCCCACGACCTCTCGAATTTCCTTGGGCGATTCGGGAAGGTTCATGGAAAGGTTCGCGCCATTCCCATTAAAATTTGGGACGAGGGTCTCGGGTGGGTATCTTCGGTACTAGCCGGGAAGGGTCCATTACTTTAAATAAGGGGCGTACGCTTCCGTCAGGCTCTTACCTGAGCACATCTGGCTCGATATACTGGATAGACGTTTGCACCGAAGCGAAATGCCATGCTTGACGTTTGATAGGGCATTTTATTGCTGACTGCCCCAGGAGAACCGGGAAGAAGGCTGAACCGAGGGTTCCCTTGAAGGAAGCCACTTCTACAGTAGTGGATCTGGAAAGGGAGCCTTCGGCCGGCAGTCAACCTGCTGTTTCAGAGCAGCCAATGGTTAAGGTGCCTAAAGTTGTCCTAGAGGCAAAAATAATTATAGCTGCAAACGGCGCCAGGTCGGCACGTGAAAAGACGGCTACTTCTGACAAGGAGTCTATTAGCCTAGTAGGTGAGAAAAATAGGACGAGGAGGAGTAATAAGGTGGACCGGGCGATGCTGCCTCCTCCAGAGCCAGCAAAGCCAGTCGCATCACAGCGGTCACACTCGGAGGAGGATGATAGTGAAGCTGGCATTTCGAAGGTCGTTTTGAGGGAGGTGGAAGCATCTCTCGAGCAGCATTCGGACTGCGACATGACCGGCTTGGATGAGACTGGTCTTTCGAGCTTCGGTGGCTACGAGTCCTGTGATATCATCAATTCGACTGGTAGCCAATTCCAAGTCTCGAAGGGTATGGAAACCCTTCCTAGGGAGAAAATTCGCAACATTCTTGGCCAGCTCCAGTACAAGAAGAATTCAGGTCAAATCTGGAGAATTCTTGTACGGGAGCTGGAGAGGCCAGAGTTGTTATTTCCTCAGCTTCTACTCCTACAACAGGAGTCGAAGAAAAAGGGGAAGTACAAACGATGTAGCTCGCTTAGATCGTATCCACAGGAAGGTGGAGGAGCTGATTCAGGAGCATGGCTTGGCCGATTCTCCTCGTCCGTAGACGTCGTACCTTCATCGTTTGAGCTTCTTATCTCTTTGAATGTGTAAGATAGGCTCCCTTAACAACGGGGGTTTAAGTGCTCATACAAGACTACACAGTACTATCGAACTTGTCAAAATGTTCGATATAGACATTACACTTCTGTATACACGTATACACAACTTGAATGCTATGCTTATTTACACACTGAACATGCAATGTTTGCCACACCAGCGCCTCGCCGAGGCTCAGGGTTGGCAACCGTTGTATCCAACAAATTTACACTATCGTCTCCTGTCTATACAGATGTCTTCCCAGGCTTCGCACCTTCCTTGGACTTTGTCGTTCAAGACAAACATATAAAGGTAGTAAACGTGTACCTTCCTCATGACCAGGACATTACAAGACAAGTTCTTGATAGTGTTCAGTCCTGTCTGGTGAATTTTAATTGCGAAACTGTCCTCGGAGGTGATTTCAACTGCACCGTTAATCCCTCAATGAATCGGCACTCTGCAGTTGAGTTCAACTCTTTCAATGCTACTTGGTTGAGGAATTTTGTCGGTGTTTTCAGACTCGTGGATATCTATCGTGGGAGCATCATACTGTACAACTCAGTGGCGGTTCGTGGGATTCAGAAGAAGGGAAGCACTACATTTTATGTAAATTATAGCTTTGCTTTTCAGACTATTTCATTGCTTACTGTAAGTAATTATACATGTATCGAAATCAATGATGTCAGTACAACACAATATAAATATTCACATTTATTCTTGCTCTTGAAAGAGAAGGAAGCCATTATCATCGTTAAATAAATCAGCGATGCAATCACATCTTTCATTTAATCCATTCACAGCAAATATTGCCTGCCCCATAACTAAGCAAATACAAAAATTTCACCCTTTCACAACGTACACAAAAAATCTAATCTTCTAATTCAATCTTTTGAGTTCAATTACAATTATTATTGTACTTAGAGTAGGTATACTCGTTCGCCGGAATACTCAAATAAAAGCAAGAATTCTACATTGTCTCGCAATTAAACAGAAACGTACGTAATACTATAGATAGTCAATAACTTATTTTTGCACAATATGAATAAAATATGTTTAAACTAATTTTATAATAAAAAACGTTCATTCATTTAAAGTCAAACGGGATAATATAATTTTAAAATATTGTTATTGTGTAGATTCAGTTTTGCAATGAAACTTTTCTTGGGTGATAGAAAAAATATTTTTTTACTTAGCCTATAATTTATTTATGAAAGTTATTTATTTAAAAAGTTTTTTTCAATAAGTTTTATATTCTAATCATTACATTTTTGCTAGAACCTCATATAACAGGACATACAGTACGTTTACATGAATACTTGAGTACTTGGCTTGAAATCCACTTGAAGCTCACATAGGACGGTTGATTGAATTAATTCCAATTACCTACTTGACTTGAATTTTTCTTGAATTTACTTTAATTTTCCAATTACTTAAGTTGAAACTTACGCATTGAATGAGCGTTTTCATGATTATTTGATTACTTCAAGCATACTTCAAGTATAAGTACTTCAAGTATTCATGTAAACGTAGGATACTGATAATCTATCTAATATATGCATATTAACTCGCATCTACGTTCTTTTGCGAATGTTGTGATGTAATTTTTTTACCTCTGCGGTAAGTATAGTTTAGAAGATTATCGCACTTTAATGTAAGTACTTCCATGTAAAAACGTTTTACACGAAAAACTGGAAAATTTATTTCACATCAAAACCCTTCGGTTAAACATATGAAATATGTAAAATAATATGCTGAAGCGTTTAAAAGAAAAATCAGCCCCCGCAAGAACTTACAGTCCCGTTTGTACACAATTTCGAAAATCACGCATTTTAAAGATATTCGGGTGAAAAAAGTCGGCTATAAATTTTCTTACAGAACAAAAGAAAAGATGCCATTTAATAAATCTCAGCAAAAGCTTCAACCACCCTCCCCCAAAACCGCCAAAAACGTAAAAAATTAAACCCACTGACTAATTCTAAAAAAAAATCCCATGTAAATCCATCCACGTTTACTATTCTAAAACAATTCCTAAAATTTCACAATATTCGTCACGAAGGTCGGATAAAAGTTATTTAAAAAACGCTACGAATTTGTTAACATCTGGCAGCATTTAAATAAATGGTGAGCAAGACCGACACACACACCCGCACCAGCATATACTTCAGAATTTATCAATGAAAGTTACTATCAGGGGATGTAAATCAATTGCCAAACGCTACGCTGCGGCCAGCGTACCATAGCAATGTACGCATGCAAACTCTTGAGTGAATATTAGTCTAAAAAGTTAAATGCATTTAACTTTTTACATTGGCTTCGTTGTTGTAAATACGCTGTAGGGATTTCAACGTCACTGCGATGCCAGTGGCAACGGTGTTTGATTCTAATGCCGTTGCATCCATACCACGCGAATATTATGTAGCTTGCTTGAAAAGACAAATCGGTGTGGATCTGGTGTTGGGTGGAGTGATGGTGGGTGGGTCATAAGCTACATTTTGGTCAGCGTACCATAAAGAATGCTAGTAGCGATATAATGACATTGGGCTTGGTGGTATGTTATTATTTTGTAGGAGAAAATTGGGCGTTACTTATAAAGTATTTCAGGTTTTATCTAGTGATGCCAGAGGAGTAAACTTCTTTGAATTTTATACATTTTTTTAAATATTCTAAGAATATTTTAAAGCAAAATTTATGTTTGGATTTTTTTATTTTGTCAAGGGAAGCAGTGCATCCTTTGCTTCCAATGAGGAACCGCCCCTGGTGCAACTACTTTGGGACAATAACGATTAAAAACACCTTGCTCGATTAAAATGTATATTGAAACTGAAACTTTATTACTTATTCTGGATTTACAGTTTTCATAGGTTGTTGCTTATTCTTTTGATTACATTGCATCAATATACGCATCTCATGTCGATTCACTAAGTTCACTGACATTTATAAAATGCTAATGTAATGAGTATATGGTTTATTGGCGTGAACTATGAAATGCTGACGCATAGGGTCATTGAGTTGATTGACTTTATAAAAAGTGTTAATGTATTTTTACCTTCAATATATTAATACAATGTAATCACATAATTCCTGTACACCTTCCCTCTTTAGGAGTGTGATCTTAAGGATTATACGGCCAAAAAAATAAAGATAAGTTTAGAAGTAAGTTTCACAGAACTAATACAGTAAAATTTATAAACAATTTAGAAAATTTATAGACTATTTAGAAAATATATTCGTTGGATACCTTCCCCACATGGAGTCAAAACTTATCGCTGTAAATAATTTTTTATTTTTTTTTTATTTATCTTTAAAGCTAATATAGTATAAATATTTCAATGGTTGAATTATAGAATTTGTCTGGGATCCCTATTATTTTATTAGTTATTCGTTTATTATTATTATATGTAATATATGCTATATATTGGCCAATATGTATAAAATAGTATTCAAGATATTTAAAACGATTACACATATATTTCCTATCACTACTATTTTATTAAAATATTTAATTTTATTTTCATTTTTTGTCATATTATATGACTGAAATAAATTCCATTGTTTATATTTTATTTTCCTTCAAATTCTCTATTAAATTTCTTTACTCTATTTTTATGTTCCACAAATTCTTTACCCTTAGCATCTAAAAGTATACAATTAGAACGTTGTATTTCTTTCACAGCATATGGTCCTTTATATAAGGGGTATAATTTGTGTCTGTGCTTTTTTGTAACTAAAACAAGGTCATTAGGAACAATATTCTGCGGTCTGGATGTCTTATCATATATGCTCTTACGTATTAATTTCTGTCTCTCAAGACATTCCTGCGCCCTCTTATTGGATATTTGAAGTTTGTACCTTATCTCTTTATCGTAAACTTCTACATTATAGAGGGGATCCACCCTCTGAGATTGCAGAAACTCGAAGATTTCTGGGGACCTACCGAAGACTAGCTCAAATGGGCAATATCCATGGACTGAAGATGGAGTTGTGTTGTAACAGTATGTGAAATACTGGAACCACTCATCCAAATCTGTTTTATGCGAATTTATATAGGCCCTTACGTATTCGTTATATGTTCTATGGGATTTTTCTACAGTACCCAGTGATTCATGATGGTATGCCGTTGATGTTTTATGTTTAATATTTAAAAATGCACATAATGCGCATAATGGGCATAATTTCGTTTTTATATTCTGTAGCCAAATCTGTTCTTATTTCACTCATAGGTCCATATACTAGAATAAAATTTTCAAAATAGCCTTAGCAATCGTACGTGCTTTCTTATCTGGAACGGGAATTGCAACTATGTATTTGGTTAGTTCGCAAATAAGTGTAACAGCGTATTCATTACCACTGTTTGATGTTATGTTTGGTCCAATTGTGTCAATTAATACTAAGGAAAATGCTTGTTGTGGCGTTGGTGTTATTTCTAAGGTTTCTATATTTTTAAGCATAGTCTTATTTTTTGGCAGCACTGTCAATTTTTAACGTACTTAGCAACGTCTTTACTAATATTTTTCCAATAGTACTTGAACGAAGTTTTGCCAATGTACGCTTTTGTCCAGCATGACCACCTAGAATGGGATCCTCATGATATTTCTTTAATAATTCACACTTTTGCTCATTTTTTTTATAGTAATTATTTCTGGCGTTAATGCAATCAGGATCGACTTTAGGTTTTTGCGCGCAAGTTCTTTAAATTTTTGTACGGAGATTAATTGAAATATTTCATCATTTATTGGGAGTTGCAAGTCGACGATTGGTACATTACCGGCTTCGTTTTCGAGGCTGTGAAGTACTAGTGCTAGGTCTAGCTTTTCATTAATAATGCAATCGCGCATTTGAATATAGAAAAGTGTACGCTTATTTTTCTTAACCGTACATTTAGGAATTGCGACCCTCAATTTGATCTTTAAGCGTGGGTAATTACGTACTTCGTAGGGATTTATTGTTTCATAGATATGCATTTTACCGTGCTCACTATTAGTTTGCTGATCATCAGGGCTATCTACTACATTTTCGGCGTTTAGTTTTTTTTTATTTTTGGAAGCTCTCGTGGCAACTCGAAGAATATTGGCTGAATGTGGGTCTGTTTGTATAATAGAGTCAAAGTCTATACGGCAAAGTGCATCTGCTCCAGTATTATCACGACCTCTAATAAATTCTATAACAAAATCATATTCTTCAAGGTCTAGTTGCATCCTAGTTAACTTAGACGAGGGTGATCTCATGGAGAATAAGTAAGTTAATGGTCTATGGTCACACCTAACTAAGGCCTTTGCTCCAAAAATATACGGACGGAAGTAATTCAAAGCCCAATGAATTGCCGTGAGTTCACGCTCAATTACAGCTTTATTTCTTTCACCACGAGTGAAACTGCGAATTGCGTAAGCTATAGGAAGTTGAACGCTATCATAGTCTTGACTTAACACTGCTCCGCAGCTTATCAAGGAGGCATCGGTAGTTATGCAAAACTGTTTAGTAAAATCTGGATATTGAAGAATAGGAGGATTGATTAGGGCATTCTTTAAGTAATTAAAGCTTTGTTCGCAAGCTTGCGTCCAATTAAAGACAGCATTCTTTTTAGTAAGTTGTGTTAATTGAAATGAATACTCTGCAAAGCGGGGAATGAAGCGTCGATAGTAGTTGACGAATGCTACAAATCTGCGTACTTCGTCGGCTTTCTGTGGTCGGGGATAGTTCTGCACTACTGCGAACTTTAATTCGTCGTTTAATTTCTCGATCACCCTGCGATAATCTATTACCAATCTCCAGCGTTTCTCGGAGTTTTCAGGAAGCGTTTTTTGTTGGCACTAACAAGGGGAGACTATTGTATTCTGAAGTAGACGGTTCAATGATATCTTTTTCTAGTAATTTTTTAACTTGGTTTTTTTTTTCATCTTTTTGAGAGTGGGGTACCCTATAATTTTTTGAGTACACGGGAGTCTCATCTTTCAGTTGAATCTTTTGCTTGTAAAAATTATTCATAGTGACTTTGTGTTCCTCAACAGCGAAAACATCAGAACATTCAGTACATAATTCTGTCATCAGTTTCTTTATAAATAATGGAAAGTTCTTTTGTAACTTTTCTATAACGTATCCTTGATGATTATTTCCGTGTTCTTTAACAGTATAGATATCGTAATCATCTAAACTCTCTGTATGTATCCTAACATTTTCTAGGACTGCGCACGCAAAATTTGTGTTGATTATGAGATCGCATGGATTTTTACGTGAGACAATAGTACGTGCTACCAACACACCAGCAGCAATTTGCTGATTAGGGTTTAAAATATGGTCTTCATTAGCCTGAACAAAAATATTCCGGGATACTTCGCTTCTGGCAGGAATCAATAACATATTTTTCGACGGCGATGAGTATATTTGAAGTATTATCTCACTTTTTATATTATAAGGTCTAAGAGTAAGCAGCCACTCGTCACCATAATCCAAGTTTCCTCTGTATTTTGAAATAAAATCAAGTCCTATTATTCCATCTTCAGGTATAGGGAAATTCTCATCTACTATTTGGAACTCATGCTCAAATTTATAAGGTACTATAAGAAGATTTGCTCTTATTTTGCCCTGTATCTCGACCATACCATCGATGATACCACTAAGTTGGTATTTTTTACCCCATTTTATTGAAGTTTTTGTACAAAGTTTGTCGATTTTCTAGTATATCTAGTTTAGGTTTGGATTTATTTCGCCCAGTGTTAATACGCGCTGGGGGTCGCCCAAGTTTTCCTGAGCGGAATCCCCAGCGTAACGAATATTCCCATGATGATTGGATACATTACTAATATGTCTTGATCTGTTGTTGCTATTAGTGTTTTCATATCTACGCCTATTATTTTGATATTGGGCCTGTTGACCGTAACCTTTGATTTCCACGACGATTCATACCACGATAATTTCCATTATTATTGGCATTATTGCGATAGTTTCGATGAAAATTATTACGACTTCGAAAATTGTTGTAATGCAAAATTTTTTGTGTAGGCATTTGTATTTGTATCTCTAAATATCTACCTATAACTGCATCTGGGTCTGGAATAGGTGCGCTAAATAAGGCAATTCTATGACCATTGTCAATCGTATTTTTACATAAAGTATCTCTGGCTGCTTTAGCAGCTCGTTGCTGTGCACTGTTTTCATCAGCGACTTCAGCAAGGTAAGATTTCCTAAGACGCTCACTTATTTCTCCAACTCCCCTTGCAAAATTGACTACAGATTTATTTCCCTTAGCCAGTGCTTATAATTCAGCTTCTACCACAGAGGAAGGAGGAGGTTTAATTTTCGCTTTAAGGGTATTCTTAATTAATTCTGGTGTATTAGCAGAAGTAGGTACTACCATAGATGGCACAAGAACTAGATGTCGCATGGCATACTAGAGCAGAGTGTACAAATTATGAAATGGGTAGTGCATTCTGGAATGGGCCACAGCACGGTTTACAGTATGTCGAGAGCAAATGTTTTTTTTAACAGCAGTTTTGTATTCGTTTGATCGACCTCCTCAAGACTTCAGATACGAAAAAATATGAATCAGTCGACGTACACATTAGTTCAAATATTGTGGTCCATTCCGGAATGGACCACCCAGCCATATAAATTTTGTATACTTTTTTGATACTGCATGCGACATCTACTTCTTGTGCCATCTATGGTACTACTGAACGTGCTTTACCTATTAAACGAGTATTTAAGAATGCCACTACGAGAGCTTCATTGTTTTCACTAAACGTATTAATTTGATCTATAACTGCCAAAAATGCTTCTAATCCATCAAGTTATGGAAGTGGAATTATTTTGGCAGCTGCTGCTGCGAATTCATGTGCTAGCAAAGCCATTTCGGAATCAGATTCTTCCTCTCCTTGTTCAACAATGTTCTTTTGAACTAATTGGTCTATTTCGTGTGGTATTATTATTTTACAGTTCGTCCTACCAAACACTGAAATTTTTTTGTCCCTTAGTTTTTCGTGAGTTCTTTTTAATTCTACTTGATGTTTTTCTGAAAGCGCATCCTAACTTTCGCTTATAGTTATTTTTATTTTATTAAAGGTTGTAATTAGAGCATCAATGTGTTGCTCTATTGTCTGCTGCGTTCCGGGCAGCTGCTTTTTATTAAGACACTTGTATGATCGTGAGAAATCAGCGGAATAGATATCAATTAATTTCTCAATTTCTAACCAGGTCTTTGACATTTTATATCATGATAGTCATAAAAGTTGAGCGCTATTGATTATTACATACCTAATAAGTAACAATTTCACGCCACATCAGAAAATATTACACCAACCTATGAATTAGTTGCTACATATAGAAAAAAAACATAGTGACGGAAAAACTCTTCAAGTTGTTAGAAAAAAAGAAAGAGCATATATGTATGTCATCCTTAAAATATTTATAGAAAGTAGAAAAAAAAAGTATAGTATAAAGATACCATTTACCATGAATCACAAGTAGAATATATTTTAAATGAGAGAAAAAAAATATTTAAGATTTGATCAATTATGCTAAAAGGAACTAGTTGGTAAATAATAAAATATATATAAAAGAGTAACCTAACTTGCCTACTAATAGTACATATAAGTGAGTACTCTTCTACCTTATAAATTTCAACATACAATTTTTCTTTATGAACATTTTTACTTTAAACGTTTCTATCCATAATTTTATATAATTTAATTCAAAACAATTTTTTTTTATTATTATTGCTCCAGTGCTCCTCTTTTTTTTTAACTTATATTTTTTGTGTTACTGGTAGCTTGTACTTCTTAGTTATCTGCTTTTTCCAGTTTTTATAACCCATTATCAAAAGTTTTATCAGGTTCAAAGTGACTAGGACATATAACAAGATTATTAAGTCGTTATTCATCACTTGCGCATTCACTATTTCGATTTTATTTTCAATGTTTCCTTGGGTTTCACTTTTGGAATTTTTGGTACCCATTTTAATAATAAAAATTTCACTGCTACTTTAGCATAATTTTATATTGCATTTCACACTTTACTATAAATCTCTTCTTTAATAAGTATACTTCACACTTCACCTAAAATCTTCGGCGGTATCATAATATCATATTACAACATTCAAGAAAAGAATAAAAAATTTGTCACTAAAAGTGAAAACGAGATTTTTTTTTATTTAATTAGATCGTATTTACATTTGTCACGGTCGCCAGGTACAACTACTTTGGGACAATAACGATTAAAACCACCTTGCTCGATTAAAATGTATATTGAAACTGAAACTTTATTACTTATTTTGGATTTACAGTTTTCATTATTCTTATTCTTTTGATTACATTGCATCAATATCTTGATATACGCATTTCATGTCGATTCAATAAGTTCACTGACATTTATAAAATGCTGATGTAATGAGTATAAGCTTTATTGGTGTGAACTATGAAATGCTGACGCATAGGGTCATTGAGTTGATTGAATTTATAAAAAGTGTTAATGTAATTTTACCTTAAATATATTAATGCAATGTAATCACATATTTCCTGTACACTACGAATAGATCATACACGAGGGTGCCGTGAAATATCCATGGAAGTTTCGCAGCATCCAGAATTGATAGACTTTAGGTCGCACCTGGAATACTAGAATAATTCGTTGGTGTCACTCATGAAGTGTGTTCCGTTAGCAATCATCTTCTTGTTGTGGCGACCAGCACTCTTGTTGAAAGAAGAACTGCATACTGGATATTCAACAACTATTTGTTGAATTCCGTGCAGTTGACTTTCCTTTTCTTAGTCAATGGTGGGATATTGGAAAGCTCCAAAAAGCATTAGAGGCGATACTCCGCTCAGTGATTGCTTCGGTAATACACCCGGAACAGTCCTATTGTATACCTGGTCGTAGTATTTACGACAACATCGCGGTAGCCAAGCATTTGTTTGCCTACCATGAACAGACAGGTGCACATTGGTCATGATTTCATTAGACCAATAAAAGGCTTTTGATAGTGTGTCGCACGTGTATCTCTTGACTGCTATCGACGAATTTGGGTTTCCGCCCAGGTGGCTCAACATCGTCGAGAAACTGTATAGAGATTCAGCGATTTTGATTAAGCATCAGGGACAAGTTCTGGCTCCTATCTCGTTTCATCGAGGTATCAGACAGGGCTGTCCATTGTCAGGTATGCTTTATGATCTTTCGTTGGACCCGCTACTGGTGAATCTTCGTCAAATACTCGGACAGTATTCAGTTCGTTTACCATATACCAATGTGAGGCCTCTTATGTTGGCGTATGCGGATGATCTGTCTATTTTCGTAACAGGTGATGAAGCTTTTCCGGTCGCTCGCGCTGTTTTCAAACAGTTCGAACGTATAGCGGTCGCTAAAATCAACCTTAGTAAGAGTCAAAGCTTGTGGTGTGGAAGGTGGAGAGATCGTACAGATACTCCACTGAACATCCAATGGACTTATACTTGCCTGAAGTATTTAGGTGTGTATATCGGACCCGAGATTAAATCAAATAATAGCCGCATCGCTCTTGAGAAACTCTCTAGAGCTGTAAACTCATGGCGTCGTCGACTGTTTCCACTATCCTTAATGGGAAGGTCAGTCGTGATAAACTATTTGATTACCTCGTCCATCGTTCATCTGCTAAAGTCTGAGACGTTTGATGAAGGCTCCGTTGGTCTTCTTCAAGCAAAAGCGATAGACGCCTTTTGGTGCGGAAGATGATGGGTTGCTGAAAGCACGCTCTGTCTGCCAGTCAAGATAGGTGGATTAGGTCTCACTAACTTGGTTGTGAAATCAGGGTGTCTCCAAGTGCGTGCATTCCAAAGAGTGTTTTGCCAGAGAGACAGCTTGATTTCTCAACTGTGGGTGAATTTACTGGGAGGGATCGGCATAGGGGAGTATTACTAACTACATTCTGTTCGGCCACCTTATCCTCCTGACTGGCCACAGAATCAGGCCAGCATTTCACATTAAGTGGAATGCTATACGGTACACGCAATTCGCGTCGATTCCAATCAGGTTTAATCCTGAATAATAGATTCAGTGTTTAGTAATGCTCGGGGTTTTGAAGCTGACCCGCATACACTGACGGTTCACGGAGATATTATTAAGATCTCTGGAAACTGTCAAATAAACATTAACACTCCACAACTACACGACCTGGTTTCTTCTACGCGGGAGAGATTTCGCCAACCTGGGACCAGTGACTCTGGCACTAAGTTGGAAGATGCTTTCGTTCTGAACAGACCACCTCACACACCTTTCAGCACACTTACAACACGTGCACTCCGTGACGTGCTTATGTCAATACGACCTCCGGAGTATACAGGATACAACAGATAGCGAACACACCTCGTGGTGGATATGGGCGTGATGGGAGGGATAACTTGCAGAGTAGTCTACAGTTATCCTTCTAGTTACAAAGATGCTGAGGTAGCATTCAGATTGCTGCATCACAGTCTTGTGCATCGTAATCAGTTGTCACATATTTACCGGCGGGTTCAGAGGATTTGTACAGTTTGTGCTGGTGAAGGCACCCTGTTTCACAGATTCTTCGCTTTGCAAGGTCTAATGGATCTCGTGCGCGGTATGTGTCAGTTGATCCACCTGAATTTCGGCATTTGCTTAGGAATCGTTGCACGTGCTGTGGGATGGACAAGAGCTCTGTTAGAGATGTTAAGCTGAAGGGATGATGAGGGTAGTGTACTTTATATGTTAGGTTGAATATATTTTTAGGAATCTTTTTTTCGATTCATAAAAACTCATATAGTACTTAAATTCTTCGTTCATTTTATTTGTTGGTCCTTGAAATAAGTCAAATTTTAAATGTTAATAAATTATTTATATTTAATGAATAAAATATTTATTTTTATTTTCTATTTTTGTATATTTTTTATTATTATATTCATTTTTTTCTTTTTTAATTTGATGATAATAAAAATATTCTATTTTAGAAAGACAGTCAATCTTTTATATATATTTAGATATACATAGATAAAAGCTTATTTTTTTTCAGTAAGCTATTTCATCCTCTAGAGTCTAAACTAAACTAAATCTATCTCCTGACAAAACCAAAATTTTAATTTTATTTTACATTTTGAACAAGTCTTCCTTTGTATTTTTCTGAAAGTGTACAGTGTCATGTGTCTGCGATTAAAGCTTTTTTAAAAGTTTTTCAAAGTATTTTAGAACAGACGTCATTCTAAAAATTGATTTTTCCTGTAAACAGTCAGCACTAATATTAACTGACAAAATAGATAAACTTTAAATTATTTTTATTTAAAAAAAAAAAAAAATTAATTTATACATGAAATAAAACTAAAATAAAATGTAGCTTCCGCTACATCAACCCCCTTCAGGAGAGCGTCCATCTATGTAAAAAAAAATATTTTTAATATATTACATAAAATTACAATTTGAATGAAACTTTCTGTTTTATAGAAGATATAGGAGTTTCCACGCTCACATTCGCGTCCACAAAAGCCGGTTTTAGACGATCGATAGAAATAACCGTTTCTCTACCGTTGAAGTCGATAGAAAAGTGTTTGTCATTTCTTCGTATCACTCTAAAGGGCCTTTCATATGGAAAAGTTAATGAAGGTTTTTGTGAGAATACAAAATCACAGTTTTTTAAATCTTTAGGAATGTATGTCTTCTTATTTTGTTCTCTAATGCCTGTTGGCGTAAAAATCTGCATGTGGTTTCGAAGTTTGTTGATAAAATCTGATGGGTCCAAAGTAGGTTTTGGTATATCTATGAAGAACTCACCTGGTAATCGTAGTGGTTGGCCATACACTAAGTCGGCTGGACAGCAGTTGAGGTCCTCCTTAATCGTGGTTCTAAATCCTAGGAGGATTGCTGGTATTTGCAATGTCCAATTTATGTGGTCCGTCTTCGCCGCTTTTAATTGTCCATGAAAACGTTCAATCATCCCATTTGATTGCGGATGATATGGCGTAGAACGGATTCTATGTGCACCTAATAATTGTGAAAATCCTTTAAATAATTGAGACTCGAACTGAGCACCTTGATCCGTTGTTATTTCCAGTGGGATTCCGAAACGCGAAATGTACTGAGTGTATAACGTATTCACTATTGTCTTAGCCGAAATATCTTTTGTAGGGTAAACTTCAGACCATCTAGTGAGTCTGTCGATGACTGTTAATAAATAATTAAAGCCATCTGAAGGTGGTACAGGTCCTACCAAGCCTATGTGTATGTGTTCGAATCTTCCTTTCGGTATTTGCGACTGACCTACTTTAGATTTCGTATGTTTATGAATCTTGGATTTTTGAGAAGGTATACATGATTTTGCCCAAAAATTTACATTTTTGTTCATATTAGGCCAAAAGTACCTTGAAGAAATTAGTTTTCTAGTTGCGCTAATTCCAGAATGTGCTAAGTTATGTATAAGTTCAAAAATATTTTGTCTCAAAGGTTTTGGAACATATGGTCGAGACACCTTTGTTGACACCTCACACCAAATTTTATTTTGGGAGTAGGGTAATTCTGTTTCTACTAATTTAACTTTAGAATTTTTCGAAGTATTCTCTGCAGAAATTAAATATTTCAATTCTTCATCATTTCTTTGCCTTTCAATGATAATATTTAAGTCTATTTTATTATCCTTGCGCTCGCAGAGACCTTCATTGTAACCTATAACGCGTGATAAATAATCTGCGACCACATTAGATTTCTCTTGTATGTGTCTAATGCCTGAAGTGAATTGAGTTACGAAGTCCAGATGTCTGGCTTGTCTTGGGCTTCTTTCTGTTTTAGACGAGATTGCAGCTGTTAAAGGCTTATGATCTTTGATCACCGTAAATTCACGACCTTCTAGAAAATGTCTAAAATGTTTGATAGCTAAATACACTGCTAGAAACTCCCTATCAAACGTTGAATACCTTACTTCAGCTGGAGTCAATTTTTTTGAAAAAAACGCTAAACGTTCAAAATTATTTTTGTTATTTTGTGTCTTCAAGAGGATGGACCAGAAGTGTGGAGGAAGAAAGGGCATCTTTAATTTTTATAAAAGCCACTTCACACTCTTGTGGCCAATTAAAGTTTTTGGGGTTTTTTGGTTTTTATAGTAATTTGATTAAATTTATGTAAATTGGATTTAAAAATTCTGCTAAATGTGGAACGAATCTATGATAGTAGTTAACCATCTCTATGAATTGTTGAATTTGTCTAATTGACAATGGAGAAGGGAAATTTGTAATAATGTTGTATATATGTGATAAAATTACGTCAATAAAAACTTTCAAAAAGTTCAAAACATTTTAGCCAAGAATATGATTTTTGTACGTGTTTGTTTTGTGTTTTTGTGTACAATATTTTTACATTATATATATATATAAAAAAAATATTTACTTTCTATAAATCTAAACTAAAACTAATCTAAATTAAACTGACTGTGTTACTTCAGAGAAATTTTTTTTTTATATTTTCTTAATTGGTCTTTTCCTTTTATATATGAATTATTCTTCTTTTTTTTTCTTTTCAAACAAATTTTTTTTATATCTTTCTTCTTTTATATGTAAATATTCTTTCTTCTTTTTTTTATATATGGTTTATTCTTTTTTTCTTTTAAAACAAATTTTTCTTATTTCTTTCTTCTTTTAACGCCAAATAAATTTTTTTGCTTCTAGAAAAAGGTACCTTACCACTGGAGGGGGTTTCCCTTTTCAGAAACATCACGTCGCAGTCACCAATTGTACTTTATATGTTAGGTTGAAATAATTTTTATTAATCTTTTTTTTCGATTCATAAGAAACTCATAGTACTTAAATTCTTCCTTCATTTTATTTTTTGGTCCTTGAAATAAGTCAAATTTTAAAATTTAAGTTAATAAATTATTTATATTTAATGAATAAAATATTTATTTTTATTTTCTATGTTTGTATATTTTTTATTATTATATTTATCTTTTTCGTTTTTAATTTGATGATAATAAAAATATTCTATTTTACAAAGACAGTGAATCTTTTATATATATTTATATATAGAGAAAAGCTTATTTTTATTTAGTAAGCTTTTTCATCCTCTAGAGTCTAAACTGAACTAAATCTATCTCCTGACAAAACCAAAATTTTAATTTTATTTTACATTTTGAACAAGTCTTCCTTTGTATTTTTCTGAAAGTGTACAGTGTCATGTGTCTGGGATTAAAGCTTTTTTAAAAGTTTTTCAAAGTATTTTAGAACAGACGTCATTCTAAAAGTTGATTTTTCCTATAAACAGTCAGCACTAATATTAACTGACAAAATAGATAAACTTTAAATTATTTTTATTTAAAACAAAAAAAAATTAATTTAAACATGAAATGAAACTAAAATAAAATGTAGCTTCCGTCACAGGCAGCTTGTAGAGATCTATGATACTACAGGCTGCCCTCGCGGGACTCTATAATGGTATCCCGTATGTTTTTCGTTCGTACGGCTGTTAACTTTTTAATTCTGTTTCGGTCTCGATGCTAAATTGCAAAATTTTTTGTTGAAATTCGCTCGTTTAGGGACATTTTTATTAGTTTATTTTGAAAATTTGGAACTTCTTCGAACTGCCACTTACGCAATTGTCAAAATTGGGACTTTTAATTTTTTGTACATCTTTTAGATCCTTTTCAAAATTCTTGTGCCCGTTTTTTAGACTCTTTTGAGAATTTTGTGTCATTGTTTAATAGTTGTTATAATTGTTTTAAATGTTAGTATTTGTCCCTATTGACTTTTTATACCATTTTGTTTAGCTAGCGTCTTTTTTTTACAATTTGTAGAGCCTTCTGCCACGTATTTTTAACAAATTTTTAAAAGAGCCAAAGAGCCAACAATAAAAGAGTATATACATAAAAAAAAATTATTATTCTGAAGGGCAGACGTGTCAAAATAGAGCTACTGATATATCAAGAGATATACAGTGAAATAAGTGTGGAAAAAGCCTAAAAGTGAAATATAGTGTGAACAGCAATACCATTTCTGAAAAAGATTCGTCCAAAAACTATAAAAATATTGAAAAAATTGTGAAAAAAACGAAAAAATTACATTTCTGGTTTCTAATTTAATTTCGCCCGTTGCTATGACAACATTTGATATGTAAAAAATTCTAGTTTTAGTGTTTGAGGGAAAAAAGTAAGACATTTGAAAAATAAATAAACAAAATTAAAATTAGGAATTAATAAAAATTAAAGTCAGCATAAAACGTAAATTTATTTAAATAAAATTAACGGTTATAAACCTGCTCTGCCTCACTCAAAATGAGTGAAAGCAGCAGCGATTCTGGGGGACTGATGATCCCCTTAAGCAAAATAGAAGGAAGAACAAGAGTAACAAGTCTTCTGCTTCTTCTAAAAAAAACCAAGGGCCCACTAAAAAGGCCATAAAGGGCCCTACTGAAGAGGCCAAGAAATTGCAGCCAGCTCCGTCGGAGAAGGCTGCAGGAAATACACCTGCCACTGTCCCAGAAGCATCTGGCGCATCAGCTCCGAACACGACTGCAAAAGTAGCAGTAACCGCAGCCACAAAAATGACTACATCCAGCCAAGGGAAAACCCCAAGCTTGAAAGAAGTCGTCAGCGCAGCTTCAGCTGTAGCGCCAAAACCTTCTGGAATAGCACCAGGGAGGCCAACGCTTTCCTCAATGAAAGCAAATACCTCGGACACCAGCACCAGCAGCAACAACACTACGATCCCCGGCGTTAGTGTCAGTGATATCCTGCTCGTAGGTAAGTGGCAGTTCAAATAGAAAAGAGTCCACTATAGAAATTTTAGGTCAGGGCATCACTCCTCGTCCAGCCCCATTAGACGCAGTAAGCCTCGGCCCAAGCCCAGTGCGGGTCTACAGGACTTTTTAGACGGGAGGTGGCAGGATGAGTGCTGAAGGCAATCTTCCGCGTCATCTCCTGTCAGCAGCTATTCTCCATGGGGATTAGTGTTTAAGATTTCTCGATAGTTTTCATTTCTCGAGAAAAGAAAAAATTAACTCTTATTTCTCAGAGATCTCGAGAATTCTCATATAATATATAAAATAACATTTACTCGCTTATATTCAATTTAAAATGTTATTATAACAGTAAAATATGTATCACTCTTCAATACTGAATTCATATATTTTATTTATTATTTCAATATGTAGGTGTAGATAAAAAATGATTGCAAAATATAATTGAATTCTTTTATTGTTCAGCTTTGATATAATTTTTTAAAATCACAGCGCATCCAAAGTAGTATTGAGCAATGGCTTTCTTTTCTTCTTAACAAAATCCTTCGGAATAGTAAAATGACGTCCATTACTAATTAATTATTGGACAAATCATCTAAGTATGCAGTTCCAAATTGGTTTTTCTTGTACCCGTTGCTTGAAATATATTGAACTCTTGTTTAATAATTTTCAGCAACACCAGAGCTCACTTCTTTGGCATTGTCTGTTATAGATAAATTTATGTTGTTCTTGAAGAAGCAGTTCTTCATTTCCATTGAAATTCGTTAACTTCTGCTTCGTCAGTTTAAAACTGCTCAAAACTAACAAATTATCTATTTAGATTTATTTTGCAATTTTGTTCATATAATTTTTCGAGAGTAGTCTAATCGTCTTTTTCTCCTCAAGTGAGACTTCGTAAAGATTTATTATGTTCTTGTGTATTCTGTTACTTATTTTTTCTTTAAGTGTAATAGAAAATTTCTAACATATGCTCATTGTTGACATTTTCTTTTTGATCATAATCTCCATAGTATGCTAACTTGTTTTAGTCTTATAATTCAAAAGTAATTACACTTCCTTTTATTTATATTCATAATTTTGCAAAACGATATTTTTGACAGGGGAATTTTTGAAGGTTTTTGCAATTTTCCGTAGGTATACAGTACATATACGGAAAATTTTAAAAATATTCAAAAATTCTCCTGTAATAATTTGCAACTCTCTGTTTCTCACTAATTCAAATTGAAAATCCAATTCATATTCTGGAAAGAATCTTCATCTTCATTATTATTATTATCTTCTTGAATTCGTTACTTTCTTTCTTTTTCTCAATTTACAAAGTTTTAAAAAGTTTCAAAATAGCTAAGTGCAAACCATGATTCTAGCATAGTTGCTGATATGCAACACACAACTTTCCAATTCAACTTCCTCCATAACGGCAGCATCATCACTTATTACCTACAGTACAATATCTTTTACAATAGAAATACCAGTTCCATCTAATTTTTGTGTTATAGCAACTCTAACTAACGTTTTTTTCTGCAGAACACCTATCGACCCAAGATTTGACGAATCTTTAGAAATTGTTTATATATGATAACATCCATGTATTTTTTATTTATAATGGTAGTTAATACGTCAATAGATGTACACTAAATTTTTTTCTTCATGCTTTAGATTCATTGTGGTCTGAGCTTAACTCCTCCTTTTTACAGTACAATATATAATTTCATCATCAGTTGCCTTACTTTTGTAGGATTACGTTGCAGATTGACTCTCTTTATGGCTTTTAATAAACATATACATATACCTTAAAATTATTTGATCAGTAGTAGGGCCTTCACCTTCAAATCTCATTTTGGATTATTGCGTGAAGAGGAACTATTTGGCACGATAATTGATTCCTTCAATTTATAATCGTGTATACCTAAAAGCTATATGAGAAGATAAAGTTTTGCTGAATATTTACAATCTTATTGCAAACATTAAAAGTTGCCAAGCTCTTATTTATATCACAAACAACATACAACTAGATATGAAAATCTCCATATAAACCCGGATCACTTCTACAAAATTCTTTAGCTTTATATTCAACTAAAGAAAGCTGTCAGTACAAAATGTTGCGAAGAATTTATGTGACATCATACAGCAGAGAGAGAATGTATAGAACTTTCTATTTGCGGGCCATTAGAGGGACAGTTTTCGAGCCGCTTCATTTGGGGTTTTCATATCTAGATGTAAGTTGTCTCAGTTTATACTATTCACCTTAAAATGTGACTTTATAAACTTCTGAGAATTGTTTGAGAATTGTCGGTAGGTAAAGTTAGTATTGTATACACTAAATCTTATTTATTTGTTACTACATGCCTGAACTGAGCTCTGAAGATAGCGGCAACAGCTTCTAAAATTACCAAAATTTATATTGTATTGAAAAAGTAGACTACAAAAGTCCTATGATTTCTATACAGGGGACTATTAGGAAAAAAATCTACGATACCTTGGTTGCGACTTGAGTGTTGGCGCCTTTCTAGAGAATAAACTGTATTCTCGAGAAATGAGAAAAACGAATTATACTATTTTCTCGAGAAATTCTCGAGAAAGCATTCTCGAGAAGAAACACTAATGGGGATAATAGCTGGGGGAATGGTTGAGGTTTATACCACAACCCTCGAGAGTGCTACCAAGCTAATGCTTGAGGTCATCGAAGTGGAGGGGAGACACCTTGTGCCTCTCCCACTCAGAGAAAAGCCCACGAAGGTTATGTTTTCGCGGGTCCCTATGCGTACCCAACATGAAGACCTCGCGAAATTCCTTGGGAGATTCGGGAAGGTTCATGGAAGGGTTCGCGGCATTCCCACTAAAATTGGGGACGAGGGTCTCGGGCGGGGTATTTCGGTACCAGCCGGGAAGCGTCCATTACCTTAAATAAGGGATGTACCCTTCCATCAGGCTTCTACCTGAGCATATCCGTCTCGAGATACTGGATAGACGTGGGCACCGAAGCGAAATACAATGCTTGCCATTTAGTAGGGCATTTCATTGCTGAGTGCACCAAGAGAAGCGGGAGGAAGACTGATCCGAAGCTCCCCTCGAAAGAAACCACTAATCCAGCAGTGGCTCTGGAGAGGAAACCCTCGGTTGGCACTCAACCTGCTATTTTGGAGCAGCCAGTGGTTAAGGTGCCTGAAATTGTCTTAGAGGCAAAAACTATTACGGCTGTAAACGGTGCCACGTCAGCACGCAAAAACACGGCTACTTCCGACAAGGAGTCGAGCAGCCAAGTATGTAAAAAAAGGAGGACGAGGAGGAGGAACAAGGTGGACCGGGCGATACTGCCTTCTCCAGAGCCTGCAAAGCCAGTCGCTCCAAAACGGCCCCACTCGGAGGAGGACGATAGTGGAGCTCGCGGTTCGAAGGTTGTAGTGAGAGAGGCGGAAGCATCTCTCGAACAGCCTTCGGACTGCGATGCGACCGGTTTGGATGAGACTGGTCTCTCGAGCTTCAGTGGCTACGAGACGTGTGGTAGCACCATTCCGACTGGTAACCAAATTGAGGTCTCGAAGGGGATGGAAAACCTTCCAGGGGGAAGATCTCTGAAATTTTTGGCCAGCTCCAGTATAAGAAGAACTCAGACAAAATATGGAGTATTCTTGGAAAGCAGCTGGAGAGGCCAGAGTTGTTACTTCCTCGAATCCTACAAAAGGATTCGAAGAAAAAGGGGAAGTACAACGATGTAGCTCGGTTAGACCGACTTAATAGCAATGTGGAGGAGTTGATTCAGGAGCATCGCTTGTCCAGTTCTCCTCGTCACTAGATGTCGCACATTCATCGTTTCAGCTTTTCATCTCTTTGCATGTCCAAGATAGCTTCTATCAACACCGGGGGTTTAAGTGAAAATAAAAAAGAAACAAAATAAAAAGAAAAACAAATTGTTTCACTGAAAAAAAACAACACTTACCTACTCTTTAAATACACTGCTAGAAACTCCCTATCAAACGTTGAATACCTTACTTCAGCTGGAGTCAATTTTTTTGAAAAAAACGCTAAACGTTCAAAATTATTTTTGTTATTTTGTGTCTTCAAGAGGATGGACCAGAAGTGTGGAGGAAGAAAGGGCATCTTTAATTTTTATAAAAGCCACTTCACACTCTTGTGGCCAATTAAAGTTTTTGGGGTTTTTTGGTTTTTATAGTAATTTGATTAAATTTATGTAAATTGGATTTAAAAATTCTGCTAAATGTGGAACGAATCTATGATAGTAGTTAACCATCTCTATGAATTGTTGAATTTGTCTAATTGACAATGGAGAAGGGAAATTTGTAATAATGTTGTATATATGTGATAAAATTACGTCAATAAAAACTTTCAAAAAGTTCAAAACATTTTAGCCAAGAATATGATTTTTGTACGTGTTTGTTTTGTGTTTTTGTGTACAATATTTTTACATTATATATATATATAAAAAAAATATTTACTTTCTATAAATCTAAACTAAAACTAATCTAAATTAAACTGACTGTGTTACTTCAGAGAAATTTTTTTTTTATATTTTCTTAATTGGTCTTTTCCTTTTATATATGAATTATTCTTCTTTTTTTTTCTTTTCAAACAAATTTTTTTTATATCTTTCTTCTTTTATATGTAAATATTCTTTCTTCTTTTTTTTATATATGGTTTATTCTTTTTTTCTTTTAAAACAAATTTTTCTTATTTCTTTCTTCTTTTAACGCCAAATAAATTTTTTTGCTTCTAGAAAAAGGTACCTTACCACTGGAGGGGGTTTCCCTTTTCAGAAACATCACGTCGCAGTCACCAATTGTACTTTATATGTTAGGTTGAAATAATTTTTATTAATCTTTTTTTTCGATTCATAAGAAACTCATAGTACTTAAATTCTTCCTTCATTTTATTTTTTGGTCCTTGAAATAAGTCAAATTTTAAAATTTAAGTTAATAAATTATTTATATTTAATGAATAAAATATTTATTTTTATTTTCTATGTTTGTATATTTTTTATTATTATATTTATCTTTTTCGTTTTTAATTTGATGATAATAAAAATATTCTATTTTACAAAGACAGTGAATCTTTTATATATATTTATATATAGAGAAAAGCTTATTTTTATTTAGTAAGCTTTTTCATCCTCTAGAGTCTAAACTGAACTAAATCTATCTCCTGACAAAACCAAAATTTTAATTTTATTTTACATTTTGAACAAGTCTTCCTTTGTATTTTTCTGAAAGTGTACAGTGTCATGTGTCTGGGATTAAAGCTTTTTTAAAAGTTTTTCAAAGTATTTTAGAACAGACGTCATTCTAAAAGTTGATTTTTCCTATAAACAGTCAGCACTAATATTAACTGACAAAATAGATAAACTTTAAATTATTTTTATTTAAAACAAAAAAAAATTAATTTAAACATGAAATGAAACTAAAATAAAATGTAGCTTCCGTCACAGGCAGCTTGTAGAGATCTATGATACTACAGGCTGCCCTCGCGGGACTCTATAATGGTATCCCGTATGTTTTTCGTTCGTACGGCTGTTAACTTTTTAATTCTGTTTCGGTCTCGATGCTAAATTGCAAAATTTTTTGTTGAAATTCGCTCGTTTAGGGACATTTTTATTAGTTTATTTTGAAAATTTGGAACTTCTTCGAACTGCCACTTACGCAATTGTCAAAATTGGGACTTTTAATTTTTTGTACATCTTTTAGATCCTTTTCAAAATTCTTGTGCCCGTTTTTTAGACTCTTTTGAGAATTTTGTGTCATTGTTTAATAGTTGTTATAATTGTTTTAAATGTTAGTATTTGTCCCTATTGACTTTTTATACCATTTTGTTTAGCTAGCGTCTTTTTTTTACAATTTGTAGAGCCTTCTGCCACGTATTTTTAACAAATTTTTAAAAGAGCCAAAGAGCCAACAATAAAAGAGTATATACATAAAAAAAAATTATTATTCTGAAGGGCAGACGTGTCAAAATAGAGCTACTGATATATCAAGAGATATACAGTGAAATAAGTGTGGAAAAAGCCTAAAAGTGAAATATAGTGTGAACAGCAATACCATTTCTGAAAAAGATTCGTCCAAAAACTATAAAAATATTGAAAAAATTGTGAAAAAAACGAAAAAATTACATTTCTGGTTTCTAATTTAATTTCGCCCGTTGCTATGACAACATTTGATATGTAAAAAATTCTAGTTTTAGTGTTTGAGGGAAAAAAGTAAGACATTTGAAAAATAAATAAACAAAATTAAAATTAGGAATTAATAAAAATTAAAGTCAGCATAAAACGTAAATTTATTTAAATAAAATTAACGGTTATAAACCTGCTCTGCCTCACTCAAAATGAGTGAAAGCAGCAGCGATTCTGGGGGACTGATGATCCCCTTAAGCAAAATAGAAGGAAGAACAAGAGTAACAAGTCTTCTGCTTCTTCTAAAAAAAACCAAGGGCCCACTAAAAAGGCCATAAAGGGCCCTACTGAAGAGGCCAAGAAATTGCAGCCAGCTCCGTCGGAGAAGGCTGCAGGAAATACACCTGCCACTGTCCCAGAAGCATCTGGCGCATCAGCTCCGAACACGACTGCAAAAGTAGCAGTAACCGCAGCCACAAAAATGACTACATCCAGCCAAGGGAAAACCCCAAGCTTGAAAGAAGTCGTCAGCGCAGCTTCAGCTGTAGCGCCAAAACCTTCTGGAATAGCACCAGGGAGGCCAACGCTTTCCTCAATGAAAGCAAATACCTCGGACACCAGCACCAGCAGCAACAACACTACGATCCCCGGCGTTAGTGTCAGTGATATCCTGCTCGTAGGTAAGTGGCAGTTCAAATAGAAAAGAGTCCACTATAGAAATTTTAGGTCAGGGCATCACTCCTCGTCCAGCCCCATTAGACGCAGTAAGCCTCGGCCCAAGCCCAGTGCGGGTCTACAGGACTTTTTAGACGGGAGGTGGCAGGATGAGTGCTGAAGGCAATCTTCCGCGTCATCTCCTGTCAGCAGCTATTCTCCATGGGGATTAGTGTTTAAGATTTCTCGATAGTTTTCATTTCTCGAGAAAAGAAAAAATTAACTCTTATTTCTCAGAGATCTCGAGAATTCTCATATAATATATAAAATAACATTTACTCGCTTATATTCAATTTAAAATGTTATTATAACAGTAAAATATGTATCACTCTTCAATACTGAATTCATATATTTTATTTATTATTTCAATATGTAGGTGTAGATAAAAAATGATTGCAAAATATAATTGAATTCTTTTATTGTTCAGCTTTGATATAATTTTTTAAAATCACAGCGCATCCAAAGTAGTATTGAGCAATGGCTTTCTTTTCTTCTTAACAAAATCCTTCGGAATAGTAAAATGACGTCCATTACTAATTAATTATTGGACAAATCATCTAAGTATGCAGTTCCAAATTGGTTTTTCTTGTACCCGTTGCTTGAAATATATTGAACTCTTGTTTAATAATTTTCAGCAACACCAGAGCTCACTTCTTTGGCATTGTCTGTTATAGATAAATTTATGTTGTTCTTGAAGAAGCAGTTCTTCATTTCCATTGAAATTCGTTAACTTCTGCTTCGTCAGTTTAAAACTGCTCAAAACTAACAAATTATCTATTTAGATTTATTTTGCAATTTTGTTCATATAATTTTTCGAGAGTAGTCTAATCGTCTTTTTCTCCTCAAGTGAGACTTCGTAAAGATTTATTATGTTCTTGTGTATTCTGTTACTTATTTTTTCTTTAAGTGTAATAGAAAATTTCTAACATATGCTCATTGTTGACATTTTCTTTTTGATCATAATCTCCATAGTATGCTAACTTGTTTTAGTCTTATAATTCAAAAGTAATTACACTTCCTTTTATTTATATTCATAATTTTGCAAAACGATATTTTTGACAGGGGAATTTTTGAAGGTTTTTGCAATTTTCCGTAGGTATACAGTACATATACGGAAAATTTTAAAAATATTCAAAAATTCTCCTGTAATAATTTGCAACTCTCTGTTTCTCACTAATTCAAATTGAAAATCCAATTCATATTCTGGAAAGAATCTTCATCTTCATTATTATTATTATCTTCTTGAATTCGTTACTTTCTTTCTTTTTCTCAATTTACAAAGTTTTAAAAAGTTTCAAAATAGCTAAGTGCAAACCATGATTCTAGCATAGTTGCTGATATGCAACACACAACTTTCCAATTCAACTTCCTCCATAACGGCAGCATCATCACTTATTACCTACAGTACAATATCTTTTACAATAGAAATACCAGTTCCATCTAATTTTTGTGTTATAGCAACTCTAACTAACGTTTTTTTCTGCAGAACACCTATCGACCCAAGATTTGACGAATCTTTAGAAATTGTTTATATATGATAACATCCATGTATTTTTTATTTATAATGGTAGTTAATACGTCAATAGATGTACACTAAATTTTTTTCTTCATGCTTTAGATTCATTGTGGTCTGAGCTTAACTCCTCCTTTTTACAGTACAATATATAATTTCATCATCAGTTGCCTTACTTTTGTAGGATTACGTTGCAGATTGACTCTCTTTATGGCTTTTAATAAACATATACATATACCTTAAAATTATTTGATCAGTAGTAGGGCCTTCACCTTCAAATCTCATTTTGGATTATTGCGTGAAGAGGAACTATTTGGCACGATAATTGATTCCTTCAATTTATAATCGTGTATACCTAAAAGCTATATGAGAAGATAAAGTTTTGCTGAATATTTACAATCTTATTGCAAACATTAAAAGTTGCCAAGCTCTTATTTATATCACAAACAACATACAACTAGATATGAAAATCTCCATATAAACCCGGATCACTTCTACAAAATTCTTTAGCTTTATATTCAACTAAAGAAAGCTGTCAGTACAAAATGTTGCGAAGAATTTATGTGACATCATACAGCAGAGAGAGAATGTATAGAACTTTCTATTTGCGGGCCATTAGAGGGACAGTTTTCGAGCCGCTTCATTTGGGGTTTTCATATCTAGATGTAAGTTGTCTCAGTTTATACTATTCACCTTAAAATGTGACTTTATAAACTTCTGAGAATTGTTTGAGAATTGTCGGTAGGTAAAGTTAGTATTGTATACACTAAATCTTATTTATTTGTTACTACATGCCTGAACTGAGCTCTGAAGATAGCGGCAACAGCTTCTAAAATTACCAAAATTTATATTGTATTGAAAAAGTAGACTACAAAAGTCCTATGATTTCTATACAGGGGACTATTAGGAAAAAAATCTACGATACCTTGGTTGCGACTTGAGTGTTGGCGCCTTTCTAGAGAATAAACTGTATTCTCGAGAAATGAGAAAAACGAATTATACTATTTTCTCGAGAAATTCTCGAGAAAGCATTCTCGAGAAGAAACACTAATGGGGATAATAGCTGGGGGAATGGTTGAGGTTTATACCACAACCCTCGAGAGTGCTACCAAGCTAATGCTTGAGGTCATCGAAGTGGAGGGGAGACACCTTGTGCCTCTCCCACTCAGAGAAAAGCCCACGAAGGTTATGTTTTCGCGGGTCCCTATGCGTACCCAACATGAAGACCTCGCGAAATTCCTTGGGAGATTCGGGAAGGTTCATGGAAGGGTTCGCGGCATTCCCACTAAAATTGGGGACGAGGGTCTCGGGCGGGGTATTTCGGTACCAGCCGGGAAGCGTCCATTACCTTAAATAAGGGATGTACCCTTCCATCAGGCTTCTACCTGAGCATATCCGTCTCGAGATACTGGATAGACGTGGGCACCGAAGCGAAATGCAATGCTTGCCATTTAGTAGGGCATTTCATTGCTGAGTGCACCAAGAGAAGCGGGAGGAAGACTGATCCGAAGCTCCCCTCGAAAGAAACCACTAATCCAGCAGTGGCTCTGGAGAGGAAACCCTCGGTTGGCACTCAACCTGCTATTTTGGAGCAGCCAGTGGTTAAGGTGCCTGAAATTGTCTTAGAGGCAAAAACTATTACGGCTGTAAACGGTGCCACGTCAGCACGCAAAAACACGGCTACTTCCGACAAGGAGTCGAGCAGCCAAGTATGTAAAAAAAGGAGGACGAGGAGGAGGAACAAGGTGGACCGGGCGATACTGCCTTCTCCAGAGCCTGCAAAGCCAGTCGCTCCAAAACGGCCCCACTCGGAGGAGGACGATAGTGGAGCTCGCGGTTCGAAGGTTGTAGTGAGAGAGGCGGAAGCATCTCTCGAACAGCCTTCGGACTGCGATGCGACCGGTTTGGATGAGACTGGTCTCTCGAGCTTCAGTGGCTACGAGACGTGTGGTAGCACCATTCCGACTGGTAACCAAATTGAGGTCTCGAAGGGGATGGAAAACCTTCCAGGGGGAAGATCTCTGAAATTTTTGGCCAGCTCCAGTATAAGAAGAACTCAGACAAAATATGGAGTATTCTTGGAAAGCAGCTGGAGAGGCCAGAGTTGTTACTTCCTCGAATCCTACAAAAGGATTCGAAGAAAAAGGGGAAGTACAACGATGTAGCTCGGTTAGACCGACTTAATAGCAATGTGGAGGAGTTGATTCAGGAGCATCGCTTGTCCAGTTCTCCTCGTCACTAGATGTCGCACATTCATCGTTTCAGCTTTTCATCTCTTTGCATGTCCAAGATAGCTTCTATCAACACCGGGGGTTTAAGTGAAAATAAAAAAGAAACAAAATAAAAAGAAAAACAAATTGTTTCACTGAAAAAAAACAACACTTACCTACTCTTTATCCGGCTGCGCCAATTTGTCGGGTCCCAAAAGCAATTCAGTAAAAAAATCAGTTAAGATCCAATAGGCTTTATAAAAACTCCCCTAATTCCAAGATAGTTCTTTAGTTTCGCTAAGATAATTCTACTATAATATTACTAAGTGGAGCTATCACTTCATCGCCGATACTTGTGTTATTACCACTCGAATTACAACTGAACTGAACTAATTGAACACCGAACCATTATCTTTTATCAAAACTAATTTCGAACTGCGTAACCCGATCTATCGAATCGACCGTGCTCACCTCCATTCAACTAGGCGGATGCGACTTTGACCCAGTGACTAGCGCAATACATTGCAATCATAATTACAAAGTATTACGTTAATCACTGCCGACAATACAGCATGTAAACAAACAGTGAGCCGAGCTGTGTATTTCACTCTGCGAAGTATCAGGATTTTTTACAAAATAGGCTGTTGCAATAGCGATTCTTACGAATGTACCTTCATCCTCCAGCCTATTACCTCTGTACCCATTATGTTCCTCCTCCTTTCTCTGAAGACAATAAGGAGCTCCTGGATACAGTCATCATACTGGAGGGTATGATTGCTACGACAAAAGATCTAAGGCGACACACTTCGTTGCGACGCGTCAATATACTGTCACCACCGTTCTTAACGTATGGCCAATCAACATGTAAATCGAGTAATTTTACCTGTCTAAGACCCAGCTATTATTATTTCATTGAGCGTAGAAAGCGTTATTCAAGTAGCCTTGATTTTGTTCAAAATACTTTTTAGAAAAAAAAAATAGTTGAGTTGATTTTCAGACTTGCATAGAAGAACAAAGTCTAGAAGAAAAACTTTATAACGTGCTTTAAAAAATATAATAAGCCATATCTGGCGAAGATTTTTTTGTGTTTTTGTTTTTTGTTTAATAAAAGCATAGAGTACTACTTGGGATATCCGTCTTTTCTTCAGAGTACCGTCGGCAGTGTTCATGTTCATGCCCGCTCAAAAAGCAGTTCATCTATTTTCTTTTTAGGTTAACTTTTAGATTGACTTGGTGTACCTTGAGGTACAGTACATCATTTACCATCGGCAAACGTTACGAAATACTGTTACCTGCTGAAGCTCATCCTATCCGTAACGAAGAACTGGACCACTCTGTCACACGGCAAAAACGGAGAAAACCGTCTCAACAGTTTGACGTACTATCCACTGGGATAAACTTTTTTTTTATGCTCACACTGGGGTTATAAGTCCTCGGTAGCATTTGAAGAATGTAATGAAGATCGTTATACGGCAGATAAAAGAAGGCACATTAAGTTATCTTTCTTGCAGGACACTATAATCTTATTCTGTGTTTGTACAGCTCTGATTAAATCAACAAGCGGCTCAGATAGAACATCCTGAGAGTCTCCCGCCACAGGATCTACCACTCGGCTGGTAGCAGCAAATCAGAGCAGTCTAATTTCTGTTCGACTTATTGGGTCGTGGACCTCGTGTATGCAACTACCTCACTCCAGACATACAGTGTGGTTGAACCCTACCGTAATACATTCCTAATTCGAAGCTGTCATTTTAAGACAGTTGTCTCGCATCAAAACTGAGGTCTCAGCTCTTTCTACTCCAGTCGATACGGCACGTTGCAGTGGTGCTGTCAACGTAACATAAAATATCTGATGCTGTCCTGGTACCACTAACTAGGGTACCACCAAAGGGTAGAATAGAAGGGCAAATACGTTTAAGAACCTCATTAATGGGGACACACGAAGCGAATCCAGTGCTTCTCTGCCAGTGAACATGCCACAAATGGGCGCCGTGTCGGTCAAACCAACTCCTTTCTGGAAGAATGATCCGGAGCTGTGGTTCCTCCAGCTCGAGGCATAGTTCGACTTGGCTGGTGTTGGCCAAGACAAAACGAAGTATTATTATGTTATTGGTGCGCTCGACTAAGGCGTTGTACGCTTGGTGAGTGACATTATTCGACATCCATCGTCCTCAAACAGGTATGAACAGATCAGGGAAGCGTTGATTTCCAGAGTTTCAGGTAGTGTAAATCAAAAACTTAAGCAGCTTTTAACTGATCTTACACTGGGTGATGCAGAACCATCTCAACTACTACGAGAGATGCAATCACTGAACAACGGCCAACTTAATGAGTCAGTGTTAAAATCACTCTGGCTGCAGCGTTTGCCAACAAGCATGCAGGCCATTCTTGCATGTAATCCTGGCACACTTGAAGTTTTATCAACATGTGCTGCCAAAATTGCGGAGGTCAGTCCTAGGGCAGAGGTATTTTCAGTAATTCCTGCAACTGATAACCATTATCAAGCTATTGTAAATTTGGAAAAGAAGTTGCATAACCTCACTTGTTTGGTTGAAAAGTCTCTGACGTTTCGAAAGCCAGGTAGACAAAGCTCCTCAAGGAGTGGATCTAGACACCGATCATCTTCCCGAGGGTCAACATCTGACTCGAATCCAAGTTTATGTTGGTACCATAGTAAATTTGGAACCAATTCAAAAAAGTGTATCAGCCCTTGCAAATTCAACGATCGTAGAGTTAATTCAGCGCCGCAAGCCGTTATTGCTATCAACTAAGACCCAAATTAAATTGCCCTGCGCCATTAACGACGGGTGGATGCGGTGTATACAATAGTCGTTTGTATATCTTCGACAAATTGTCAAAAAGAAATTATCTCTTCGATACGGGAGCAGATGTTTCCGTCATTTCAAAAACGTCTCTACCTCGTTTTCCAAATTCTAATTTACAATTGGTGGCGGCAAATTCCTCACCTATTAGTACGTTCGGCTGAAGGACCCTATCACTGGACTTAGGCTTACGCAAAGTCTTTTCCTGGCAATTTATAATTGCAGATGTGCCCAGATCTATTATAGGCGCAGATTTTCTGTTCCATTATGGACTTTTGGTTGATAGTAAAAAGAAGTCCCACATTGATCCACTCACTTCTTTAGTAGCATCTGCGCAGTGTGTCGTTAGCTAAAACTCAGACCTCTCATTACTGATTAATTCAGCGATCAACTCCGTAATTCAGGAGCTACTCAGGAAATATCGCTCCATCACAATCGAGTCAGAATTCAGTAAGCCGGCTGTTACGTGCTCCACAGCACATGTTAATCTAGCTCAGGAGTTGGGATGGCTCAAAGTCTGCGTATTGGGCGCCATGTGATTTTTCTCTTATCGAAGGCTTAATCACAAAACCTCTGAAAGGAGACAGCTCATCACTGAGAACTTAATGCTTTATTTACACAATGAATTCAGCATATAACAAAATTTCAAACTTTAAATGAAGAATTTCACGTAAAAAAAAATAATAGGACCCCGTTTTTCCACCAGCCAGCCAAAATACTTTCCACAATACAAGAGCTTACTTATTCTTAAAAAAAATATATTAAGGTATACTTAACTTGGTGATATTCTTATCGTGCACCAGGTTGGATTGTGTCGGTAAAGGAACAAAAAAAAACGTCCTACTCGTTTTAATTTTTGATCTTGTTTCTATTTTTATTTAACTTTTTTTTACTTTAAATAATTATCTCTTTATTTTTCTTCCATTTACCTTTTTTTAATTCTAAGCCAAAATTTTAAGCCACTTTATCTATGCTCGATCAGCCGTCAACTCCCAAAAAAAAGGCACCGGAAAAAAGGCCCCTCTCAGTTTTGAGTCCCATTTGACGCTTGTAGTAATAGGTACTGTTCCCACTTTTTTTTTGCAATTGGTTGCGCTCGATTTTTTTTCCAAAGGGTTTTGTTTTAACGCACCGTTCACATATTTTCTTTGAATATTTAATTTTTGTTTTAAGATAATCAGACTGCACCTCGTTTCATTAAATTATTATTTTATTATTTTATTACTTTATTACTTATTAAGACTCTTGCTCTATGAAATATTTACACTCATGTGAGCTATATTTGTCGTTTTGTCCAAGTAAGTTAAATTATATCGCAATGTTAGTTCACCACTGTCACTATTCAATTGTTACGATTTATATGTAATGTTTATTGCGTTGGCTTCACTATTTTGTTTTAATTCTATCTTGATTTAATTTCACGAGATTATATATTTTTGTCTTTATTTCACTCTGTGTTTACTAAGTATATGGCTTCTATTGTTTGTTTAGTTAACGTTTATTTTGTTCTTATTCTTTATACATTCTTAATTTTTTTTCCTCTTAATTTCTCTTAATTAACTTTTTTTTTTCCATATTTTTTGTTTTTTGTTTTTTTTTCTCTGACTTGGAGAACCCTGGACTAATAGCTTACCCAAATAATCTGGTAACGAAGCAAACTATGTATACTTTAACTTCTTGTGTATCGATGATGATTACCACCGAGTTTTGAATATGTTGTAATTAAACTAAATTATATAGGAAATGGAAGCGTCGCTAGATGTCTTGAGTATGGGATTCGAATAGATGTAGGGGAGAGTCGTGTACCTTGGACCGAATGTACCTTGAACCTAGCGCTCTATTTTATGTACGCGTCCGTGTGATCCGGCTGCTAATTTACCGTTTTTTAAGTACATAAATCCAAATGCTTTGAGCGTATCATGGCAAAGGTTCAGTATGGCAGTGAACATTCAAGAGTGTTTCTTATATTGGAATGTTAATATTACCACAAGTTTTCGAAGTCCGTCACACATAGTTAGTAGCGTTTATTTGCGCGTGGATTAATTTCTTATATAGCTTTACTTTTTATCTATTACACATACATATAGATTATTCTAAGAATTAAACATGTTTCGAATTTTATTATCTGATTTTTAGTTTAAACTGCTAGTAGTGTACCTCAGACCACACGCCGGAGTGTACCTCAGACCGATTCAACGTACATTCTCATACTTTTTTGTGCCAACAAAAGTTTTGCCACACCAATTATTTTTCATTACTTAGAAAAATTCCGCGAAGTAAAATAGGAAATACTCGACCAGCAGCGGATGAAAGCTGCTATTGATGATGCTTTAAAATCGGGGCTGTCACTTGGAAAATTTGCGAAACAGCATAACATATCTACAGCGACCTTAATAAGGCATTTGGCAGGATACAAATCGTCAGAATGTGATACTTTTAAATACAAATCCAACATTGCTTGGCGTCAAGTTTTTAATATAGATGAAGAAAATCTTCTCTTTTAATATCTCACCACTGCTGCACGGTTGCACAATGGGCTTTCCAAAATTGAAGCGAGAAAGCTAGTATAAACGTTAGCCAACGGAACAAAGAAAACTATGCCTAGCTCTTGGAGTGAAAACCAAATTGCTGGGAAGCAGTGGATGCCTTGTTTTCTAAAACGTCACCCTGGCCTAGGACTCAGGAAACCAAAAGCAACTAGTCTCTCAAGATCAACAAGCTTCAATAAAAGTCACATCGGGGCTTTCTTTACAAATTTGGAAGATTGTGTTACCCGTTATAATTTCGGTCCAGATAAGATTGATAACGTAGATGAGACAAGTGTTAGCTGCGAAGGGCGAGGAACAAATCGGGAACTGACATCTGGAGAAAGAGGGGTTAATGTGATGATGATAGCAGCAATTAATGCTATAGGAAAGTCAATTCCTCCCACGTTGGTTTTTCCGCGGGTGTATTTCAAATCACATATGCTGAAAGGTGCTCCAGTAGGATCTACTGGAGGTGCTAATCAATTTGGGTGGTCTAATGAGGAGTTTTTCCTTCAATTTTTATAGAATTTTATTCACCATACTAAGGCGTCAGTAGAAGATTAGATTCTTCTAATTGTGGACAACAATGAGAGCCACATTTCAATCCGTGTGATAAATTAATTTAGCCGGACAACATGGAATTGTACTTTTAACGCTACCACCGTCCACCACACACATAGCATAAATTACAGATCTTGGACCATACAGTATTTGGCCCCTATAAATGCTACTACAACCAAGCTGCCAGTGAATGGATAGAGAACTAATATTATCATTTTAACGTTCAATAACATGGTTGCGGTATCGAAATTTATTGAAATTATTGCTTTGATGTTGCGGTTTATTGTAATGTTAAAAAAATGTATATTATAATTCAACTTCTACCACTAAAAAATCAGCATGCAAATTTTGGTTTAAGGTACACGACTCTTCCCTACAGATAAGCTATCAGTATGAATTCTAGTTTGAGCGTAAAGCGTAATTATGATTACTATTATTGAAAACACATTATTTAAAGTAAGAAATAATCCGAATACTAGTATTATTCTAATGAAATCATTCGACTATTTATTTGAATTTAAATGAACTTAAATTATTTATCTTAACCTTAAGTAAGATCCTATTTATATTTCTACGCTGTTTTTGTTTTCCATTTAGAGGATTCAAGCATTTCGCTGTTGATGATAACTAACAAAATTGTTCCGATAACTTCTTTACCTAATTTTCCCAAATGTGGGGCAAAAATAGGTTCCCTAAGTTATGCAGGACTTGGCTTTAAAACATATCCTGTAAGTCCGGTATGCCTATGCCGATATTGTCCACGTTACGAGGTGCGAGGATTTCCTCCTAAATGAAAGCAGGACGGAGCGTAACAGAATCAGGAGACGCCATGGTTCAAAGATTCGGATCCTTCGGCCATTCGAAGTTGATCTAAAACAACAAGATCTTTACAGTATCGCTTATCAAATAAATATTGAACATAGATGGGGACAACTTGCACATCGTAACACACCGCCCCTTCCTTCGAGAGATTTCCCCGAAATCTCTTAAATTATTAAAATACCTTTGACTGGAAGTATGCGTAAATGTGCAGCTATGGGTATATATAAAAAAGTAAATAAGTAGTAACCTTAGATGTGGAATCCGATTTTCACAGTGTACAAAATAACAGAATAATCTTCTCAATCTGCGGAAAAATTAGGGGTGTATGGCTTCAAATCCTTAGCATGCCATATGCCTATTGACTTACCGAATTTATCCTGTAGCTGTCCAAGTAGATACTGCTTTGACTACCGTGAAGGGACCTACATATTTCGGGGCTAACTTAGCGTTAAAATATTTTGACGCATCAGATAGGACATAATTTTTTCGCCAAACCAAACCGTTTGGATAAAATCTAATGTCTCTTCTCCTCAGGTTGTAAGTATTTTTACATGATTCTGAAGCCTTTAGTAATCTTTTCTTTACGTCATCAATGACCTTTTACAGCGCTACCGATCGCTTACTCGGATCGATAGCTCCATTATTTGCACAGGCTCTGAGGATTTGCCGTGTGTTTCCATTTCGCGACCAAAATTAATAAAATACGGGGTCAATTTTGTCACTTCCTGGACCGATGTGCGAATTGCGCAAGCGACTTTGCTCAAATGCGAATTCCATCCGCGATGGTTATCACTTACATACCCTCGAAGCATAGTCTTAACGATCTGATTGATTCGTTCAGCAGGGCTTGTTTGAGGGTGGTAATAAGCTGTGTAGTTAATACTGACACCATAACTATCACACAAAGACTTAAAGTCTCGACACTTGAACTGCGGCCCGTTGTCACAGATTACAGCTCTAGGTACTCCAAACAGTAAAAATACTGAGTCCTAAAGGACTTGCAGAATGGTCTTCGACGTTGCCGAACGGACTGGGAAAATAAAGGAAATTTACTGAACTGTTACACTACAGTGAGTATATAAGTAAAGCCTTTATTTGACCGGGGTAAAGGGCTAATGAAGTCCGTGCTGATTATCTCCCACGGCTTATCCGTCTGCGAGTGACCATTAGTCCAACAGGTTTCTTTCGTTCAGGCTTAGTAGATTGCCAAACTAAGCAACGTTTTATGTATCCCGCGATATCTGCTTTCATCCGGGGCCAGTAATAGTGTTGCGAAAGTCTGTCTAATGTTTTTCGTATACCACCATGTCCCGATGTCGGTATATCATGCCCTTTATATATCAAATCTCTTCTCTAATCTTTCGGTACAACCTGCTTCCAAAAGTCAGATTCTAAGGTCAATGATGGATACCAAGGAAGAATGTGCTTCCATAATATATTACTATCTATTTTCCAATCTGGGTATTTACTCGGGTTGTTTTGTATGTTACGTTGGTGCTCCGTGCTTTCCCGTTTCGTGAGGAGAAAAGAACACTGTGGAATCTCGGGTTTGGTCTGAGGATTTAATGGAAAGTAAAAACACAAGAATTCAAATGTACCGTTGTTTTAATGAAATTTATTGATCGGTCTTAACAAAGCGATGACTCTACGTTAAAACTAACTTTACTTTTCTTAAAAAATGAAAACAAAGGTCTCTACTTTAAATTTATCAAGCTGAAATTAAAATGAAATTAATTGATTAACTTTCCTCAGAACCAATTCGACGGTGCGTTGTCGCGATGTTACCCAAGACTGATCTTCTTTACTTTCGTTTTCTTTTCCATTCTAAATGATCTCGCGCTGTCAGCACAAGCTTCCCACGATCGCGTCGATCACGTGGGGCTCTTCCGCTGATAAGCGAGCATGTTATTTGATACGCCACTTGTGTATATGCAAGTGGTCAACAGGAAAAACGATTGCAACAAAGTTACAATTTAGGCACCTTATTTTCATGAAATTGTAGTGTGTGCATATTTAAGTGGAAAAATGCCTGCATAAAGTCTTCGATTTATGGGACTTTATGTTTCTGAAAACTTGGTTTGTGCTGACAAATCTAAGTGGATATTAGGGATTTCACTTCAAGTAATTTGAAATGAAATCGAATAAAATATATGCACTTAAAATGGGGCAAATGAATTTTTTGTGAGAATATATGCAAATGGTATGTATATATGGTTATGATACGTGAATATCATAACACCATCCCCCTATGAAATAGAAAATTCGTTTCTTGAAGAGATGACGAATTTTCTGTTGGAACGCGCCTGTCGTTGGTTCTGGGATTACATTGGGATTTAATGTGTTTATGGTAAGTATGTATGATTACATATTGGTTATATACATGTTTATTTATATTTATTACTATATATCTTTATATATTTTGTTTGGATACATCTTATATTAGCATATATCTTATTAGTGTTTACAAAAAAATTCTTTACTAAAGCTAGTTGCGATATACTAATACTTTCTAAATTTAGTATTTAGTATTTATCTAATTTTATTTGTTGAAATTGACAATTGTGTTACATTTATGCATATACAAAAATCAGAATAGAAGAAGAATTTAGATATATGTATATAGTGCACTTGAACATGTATTTAACTTCATTGTGTGCATTATTTGGCGGAAGAGCATGGGAAATAAAAAGAAATATTTCACAGGAAACGCACAGGGATAATGCGATAATTAATTGAATGAGTTATTTGCGTGTGAACACTATCGCTGGGTCCTTTGCGTCCTCATTTTCTTCTACATTAATAGTTGCAGCCGTTCAATTTATTTTACCAGTTTTTGTAGTGCAACGCCTGTATATTTTGTAGATGCCTACTACAAGAATGATTACCAATATAACGTAACCGATCGTATAGTGGTGTATGGTGTGGACATCCACTGCTTCCAGGTTCTTGTCTTCCTCTTCCTTCAAGAGGCTTATTTGTTTGGACAGTGATGCAAAGTCGCTATTTGCAGAATATTTTATATGTGCCGTGTTTTGTGTGGGGTTCGCAGAGTCTTTCTGCGATTTCCCAAATTTCGATAATGCTTCTGTTATGTTCACGGAAGGTATGAATGCATTTTTCATCTGCGTTACCCTGGTGGTATAACTTTTTATAGTTAAATCAGGCGTACGCAAATAACAGTTGCCCGAAAGTTCGATTATACCAACGCCAGAGATAGTATGGGGCTCAATTGTGTCTTGGCAAATTTCGTCTATAGTGAGACTCTCTGGGGTGGAAAACAGCCACTTATTGGCTTGGGACAATTGGAACCATACGGTAGTAAAGTTAGATTTTCTAATGTCGCAAGAGGCGGGTAAGTGTTTATCCACTTTTATGAGCTGTAATTCACAGACATTGTTTTTGGTGTCAATATTAAAGATGGGGTGCATCATTCGACACAGGTATTGGTCGTGATCTTCAGTGATGCAATTTGCCAATTCCTCTGAAGTCAGGTCACAATAGTGTTCCCTGTCTGTTATAATCGATGATTAGGAAGTTCATTGTTGGTTGTATGAAGATGGATTTATGCTGGAACGCCGTGGGTAAGGGTATCACCTTATATAGTTGGTAATTTTCTATGTAGGGTAATGGGAATTTAAGCTCATAAATTATCCGTTCCCTTTGAATTGAGGCACTCATTTGACTTATCCGAAGAAGGGTCAAGAAGTTTTCATCTTTGACTCCTGCTGGAAGTTTGATGTCGCTTGAGATTTCTCTACGTATAGTGGTTAAAATAGTTTCCAGCTGCGCTGGCGTTATGATAGCCGGGTGAGGTTTACCGTGACGAATGTCAGTAACCATGTCAATGATATCGTTAAGAATATTTTGGTAACGCACCGTGACCAGAATAGTCAGGGAAGTGAGTGATTCCATTTCAGAAATCGCTCGTTGATTGTAACTGGCATTAGTAGCTTCCTCGACAAGATCCTTGATTTTTAGGTTTCTGGCATTTAGTGCAATCATTTGGCTATTAATTGCTTTTTGGGACTTGTTAACGATGTTAGCGGTAGTTTCTACTATAATCGTTTGTTTTTTTATAAGAGATAGTAAGTGATTTTCGTTATATCGCATTTTCTCTATTTGGCTGTCATAATGTTTTGCATCTTCCTGATTTAGGGTTCCAAATAACCCTTTGCTCACCATTCCTATGGCGTCAAAAGGGGCTCTTTTTTCCTATTATTACTTTGCAACAGGTTGTATTTATGTCCCATATCCGCCAGTAGGTAGTTTATCTCCGTTACCGTACTGTTACAGATGATTCCAAATCCAGTGTCGTTCCTTAGTGTTTCGCATAATGCGTTTATTTCCGCCTTGTATCTTGTGATATGCCGTATGGGAATTTTGAAAGTTCTAAGGTCGTAGAAAACTGCAACTTTCCATTCGTTTGAGTACAATTCCACTCTACCCAATTCCTCAAAATATATTCCAGGACTTTGGTTAATAAATGTGATATTAATGTTGCTTCCATAGATGGCGCTTATGAGGCCCAAGATCAGTATGGAGTATGTAGAGTATCCCGTGGCCTGAAAGGGATTTCGATTAGTTTACGATGATATTGTGATAGTAGCTTTTAATTTTTGTGTGTCATGTGTGTGTATTATATGCTTTGTAGTGTTGGGGGGTCAATCCCTTTTTCGTTGGAAGTCCTATTCGTGTCTCGAAACAGGGTCATCCTTAACCTGAGATTCGTTAATGGTTAACTCGTGATTTCGATGGTAAAATGATGTCAATTTATCTCGTTTGTGTAGGGTGCAGATATTCGGATAATAAGAAGAATTCATCAAATGATTCCGAGGAAAAACCTGGAGATGGTTTAGAAGATTGATCGAGAAGCAGGAACAATTGTTATGATTACAGAGGGCGGTAGCGCTCGTTGCAACTCGTGATTTCGAGGGTAAAGTGATGTCAATTTAACCTGATTATGTAGTGCGTTTATACGTAACTTAATTAGAATTGTGTTTAGGAATTAGAAATTTATTATCATATTTAGAGAGATGATATTCTTATAACTTACCGTTCGTGCGTACGTTTTAGTCGGCAAATTTCGCAAGGTAGCATTATAACCTTGTGTCTTAAAAATTCTTTAAAAATTTTTATTTTTTTTTATTTTAAGGAAAACGGAATTTCTTCAGCGCATTAGTCTATAAAGGGCTTAAGATCGTTGTTGTGAATTGTTTTCAGTTTATTTTGCATTTTTACTATGGAGTTTTCCTTTGATATTATCTTCACGATTTCAAAAGGTCCCTCCCAAAGCGAGGACAATTTGTTTTTTCGCGTGTGGTTTTTTATAAGTACCTTGTCTCCTATATTGAATTTCTTTTCGCGGGTGTTTTTGTCGTAGTGCTTCTTAGACTGCGTTTTCTTCTGGAGCAGGTTTTCCTTCGCAATTTGGTGGCAATGTTGTAAGCGAGACTTTAGTTCATTTACGTAATTCTCGTAATTGTATGAAACTTGCGGCTTTTGTTCTAAGCTGTTAGGACTATTAGCTGGACAACCATATAAAAGTTCATGTGGGCTGTAATTTGTGCTACTATGTGGCGTAGTGCTGTACACGAACATACCATAGGGTATCCAGGTATCCCAAGTGAGTGGATCCTGGTTGACGTAATGTCGAAGGTACAACGCAAGTGTTCGGTGGCTTCGTTCCAACGCCCCATTTGTTTGAGGATGATACGGGGTCGTGTTAATCTTCTTGATTCTCAAAAATTTGCACTTTTCTTTAAAAAGGTCACTTAGGAAATTTGTTCCGTGGTCCGTTAGGATTGACTCTGGAATGCCGTGATGACAGACAATGCCTTCGACCAAAGCTCTGGCAACTGTAGTTGCCTCGGAATTATTTATGGGCAGGGCCTGGGAAAATTTGGTTAGATCATCCTGGCACGTTAATAGGTATTTGTTGCCTTCATAGGTTACCGGCAACGGACCCACGATATCTAAGGCTAATCTTTCGAATGGCTTGGTGCTGGTTGTTGTAATCTTCATGGGAATGGAACGATTTTTTAATAGTTTATTCTTCTGACAGGATTCGCATTAACGAATGAAATCGACCACGTCCTTAAGCATTGTTGGCCAAAAGTAACTTAATTTCAATCTCTTTAAGGTGCGGGATACTCCCTGGTGTCCACCGAGAGGGGTGTTGTGATACTCTTTTATAATTTCCGCGATATCTCCCTGATCAACTAGGTGTATCTTATTATTTTCGAATAACTTTATGGTGATATTTATGTTTTTAAAAATTTCGGCCAAATTTAGTTCTATCTCCTTTGATGTAACTTCTTTGAAAGAGGGCACAGATACGCCTATAGACTTTAACTGGTGTTTAACGCAATGATCACAAACCTTTTTTATAATGTTTGCCAGCATGTTGCTGTCACTTTCTGTTCTTAGAGGTATTTTGGTTTTTGCAATGATGAACTCGGTTGCGTTTGAATGATGGTTTAAAATTTTAAGTTCGCCCAACCCGGCGTTTTCGTATTCTTTTATGTGTTTAGCGAGTTCGATTTCGTCTTTTGTCTCGATTGGCGGTAGCTAAAAAACTTTACCAATATTGTTTTTTCCTTTAATATTGTGTTATTAATCTTTTTGATGTTGCACTGCATAGAGGATTTATTGGATTCATCTTCCTTGACGCTGATATTTGTACTATCCTGAGTTTCATCTTGCGTTAGTTTTGCTCGACTCTTAGTCACTATACCCACGTTGTTTAACTCGTTTATTTTTGGGTCATGGTGTTCTTGGTTAGTGATTCTACTCAGAGCATCTGCATTGGCGTTATATTTTCCAGGCTTATAGATGATTTTGTACTCATATTCTTCGAGTAGTATCCTCCACCTAGCCAATCTGGAAGTGGGCTCCTTCAGGTTCATCAACCATTGGAGCGGCTTATGATTAGTTACTATTGTGAAATGGTTCCCGTAAATAAATGGACGGAACTGCTTGACGGCAAATACTATTGCCAATAACTCTTTTTCAGTTGTGGTATATCTTGTTTCTGCGGGATTAAGTGTACGGCTCGTGAAGGATATAGGTCTATCCTCACCAATATTGCCTTGGGATAAAACCGCTCCTATTGCTAGGTCACTAGCGTCGGTTGTTACTAGGAATTCCGTGTCAAAATTAGGATACGCAAGTACAGGAGAGTTAATCAATTTTTCCTTGAGAATGCAGAACGCTTCGTCACAAAACGAATCCTACTTGAAGACGATGTTTTTCTTTAAGAGTTTAGTTAGGGGTTTGGCAATGTTTGCAAAATTGCGTATAAATCGACATAGTAGCCGGCAAAACCCAAAAAGGATTTTACGTCCTTAGGCTTTTTTGGTCTAGGATAAGTTTTCACTACCTGAATTTTCATGGGATCTGGTCTAAGACCACTTTCAGAGATTACATCACCAAGATAGATGAGTTCCCGTTTTATAAAATTGCATTTATCTGGCTTGAGCTTTAACTCATGTTCCCTGAGGCGATTTAGGACATTGACCAATTTTAAATTGTGATCTCGTAAATCATATCCGTAGATAACTATGTCGTCGGCATACACAAAACACTCGACTCCCTGCAATCCCATCAGCAGATTATTCATAAGTCGTTGGAACGTAGCTGGTGCATTCCTTAGTCCGAACGGCATTCGATTATATTCATAATGTCCAAATGGAGTACTGAAAGCCGTTTTTGCTCTGTCTTTCTAATCGACGAGTATTTGGTGAAATCCACTGGCCAGATCGAGTGTGCTAAAATACCTGGATTTGCCCAATTGGTCCAATATATCAGTTATATTGGACAATGGATATGCATCTCAAATAGTAATATCGTTTAGCTTTCGCAAGTCCACGACAACTCTCCATCGTTTGTTGCCAGAGCTATCAGCTTTCTTGGGCACGAGAAGCAGAGGTGAGTTCCATGGACTTGAGCTTGGCGTTACAATCTCGTTTTGTAGCATTTGACCTGTTCGTGGATTTCATTTCGGTGTGATTCCGCCAGTCTATACGGTCGTACGTAGACAGGGGGTTTATCGTTCTGTTTCACAATCCCATGCGTGATCACATCGGTGTAGGTCAACTAGTCCCCCTCCAGATCTGCAGATCTCCAGTAATGAGGCTTTCTCCTCTGAGTTGCAATGATCTAAGCTTAGTAGGGCCTCTAATTTCTTCAAGCGATTTACAATTGGATCTTTTTCTGGATTGGCTCTGATAACATCGAATTGGTCGAAGTCATCCCAGTCCAGCTTTATTTGATCTAAATGTCGCTTCGCTTCGTTTTCGTTTGCGTTTAGCATTAATAATTTGACACGATTACTATGTGGTATCGCTAGAGCATTGGCTACATAAACACCTGGTTCTATTTCCTTTTTCTTGAAAACAATGTCTTTTTTATAAAAAAGGGGATTTCGACAATTTTCGTACTTCTAGCCGGTAGGATGATAGTTTCAGTCCTATCTGTGACTATTTTCTGCAAGTCCATTGTCTCGACTTGGTCCTCAATCTCGACGGTATTTCCAATTCTAGATTGATGCATTAGTTTTCGGGGATTTATTGCACTTTGCACCTCTTTGATACCTGTGCTGCTACTTCGGGGTTGTCGAGGAGAGGTTTCCTTTAAATTTGGTTTGGACTTTTCCTTAGAGTTTTGGGACTGAGGATTTGAAAACAGAATATTTTCTCTGGCAGTCCCCTCGGAGCTCCCATTTTCTTGCAATTTGGAATTGCCTTTAGAGTTTTGGGGGTGGCGTTTTGAAAACAAGGTGTTTTCCCTTAAGCTTTCCCCAAGGCTTCCTGTTTCTGGCAGTTTGGGACCTCTTTTCAAGGGTTGGACATATTTAATCTGCAAGACGTTTCTTTCATAGTCGATAGTACACTTATGTTCACGCAGAAAGTCATTCCCTATTATCCCGTCGTATTTAAGGTTAGTTTGCTGGCCTAGAAAATGAAAGAGGTGATTAAAGGAAAAAAATGTGGTTGATACTTCCAATTTCATTGCGCCAGTAATTATTCCGAATATCGGTACGGACTCGCCTGAAATAGTGGACAGTGCACAGCCACCAGAGGGCTTTCTTCTCATCCTATAGTTTATGTCTGACTTTACGAGACTTACGTCTGCGCCGGTATCGATAAGAAACGTTGAGTATGGATTTGCATTTGGTTCAAAGGGAACACAGATAGTTGGTTCAGCCTTGGAAATATCTAGGGATATCATAAATTTTATGGGTTTGATGCTAATGTCGTGTCCCAAAAGCAATCAATCAATAAAACCCAATAATTAACCGCGATAAAACTTTCTTCGAATAAAACAACGCTCGAATTTCGTGCACGTTATAAATCTTTATTTACTAAAACTTGACCTATCTTAACAATTACTATGTACGCCGCACCGAACGGAAACTTGACACCACTATGCAACGCGACGGCTCACTGGAAGAATAGAATATTACAGGCACTCGCCAGTCCAGTCATTGGTCTTTTATGCACCAATATTCGGAAGTAGACTTTACTTAACAACGCGGATGTAAACAAACGACAACAACCTTGCCGTTTGTTCTACCGGTTGCAGCACCTGAGTCGCTCAGTAGTAAACAATCGCTTTACATAATAATTACCATGCGAAGGTTAATTATTATTGTAATCGTCGATTGCTCCACTAAGCGCTCATCGCAGCCAGCTGTTAAGCTAATCAGCAAAATAACCGACAGTTGCAGAACAGTACAATGCGACGTTACTGTTTAGCAATTGCTAATTATTTCACTAAAATGCGCCCTTGGCTGCTGGAAGAATCTTCCGTATATTGGGCCATCACACTAATGTCATTTGACATCGCGCGATCTAAGCTTCGTGAATGTCGGCTACGCACCTCATTCGATATGGAACGCCAACTGCTTCCATCTGAGGAATGTCGTTTCCCGAATCTGCCACCATTCTTCCAGAGTTTTCCGACTGCGCCCACTCTGTTCTCGTATTTGGGTTCGCGTGTGTGCGATTTTGTCGCGGCACATAATTAACGTTCGGATTGTTCGAGTTAAACTGGCGTTGTCTCCTTTCGGACCCTATTGGTAGATTCGTAGGTGTGCTGCGTGTATTGCTGTACTGGGGAAATTTGCTCTGTACGTTTTGACCTCTGTTGGGCCAGTTGCCGTTACCGGTTGGAGCTCTTGAAAAGTTTTGCAATAATCGCAATCGACAATCCCGTGCTAAATGGTTTGGCTTCCTGCAATAAGAACAAGTCGGGAACTGGACTTCCCTTTTGACTTGTCTAGGAGCAAAATTCGGCAGGTTTGTGTTTCTAAAACAGGATTCCTTTGTATACCCTTCTTTGTGGCATATCTGGCAGGTGAGCGTGCGTTCAGGAAAGTTCCTCGCGTGGTTTGGGAACGTTGACTCGTCTCTTTCGAGTCGGGACGCCTGTTCTAGGGCGTATGACATTGCCCTTTTCAAATCTGTTTCTCCGCGAGCCTTTACTAGCAGCCTCAGGCTATTATTTCTTAGGCCATCTTCGAAAGCTTGGATGGTTAGCCGAGTATTTTCGATGATCAGATATTCGCGTGCGTTCCGCTCCTCCGAGCTCTGATACGTAGCTGAGTTAAGCGATGTTAAAAGCTGGCATAGTTTTTCACCGAACTCCTTAACTGACTCTCTGTGGTTCTGCTTAGTAGACCGATTTTCATTTTGGAATGCAGCTCAAGCCTGCTTTCCCTGATATTGAGATTGCAATTCCTGTGCTAGGTCATTCCACTTAGCGCAGGACTTATACTGGACTAACTCAAAGGCCGGTCCCTGCAGTCTGGTCTTTAGAATTTCTTAGAAGAGCTTCTGTTCGGCAGCAGATTTCGAAGATGAGAACAGCACGTTTCCATATGCTATGAATTTATTTAATTCCCCTGGGTCACCGTTAAATGTAGGGACTAAATTGTGCACGTCCGATATGCTCAGCTTCATCTCTGTGGAATCCTGGGGAGTATCTTCAGTCATGTTGTGGAAAGGTAACTCTACGTACAAGTCCACAACGATCCGCCGGTTTTGGGTTAAAATTTTGTTGGGAAAACGTGTCTTTCCTTTTCAAAAGTTTATGGGGTTTCGCGTTAAAATAGCAAAATTCTGCTCACTTAAAATATATTTTGAAGTGCACAGAAAGGGATGAGTAGAAAGCGGATGAATGAGTGAGAAATTGCAAGGACTGAATTAAAAAATGCGTGCATGACAGACAACATGAATTCCTCGTCTTACTAAAAAAATTTGTTTTGGAATAGATAGTTGCTTTGGAGCACTTTACTAATAACACAGTCACACATTTCAAAGTCACAAAACGAAGATATCTATATACTTGACAGTACCTTCGATACGGACAACTACAAATAGAAATTTTCAAGAAGGATGCGGACATCCATTATTGGCAAATTCGCTATCACCAAGATCAATCATAAAGTGGTGTGTAAAACATAAATCGTAGACACATAAATTATTTCAGTGAGGTTTTAATTGTATCACGTTTGGTAATATGTAATTTCTGACCCAATGTATAATATCCACCTGCAACAAGTTAACCAACAAATGGCGTGGAGAGAGTCCCGTTTTCAGGGATATTGGTAATTTGGATTTTATGCCGCCATGTAGTTTTTTATATATGAAATTTTTGTTAAATTTGAAAATAAAAAGGAGAAATCATTGGACTTATTACAAAACTAATTTCTTTACGGAAACTTTTGATTTCAGATAAAAAATAAAAGGTCTTATTTGAGAATTTCTTTTGTACGTATTTTCCCTTCACACTTTCGTACCGTTTCCCATCCAGCTCTTCCTTCAAAAGAAAGAAAGAAATAAAACACAATTGGGTATATTGGCGAAGATATCGTTTGGGGTTCAATATATATACCTATATATAAAAAAAATATCTGTTTTGTGTGTATTATTCCAAAAAATTTAAATTTCAGATTAATTATTTAAATTCATCAAGCAAAAATATCTGTTTTGTGTGTATCCTTTCCAAAAATTTTAAACTTCAGCTAAATTATTTAAATTCATCAAACAAAAATATCTGTTTTGTGTGTATCATTCCAAAAATTTAAATTTCAGATTATTTAAATTCATCAAACAAAAATATCTGTTTTGTGTGTATCATTCCAAAAATTTTAAATTTCAGATTAATTATTTAAATTCATCAAACAAAAATATCTATTTTGTGTGTATCATTCCAAAAATTTTAAATTTCAGATTAATTATTTAAATTCATCAAACAAAAATATCTGTTTTGTGTGTATCATTCCAAAAATTTTAAACTTCAGACTAATTATTTAAATTCATCAAAAAAAAAATATCTGTTTTGTGTGTATCCTTCCAAAAATTTTAAACTTCAGATAATTTATTTAAATTCATCAAACAAAATTATCTGTTTTGTGTGTATCATTCCAAAAATTTTAAACTTCAGATAAATTATTTTTCGAAAAGGGTAATTGTTGTCCAAACCTTTACTAGGAATCTACTTGGTTTTCCCTTTGTTAGCTCCTTGATCATCGATGTCCTGTGCTGGCACGGCAATCCGGAATTTCCTCTTCTTGGGGTTAAGATCCTTAGACTTCCTTCCTTCAGTGTGGGCTCGATACTCACTGGATCACACCAGAACAGTCAGGAATGTTACCACTGACAGAAAAACGTTTTTTTTCACTGTTTAGCTTTTATTAGGGAGAAGCTGGTGAACCCAATTTAGAAATCTGAGTTTGTTACTTTGTTCATTCGTACTTTTTATAACTTTGTTATTATGAAAGTCCAGGTACTTTTCAAATAAAATTCATCAATTTCAATTACAACCATTTATTAGAATCAGCAAGGAAGAGCACATCCGTTTTGGTACGTAAGTCCCAAAGAAAGCATTCGCACGTCCTAAACTACACAATTCGATCTTTCTCGGCACACTTGTCGAAATTCCTTCACTTTATATAAATCTTCCTAGGTGACTTAAGTTGACGAGTTTTCTGTTGCACATATATATGTGTGTAAGTACACTTTATTTGGTGATTTTATTAATTTCGCCACTGTAAGACAATTTTTTTTTTGTTTTTCTTTGGTTGTTTGATAAAAACAAATTAGTTAAGTCAACATATTAAGCTTTTTTTTTTTTATTAATATTTATTTTTATTATTGGTTATTATAATCGTTATTATTATATAATTTATTATTTAAATATCGTAGCATTTAGAATGGCAAAAACTAACTCATACTGAACCACATTTTTTTTTTAGATGCGAATCAAGTTATTTTGTTGGCGGGTAGCGAAGGTACGACAATTTTGATACGAACGAACACTCCTGCTCTGAGTCTTGACGAATTATGTTTCGACAGATGATGCATTTATTAAATTTTTCACCGGAAGTCAGAAAATTTAATGCGGTGAAATGACATCAATAAAAATTAGTATCATCGAATGACGATTTCAATACTTGATTGATAGTGTATTTATTACACCTTAACTTGAACTCAGAAAATATAATGCTTGATTGATAGTGGCACACACAAAAATAAAATTACGATCACATTGCTGTCGATGATAAATGTTTGGGATCGGCACCGCTGCCACCAGTTGTTACGTCGGTGCTCCGTGCTTTCCCATTTCGTGGAGAGAAGAGAACACTGCGGAATCTCGGGTTTGGTCTGAGGATTTAATGGAAAGTAAAAACACAAGAATTCAAATGTACCGTTGTTTTAATGAAATTTATTGATCGGTCTTAACAAAGCGACGACTCTACGAACCAATTCGACGGTGCGTTGTCGCGATGTTACCCAAGACTGATCTTCTTTACTTTCGTTTTCTTTTCCATTCTAACCGACCTCGCGCCGTCAGCACAAGCTTCCCACGATCGCGTCGATCACGTGGGGCTCTTCCGCTGATAAGCGAGCATGTTATTTGATACGCCACTTGTGTATATGCAAGTGGTCAACAGGAAAAACGATTGCAACAAAGTTACAATTTAGGCACCTTATTTTCATGAAATTGTAGTGTGTGCATATTTAAGTGGAAAAATGCCTGCATAAAGTCTTCGATTTATGGGACTTTATGTTTCTGAAAACTTGGTTTGTGCTGACAAATCTAAGTGGATATTAGGGATTTCACTTCAAGTAATTTGAAATGAAATCGAATAAAATATATGCACTTGAAATGGGGCAAATGAATTTTTTGCGAGAATATATGCAAATGGTATGTATATATGGTTATGATACGTGGATATCATAACATGTACTAGATTTGCCAGCTTATGATAACATTTATCATCTTGGTTGAATTTTCGGCAACGCAATCTATCACTGGGACGGATCGAGAAAGTAAATCAGGAAACAAATGTTCCTTACCTTTTCGGTGTATAATTGCAAAATCGTACTGCTGAATGCGCATAGCCCATCTGGCGAGTCGGCTTGTGAGATCTTTTAAATTATGGAGCCATACTAGTGAAGCGTGGTCTGTTACGACTGCAAAATATGTACCTTCTAAGAATGGCCTTAATTTATCAATGCCCCAAAGTACTGCCAAACACTCACCGCAGAACGTAGAGTAATTCCTCTCGCACCTATTTACGACTTGCTCAGGTAAGCAATTCCTTTATCCTCGTCCCCTATAATCTGGGTGAGTACTGCTCCGAGGCCATATCCAGATGCATCTGTATGCACCATAAATGGCAAGTCGTAATCCGGACAATTTAATATAGGAGCACATACCAATCGCTCTTTTACAGCTCGGAAGGCATCCTCGCATTCTGCAGACCAGACGAATTTGTTCCACTTTTTTAAAAGAGCAGTTATCGGTGCAATTAACGCTGAAAGCTCGGTACAAAGAGCCTGTACCAGGCTACTACACTTATAAATCTCCGTACTTCTGATACCTTTTTAGGGCTAGGTATTTGTAAAATACACTTCACTTTACCTGGATCAACTTGAAGGCCATTTTCTCCTACAACATAACCCAAATAATTAAGCTCGGAGCGACAGAATTTACATTTTTCGTAATTTATAACTAATCCTGCATCACACAATTTTTCCAGTACCTCAGTTTCTACAATTTCGGCGAATTACACCAGGATTCCCACAACCAAAATAACTAAGATTTGTTCGAAAAAATTTGGCGAAATGCCCTTCACGGCCACATTTAAAACATTTTGGTTTTGTAGATTGGTTTGAACCAGGGTTTGCTGTTAGAACAGAAATTTCTTCGGAGGACACGTAGGCCAGATCGAGTTCTAAGAGGTCGCTGATACGCCGTGACGGAGGAGGAGCGTTTGACTCAACTGAGGTCCGGACAGCTTCCAAACGTCTACCTTAGTCTACAAGTTCCTGTATAGTTGGCACTTCTGTCAAACCTAACTGGCTCTATTAAAAAGGAGCGAGGTTTCGCTTCAAAATTTTCGCTCGTTCCGATTCCGGAATATCTTTAGTTAGTCTGGAAAACATATTTGACATGATCGCTATGTAAGTCCCATTGGAATCGTCCTTACCTTGCGTCCTTCTACGAATTTCTTCTAACAATTTATCGTCGTAGTCGCTCGGTAGAAATTTTTTACGGAGCTCTCTAACTAAATCGTCCCAGGATCTAAACGTGCTTTTGTTCGCCACCAGATAAGGGCAGGCCCTATAAACAGATCTAAAGCTGATTTAAATAATTGACCTTTGGAAACACCGCGTGCTTCAGTCAACTCCATAACCCTTTCCAGAAATGAACTCAGCGATTGCCCATGCTCTCCTGAGAATTTCACTTCTCATTTGTAAATTGCTACCTTGGGTCGACAATTAGAAATATTTGGAGGCAAGAAAGATATACCTTTCAATGAAGATGAACTATCGCTATCTTCCTCATCGTTTTCTGCTCTACCTTGTAAGGAACCTAAGGCTAGTATTAAATCGGTTCTAATACAGCTTTTCTCTTTAACTTGGGCTTCACTTTCTGGTTGACTTCGCTTTAATCTTCTAAGCGCCCAATCAATTTTTGAAGTTATTTTCTTATATTCTGCCGAGTCAACATCCGTATTGAACGTCTTTATTAACTCTGTTAATTCTTCAAGCTTCTTGTTAAGAGCATTTGAGTCGTCTTCGAATGGAATGGGAAATGAATCAGCAAATATTGGTTGACCTGCATGTTCAACTCTTAATGCTGCCCTCAAGGTTGCCCTTATAACATCAACTTTACCTATGGGCAGCTTCCTAATGGTGAGCTCATAGCTAAATTCATCCTGATTTAGTCGGTTAATTTCCATGGTTATTGCCGATTCGTGCAACTAAGACAATAAAATCTAACGAGTATATGAGATCTGTACGCTTTATATTTTCTCGAATCCGCGGAATAAAACTTTGAGAATAATTTCTACTATTATAATGAATAACTAATATAACTTACTAAATAGATAATACGATGAAAACAATTTATTTATAGATCGCTGGAATTATTTGAGTATATTTATTTATTATATATATATATATATATATATATATATATTTATCCTTTAAAATCGACATTAATTTGTGAAGACGTCTAATGGCAGTTAACTAAGAGCGCCTACCAATTTACTTTAACTTTGAGCAAAATAGATCAAATTTGAAGTGGAAAATAGCGTCTCGCTTCTTCGCGGGGAATGGACCAGAGCAATGATTCTAAATTTTCTTTTATCAAGTTAGGATTCTTCGACATTTACTAATTATACGTATATTCCGTATATTATACGTATATATATATTATACGTATATATTATATTATTATATATATATTATACGTATATTCCATATTGCATACAGTATGCCTAGCAAAAGGGTAAATCGATTAATCAAAAGGGGTTATTTAAAACTACAAAAGTATTCCATTATATTTAAAAAGGTCTGAATAGAGATTATATTTCATGCCGCAGCCTCGTCGATACCTACCAAAAGGGTAAATCGATTAATCAAAAGGGGTAATTTAAGACTACAAAAGAATTCCATTATATTTATAAAGGTCTGAATAGAAATTATATTTCATGCCGCAGCGTCATCGATACCTACACTCTAATAATCTCTGGCGAAAGTCAAATTCTCACCAAGGCATTGGAAAATACATATACCCAACCTGTAACAAACTGTACTCAATTGAAGTTGATATCCTAGAGAACAAGTTAATTTCGCAAATATTATACCAGATGCACCTTTCCTGCAAATTTTTGTCAGAATTCCACAATTCAGAAGGAAGGAGAGTAGCACGACACATAAAGACTCATAAACAAATTGTGTGACTGGCTGGTATTTTATATGCAAAGGAATATATTCGCTTTAATAACATACATATAGATTTTCACCACACGTCTTTCACTATATATATTATGTTATACGTACCACTCAATATCTAGCAGCAATAGACATTATTATCAAAGCCGAATAGTCAATAAAAAAAAACGCCCAAAGGGGTGATTTATTAATTATTTTAATCTATCAAATCATGAGATAGACTTTCTCGCACAGCTGTGTACTAGTTTAAGATGAAATCATAACACTGCTTCGTTGAGCAGTTAGCACACAATTTTATTAATAGTTTTGAGCCTCGAACCATTCACAGTCTGTATTATCCAAATGTCAAAATACCAATAAGCAACAAACTCGTTTCTTGGAATTTTCCCAAAATAATCCAACTGTGCATAATTAAGTCTATCCACCTAGTACAGTATACGTCCCTGTAACGTCGATTCGATTAAATCACTACACTCACCTCGTTTTATGTGGAATTTTTTTTCCAAATAAAAAAGTAAACATCTCTACGTTGTTCTATTAATTCAGTTCCGACTAGTGCAAATGAAAACTGTGGAGATGCGGTAGTTAGTGCTCAGTAAGTTTGCGCCGTTTCACTTCAGGTAGTGACTATCGAAGAACTGCTGCACGGCTTATATATAAGTGATTACAATATCGATGATCAATTATTAGACTAGACTCGTTCACGGCCAATCTTTAACAGTTATACAAACTTGCACAGACTATTTCGACGCCCGGTACTGATCATGATTTTCATGCGACAACAAAGAAATAAGATAAAAAGAATATTGAAATTCACTGGTGATGTTTTTTTTTCAAATTTTCATATAATTTTGTTTTTGTTTTTTTCTCTGACTTGGGGAACCCTGGACCTATAGCTTACCAGAATAATCTGGTAACGAAGCAAACTATGTATACTTTGATTTGTTGTATAACGATGATGAATACCACCGAGTTTTGAATATGTTGTAATTATACTAAATTATATAGGAAATGTAAGCGTGGCTACATGGCTTGAGTATGGGATTCAAATAGATGTACAGATAAGCTATCAGTATGAATTCTAGTTTGAGCTTTAAGCGTAATTATGATTACTATTATAGAAAACACATTATTTAAATTAACAAAGAATCCGAATACTAGTATTATTCTAATGAAATCATTCGACTATTTATTTGAATTTAAATGAACTGAACTTAAATTATATATCTTAACCTTAAGTAAGATCCTAGATATATTTCTACGCTGTTTTGTTTTCCATTTAGAGGATTCAAGCATTTCGCTGCTGATGATAACTAACAAAATTTTTCCGATAACTTCTTTAACAATTTCCCCAAATGTGGGGCTAAAATAGGTTCCTTAAGTTATGCAGGACTTGGCTTTAAAACAAATCCTGTAAGTCCGGTATACCTATGCCGATATCGTCCACGTTCCAAGGTGCGAGGATTTCCTCCTAAATGAAAGCAGGACGGAACGTAACAGAATCAGGAGACGCCATGGTTCAAAGATTCGGATCCTTCGGCCATTCGAAGGTGATCTGAAACAACAAGATTTTTACAGTATCGCTTATCAAATAAACATTGAACATAGATGGGGACAACTTGCACATCGTAACAAGGCGTCACACACGGTTACACACCAATTATAACAAAAGGACCCGCCATTGCGTCCAGAGTTCGCCGCCTCTCTCCAGAAAAGCTGGCGATACCCAAAAAGGAATTTGAATTCCTTTTAAGACAAGTTCTTGAACAAAATTAAGTTTAACCCGGTAAAAAGTCCAAAAGAGTAATCTTTTTATTTATTTTAAGACAAGGAATTTGTCGACCCTCAAACAGTCCTTGGTCTTCACCATTGCATCTGGTACCAAAGAAAAATGGTGCATGGAGACCATGCGGGGACTTTAGAAGGTTAAATGCCAGTACGGTACCAGACCGTTACCTAGTACCTTTAATTCATGACTTTGTCTACCAGTTAGAAAATTGCACACATTTTATAACCATTGACTTATCAAAAGCGTACCACCGGATTCCAATTGAGCCCGAAGATATACCAAAAACGGCAATATGCACACCATTTGGACTTTTCGAGTTCACACGCATGACGTTTGGCTTGTGTAACGCAGCTCAATCTTTTCAACGATTTATCCATATGGTTTTGCAAGAGTTCCCTTTCTGTTTTGTATATCTCGACGATATATTAATCGCTTTCAGGTCTCAAGCCGAGCACTATTGTCACATTGAACAGGTGTTCAAGCGACTACAGGGTTACGGACTGATTTTAAATGTTGAAAAATTTGTTTTTGTACAGGCGCAGATTAAATTCTTAGGCCACTTAACTACTCCAAAAGGCATTCGGCCAGCGCCCGATCGTGTAGAAGCGATTGCAAAATTTAACAGGCCCGAAACAGTGAAACAATTACGACGCTTCTTGGGCATGATTAATTTCTACCGCCGTTTCTTACCGCACGCAGCGTCTCATCACGCTAGTCTAAACAGCTATCTGCCTGGATCTAAGAAGGATGGTGCTAAACGCATTGACTGGTCTAATCAAGCAACTAACTCCTTCGAGGTGGCTAAGGCTCAACTTGCTCAAACGGCGCTGCTCTCATTTCCCATCGCTTCCGCAACTGTCACTATGGGTAGACGCCTCAGATACTGCTGTTGGTGCGGCGTTACAACAAAAGGTCGACGGGGATTGGCAACCACTAGGTTTTTACTCCGTTAAATTGAATAACGCTCAACAGAAGTATAGCACCTATGATCGGGAGTTACTTGCTGCACATAAAGGTATCAAATATTTTAGATATTTACTCGAGGGACCCGTGCCACGCTTTACATAGACCACAAGCCATTGCAATAGGCTTTTCAGCAAAACCCGGAAAAGGCTTCCCCTCGGCAATTACGTCACTTAGACTATGTGGGCCAATTTACGACAGACATCAGATACGTCCCCGGACGGGATAACGTGGTTGCTGATGCTCTATCAAGGGTTGAAGAAATTCAGCTGGGCCCAATCAATTTTGAAGTTATGGCTGAAGCGCAATTTCAGGATTCGAAATTCCAACAGCTCCTTCAACATTCTAAGTACAAATTTAAAAAATTTCCAATTTTTGGCTCTCATAAAGAGTTATACTGTGAAGTTTTTGAAACCAAAATACGTCCATTCATTCCCAAATCTTTTAGAGTACAGGTGTTCAAAATCATCCACGATTTGTCCCATCCGAGCATTCGCACCACGAACCAAGTGATGACGTCTAGGTACTTCTGGCCGTCCATCAATAAGGATATCAACACTTGAGCACGGTCTTGCCTAGCTTGTCAACGATGCAAGGTTTCTAGACACGGAAAAAATGCCCTAGACTCGTTTCACGAATGCACTGAGCATTTCAAAACTATACACATAGATCTTGTTGGTCCAACGCCCACCTCGCAAGGATTTAGGTATTGCTTGACAATGATTGATAGGTTTACGAGATGGCCAGAAGCCGTTCCTCTAATAGACATTAGCGCGGAAAGAGTCGCGACTGCAAGTGTGGATAGCTAGTTTCGGTGTCCCTAGAATGATCATAACAGATCAAGGGGCACAATTCGAATCATAATTATTTTCTGAACTTTCACAGCTATTAGCTTTCAAACGCAACCGCACTACCGCTTATCATCCGCAACCCAATGGATTTTTAGAGCGATGGCATCGGACATTTAAGTCCTGTCTTATGGCATATCAGGAAAGACCTGGACAAAGGCCTTACCATTTGTTCTACTGGGACTTTGGACGACTTTTAGGGAGGAATTTCTCGCTACTCCTGCAGAACTCGTGCACGGTGAAGGCCTACGCATACCCGGTGTTTTTTTACAAAATTCACTGTATCGGCCACAAAATCAATTCGTCACCTCTTTACGCGATCTTTTCTCAGACATCAGATCTGTCCCAGCATCAAACCACTCACGTCGAGCGACGTTTACATTTAAAGACCTAGACAAGTGCTCTCACGTGTTCTTAAGGTCCGACGCATTACGTACGTCACACAAAACACCTTACGAAGAACCTTTTCAGGTCATTAAACGCACGAAACATCACTTCACCCTCAAGGTTAAGAATAGGGAGGTTAACGTTTCGACTGATCCTTTAAAACCATTTTATAGTTACGACGAAGCATTCAAAGCAGGACAAATGTGTTCACCAAACATTTCATCTCGTGCTATCGTTGCGTCGGGGGAATCTGCTCAGCCAGTGTCTGAGAGTCCCGCGACTCAACAAAATGACATTGAAGAATGTTTCCGGCCAGTGTCGGAAGACTTCACTTCACCCACCAACTCTCACACTGAATTGCCTTCTCCGTCGAGCCCACCAACACGACATATAACGTTTTTGCAGGATGCTTCAACTAGAATCCCGGCACACATCACACGAGCTGGACGAATCACTAGGCCACCACAACGTTTCAGGTAACGACAAAACTAAGGTTTTGCTGGCAGGGGAGTGTCTGTGGGCGACGCGTCAATATCCTCTCACCACCGTTCTGAGCGTGTGGCCAATCAACATGTAAATCGAGTAAGTTTACCTGTCTAAGGACCCAGCTATTATTACTTCATTGAGCGTAGAAAGCGTTATTTAGGTAGCCATGATTTTGTTCAAAATACTTAAAAAAAACATATAGTTGGGTTGATTGTCAGACTTGCATATGAGAACAAACTCTAGAAGAAAAACTTTATAACGTGCTTTAAAAACTATAATAAGCCATATCTGGCGAAGATTTTTTTTTGTTTTTTTTTTTTGTTTAATAAAAGCAGCCAAGAATACTACTTGGGATATGCGTCTTATATTCAGACTACCGTCGGCAGTGTTCATGTTCATGCCCGCTCAAAAAGCGGTTCATCAATTTTCTTTTTAGGTGCGACTTTTAGATTGACTTGGTGTACCTTGGGGTACAGTACATCATTTACCACCGGCAAACGTTACGAAATACTGTTACCTGCTGAAGCTCATCCTATCCGTAACGAAGAACTGGACCACTCTGTTACACGGCAAAAACGGAGAAAACCGTCTCAACAGTTTGACGTAGTATCCACTGAAATAAGCATTTTTTTTATGCTCACACTGGGGTTATAAGTCCTCGTTAGTGTTTGAAGAACGTAACGAGGATCATCGTGATATGGCAGCTAAAAAAAGGCACATTATCCTGTCTCAAGTTACATTCGTGTGCTAGCGGTCATGACAACATTTCCTTTTACTGTTATCTTTCTTGCCAGACATTATAATCTTATTCTGTGTTTGTACAGCCCTGATTAAATCACCAAGCGACTCAGATAGAACAACCTGAGAGTCTCCCGCCACAGGACCTACCACCCGCCTGGTATCAGCAAATAAGAACAGTCTGATTTCTGTTGGACTTATTGGGTCGTGGACCGCGTGTATGCAACTACCTCACTCCAGACGTACAGTGTGGTTGAACACGACCGTAATACATTACTAATTCGAAGCTTTCACCTTAAGACAGTTGTCTCGCACCAAGAACTGAGGTGTCAGCTCTTCCTACTCCAGTCGATACGGCACTTTGCAGTGGTGCTGTCAACGTCACATAAAATATCTGGTGCTGTCCTGGTATCACTAACTTGGGTACAACCAAAACTTCACCTGGTTATGACGGCTTGACTTCAGAATTCTTCATACGTTTCAGGGATCTATAAATTCCTGACATTTTGGAAATCTTCAATTCGGCGGTTGAGACACATTCAGACTTTCCTTCTAGTTGGAGGGAGGTTGGTTAAGCAATTGATTCCACAGAAGGGAGATTTGCAGAGGATGGGGAACTGGAGGCCAGTAACCCTATGTAATGTAGACTAGAAAATCGTCTGCAAATAATCCGCTTATTGATTGCTTCGGTAATACACCCGGAACAGTCCTATTGTGTATCTGGTCGTAGTATCTACGACAACATCGCGATAGCAAAGCATTTGTTTGCCTACCATGAACAGACAGGTGCACAATTGGCCATGATTTCATTAGACCAACAAAAGGCTTTTGATAGCGTCTCGCACGAGTATCTCTTGACTGCTCTCGAGGCATTTGGGTTTCCGTCCAGGTGGCTCGATATCGTCGGGAAACTGTATAGAGATTCAGCTATTTTGATTAAGCATCAGGGACAATTTCTGCCTCCTATCTCGCTTCATCGAGGTATCCGACAGGTCTGTCCATTGTCAGGTATGCTTTATGATTTTTCGTTGGACCCGCTACTGGTGAATCTTCGTCGAGTGCCCGGAAAGTATTCAGTTCGTTTACCATATACCAATGTGAGGCCTCTTATATTGGCATATGCGGATGATCTGTCTATTTGCCTAACAGGAGATGAAGCTTTTCCGATCGCTCGTGCTGTTTTCGAACAATTCAAACGTATAGCGGGCGCTAAAATCAATCTTAGTAAGAGTCAAGGCTTGTGGTGTGGAAGGTGGAGTGATCGTACAGATACTCCACTGAACATCCCATGGACTAATACTTGCCTGAAGTATTTAGGTGTGTATTTCGGACGCGAGAGTAAATCAAATAATAGCCGCATCGCTCTTGAGAAACTCCCTAGAGCTATAAACTCATGGCGTAGTCGACTGTTTCCATTATCCTTAATGGGAAGGTCAGTCGTGATAAACTATTTGATTACCTCGTCCATCGTTCATCTACTAAAGTCTGAGACGTTTGATGAAGGCTGCTTAGGTCTTCTTAAAGCAAAAGCGATAGACGCCTTTTGGTGCGGAAGACGATGGGTTGCTGAAAGCACGCTCTGTCTTCCAGTCAAGATAGGTGGATTAGGTCTCACTAACTTGGTTGTGAAATCAAGGTGTGTGTCTCCAAGTGCGTACATTCCAAAGAGTGTTTTTCTAGAGAGACAGCTTGATTTCTCAACTGTGGGTGAATGTACTGGGAGGGTTCGGCATAGGGGAGTATTACTACCTGCTCTCTGTTCGAACACCCTATCCTCGTGACTGGCCAGAGGATCTAATATTAGCGATTCAGACTTGCGGCAGGATCAGGCCAGCATTTCACCTTAAGTGGAGTGCTCTACGGTACACGCAATTCTCGTCGATCACAATCAGGTTAAGTCCTGAATTGATAGATCCAGTTCTCGGTTATGCTCAAAGTTTTGAAGCTGACACGCATACGCTGACGGTTCTCGGAGGTATTATTGATATCTCTGGAAACTGTCGATTAAACACTAATACTCCACAACTACATGACCTGGCTGCTTCTGCGTGGGAGAGATTACGCCAACGTGGGACCAGTGACCCTGGCACTAAACTGGAAGATGCTTTCGTTCTGTACATACCACCTCACACCACTTAAAACGCATGCGCTCCGTGACGTGCTTATTTCAATAAGACCCCCGGGGTATACAGGACACAACATATGGCGAACACACCTCGGGGTCAATATGAGCGTGATGAGAGTGGTAACTTGCAGAGTAGTCTACAGTTATCCTTCTAGTTACGAAGATGCTGATGTAGCATTCAAATTGCTGCATCACAGTCTTATGCATCCTAATCAGTTGTCACATATCGACCGCCGAGTTCAGAGGATTTGCACAGTTTGTGCTGGTGAGGGCACCCTGTTTCACAGGTTCTTCACTTGTCCGGCTTTGCAGGGTCTAATGGATCTCGTGCGCGATATGTGTCAGTTGATCAACCCGAATTTCGGCATTAGTAGGACATCGTTTCTATGGGGACCAAAGGTCTGTAGTCGAGTGAATTGTTTGACTAGCTTTGTGTTGACACTGGCCAAATCTATAATTCACCTGTAGTAGGTGATGAGTCTAAGATGGGAATCAGAACACTAACTCACAACACCACGCACAAGCACTTAAGCGCCACTTCGTTGACAGATTGAAGAGACGTCTACGGCTTGAATATCTGGCAATGAACACAGACACATTCAACTGCACATCGTCTGTGTAGGACGGAGTTCTTGTCTTTCGCTGGCGATAACAGGCCACAGCATTTGCAACACTAGTCCACGGGGCTTCTCCCCGCTTAGGAATCGTTGCAAGTGCTGTGGGAAGGACAAGCATTCCGTTAGAGATGCTAAGCTGGAGATATGATGAGGGCGGTTTGTAGAAGTCTATGATACTACAGGCTGCTCTCGCGGGACGCTGTGATATCGGTGGCATTGGTCAGAATTATCTGTTTTTTAAGAAAAATCTCTAAATTTCGCATTCGGTCATTTTACAAAAATTCGTGTTTACTATTTCGGAAACTTTTCTTGGTGAGCTTTTCTTGGAACTGCCACTTATCTGTAAATATGAGTACATTTTAAATTTTAGGATTTTACTTTGACTTTGGTTTTAAATGTTTATTTTCAAAATTTTTGTGAAAATTCTACTTTACATTTTCTTTATATTGTTAGCTTAATCTTTTTTTAATGTACCTTATTTAGCTTTTATTGTTTGTTTGGTTCTTATACAATTGTTTGAGCCTTTTGCGTTCTCTTTGGTTTTAGTTAGCCAGAGCTTTTTCTCATGTTGTTTTGTCATAGCCACTTTTTCTTGATTTATTTTTTTTATACTTAAGAGCCATTAATAAAGTTTTTTCTATTAAAGAGTCTTATATACATAAAAAAAAAATTATTATTATTATTATTATGCCGAGTAGCAGACGTGTCGAAACAGAGTTCTAGAGATAGTAACAGATATACCGTAAAATAAGTGCGAAAAATGCTTAAAAGTGAATTGTAGTGTTACCGGCGATACCACCTCTGAGAAAGTATCGTCTACCGTGAAATTTTTTGCCAAAAAGCTATAAAAAGTGCTAAAGAAAATTGTGAAAAACGAAAAATTTGGTGACATTTCCACAAATTAATTTAATTTAGGCCATTGCCATGGCAACACGGTAACCGTAACAAATTTCTAGCTTCGGAGTTAGGAAAAATAATATAATTGTCAAATAATAAATTAAAGTAGAAGAAAAAATTATAAAAATTAAATTTATCGAAAATTATAAATTTACCAAAATAAAATAAAAAGTAAAAAAACAACTTCAACGCTTCTTCTTCTTCACAAAAAAGCTTGAAAGGTCACAAGGAAAAGGCTTTTAAGGGCCCTAGTCAAGAGAAAAGAAACTGCAGACAACTCCGTCGGAGAATACAGAAGGAAGGATAGCTGGCGCTGTCCCAGAAGAGTCTGCAGCATCCACTCCAAGCACTGCTGCAAAAGCAGCAGTACCCGCAGCCACAACAACGACAGCATCAACCCGAGGGAAAATCCCAAGCTGGGTGGAAGTCGTTTAAATAGCTTCAGCTTCAGCGCCAAAGTCGAGCAGTATCATCATGAGGCCACCGCTTTCTTCAGTGAAGACAAATGCCTCAAACCAGAAGCCAGCGGCACCAGCACCAAGATCAGTAGCAGCACTACGATCCCAAGCAATAGAGTCAGGGATCTCGTATGCCCAGGTAAGTGGCAGTTCCAAGAATGGTTCAGCGATTAAAATTCAGAGCAGGGGCATCCCTCCTCGTCCAGCCCCATTGGACGCAGGTTAGCCTCGGACCAAGACCAGTGCAGGTCTCCAGGGCTCCTTCGACGGGAGATGGCAGAACGAGGTATGCAGCCCACGGGGATAATAGCTGGGGAAATGGTTGAGGTGTATACCAAAACCCTCGAAAGTGGAGGGTAGACACCGTGTGCCGTTCCCACTCAGGAAGCCCACGAAGGTCGTGTTTTCGCGGGTCCTTATGCGAGCCAAACATGAAGACCTCTCGAATTTCATAGGAAGGTGGAAGAGTTGATTCAGGAGCATCGCTTGACCGATTCTCCTCGTCACAAGACGTCGCACATTCATCGTTTGAGCTTTCAACTTTTTTAAAGTTCAAGATAGCTTCTATCAACACTGGGGGTTTAAGTGCTTGTTCATGGAAAGGTTCGCGCCACTCCCATTAAAATTGGGGCGAGGGTCTCGGGCGGGGTAGTTTCGGTACCAGCCGAGAAGCATCCATCGCCTTATATAAGGGATGTACGCTTCTGTCAGGCTTTTACTTAAGCATATCCGGTTCGAGACACTGGATAGACATGGGGACCGAAACGAAATGCCACGCTTGCCATTTGGTAGGGCATTTTATTGCTGACTGCCCCAAGAGAAGCGGGAAGAAGGCTGAACCGATTGCTCCCTCGAAGGAAACCACTACTATAGTAGTGGCTCTGGAGGAGGAATCTTCGGCCGGCACTCAACCTGCTATTTGGGTGCAACCAGTGGTTGAGGTGCCGAAACTTGTCCCTGTGGCAAGAACTATTTCGGCTATAAACGGTGCCACGTCGGCACGTGAAAACACGGCTACTTCCGACGAGGAGTCGATTAGCCAAATAGTGAAGAAGAGTAGGACGAGGAGGAAGACGAAGGTGGACAGGGCGATGCTGCCTCCTCCAGAGCCAGCAAAGATAGTCGCTCCAAAACGGGCCCACTCGGAGGAGGACGATAGTGGTGCCCGTGGTTCGAAGGTTGTTGTGAGAGAGGCGAAGCATCTCTCGAACAGCTTTCGGACTGTGAAATGACGGGTTTGGATGGGACTGGTCTCTCGATCTTCAGTGGCTACGAGTCGTATGGTAGCACCATTCCGACTGGTAACCAAATTGAGGTCTCGAAGGGGATGGAAACTCTTCCTAGGAAGAAGATCTCCGAAATTTTTGCCCAGGTCAAGTACAGGAAGAATTCAGGTAAAATCTGGAGTATTCTTGTACGGGAGATGGAAAGGCCAGAGTTGTTACTTCCTCAGCTTCCACTCCTACAACAGGAGTCGAAGAAAAAGGGGAAGTACAACGATGTAGCTCGGTTAGACCGACTTCATATGAAGGTGGAGTAGTTGATTCAGGAGCATCGCTTGGCCGATTCTCCTCGCCACTAGACGTCGCACATGCATCGTGTGAGCTTTTCATCTATTTGAATGTGCAAGATAGCATCTATCAACACCGGGAGTTTAAGTGCTCGTACAAGTTTACACAGCACTATCGAACATGTCAAAATGTTCGATATAGACATTGCACTTCTGCAGGAGATGAAATTTACACAAGACACATACACACAACTTGAGCGTTATGCGTATTTACACACTGGCTATGCAATGTTTGCCACAGCTGCGCCTCGCCTGGGCTCAGGGGTGGAAATCATTGTATCCAACAAATTTACACTATCGTCTCCTGTCTATACAGATATATTCCCGGGCTTCGCTTCTTCCTTGGACTTTGTCGTCCAAGACAAACATATCAAGGTAGTAAACGTGTACCTTCCTCATGACGAGGACATTACAAGACAAGTTTTTGATAGTGTTCAGTCCTGTCTGGTGAATTTAAGTGGCGAAACTATCCTCGGAGGTGATTTCAACTGCACTCTGAATCCCTCAATGGATCGGCACTCTGCAGTTGAGTTCAACTCTGTCAATGCTACTCGATTGAGGAATTTTGTCGGTGTTTTCAGACTCGTGGATATCTATCATTGGATTCGTCGTACGACTAGATCATACACGATGGTCTCGCGAAATATCCATGGAAGGCAGGCTCCAGAATTGATAGAGTTTACGTCTCACCTGGAATAATAGAACATTTCGTTGGTGTCACTCATGAAGTGTCTTCCGTTAGCGATCATCCTCCTGTAGTGGCGACCAACACTCTAGTTGAAAGAAGAACTGCATACTCGATATTCAACAACTATTTGTTGAATTCCGAGCAATTCATCAATGAGTTCATTGAATTCTGGCACGATTGGCAAGAGAGGAAAGTTGACTTTCCGTTTCTTAGTCATGGGATGCTGTATAGCTCCAAATTCGATCTTTTATAGAGACGAGTTTTAATCGAAGTGTGTATCAAGCTTCTAGCTTGTCGGTCGGGGTCTCTCGGGTGGCAGCTCTTCTTCCAACTCATCCGGAGTTCATTCTTTATTTCAATAGAATAAAGGAACGCTTGGCGACACAGACTTACAAGCACAGCTTGGAGTTTGTGCTACGCGGCCAATCACGCTGGCTGAGGTAAGGCGATTCTCCAACCGAGTACTTCTTTCAGGCGACTAGACGACGTACTGCTTCTTGTGAGGTCGAATCGATAATGGATGGATGTGGACAAGTCCTCAACGGACAACAGCTTTCAGAATTTATTAGACACTACTACAGTAGCCTCTACTCTAAATCGATGTCGACAACATCCTCGACCACTCATGAATTTCTTGAGAATGTCGTGTCCCAACAGGAATTCAGTAAAAATATCAGTTAAAATCCAATAAACTTTATAAAAAATCCGGTAATTCCAAGATAATACTTTATTTTCGCTAAGTTAATTCTACTATAATATTACTAAGTGGAGTTATCACTCCGTCGCCAATACTAGTGTTATTACCACCCAAATTACAACTGAACTGAACTAATTGAACACCGAACCGTTATCTTTAATCAAAACTATCTTCTAACTGCGCAACCCGACCTACCGAATCGACCGTGCTCACCTCCATTCAAGTAGGCGGAAGCGACTTTGACCCAGTGACCAGCGCAATACCTTGCAATTATAATGACAAAGTTTTACGTGAAGCACTGCCAACAGCGTGCGCCTCCAAGAATCAGGATTTTTTACAAAATAGGCTGTTGCATTGGTGCTTCTTACGAATGCATTTTCATCATTCAGCCTGCTACCACTGTACCCATTATATTCCTCTAGCCTCCTCCTCTCCCTTCTAAATTCTTAGGCTCTTACCTCGTTAATTCACACATTGCCTTGAGCTGTTTCTACCCTGCCTGTGTTAGGTTTCCATTCGTCGTCTTTGTTATTAACACCTTGCTCGGTGATTTCTGCCATGTTCGCTTCAACCTCCTCTATTCTGGCCTGTAAAGGGTTTCTTCGACTGGCGAAATGCGGAGTATTTGGTACCACTTGTTCACTAGCTGCGTCATTCTCAAAAACGGCTCTTTCTTTGTTTACCTCACCTGCGTTTTGTAACCCAGTTTTCTATTTGCGCAGTCAATGACAGCTCTGTCCCTCAAGAAATCCATTCCAAGTATACCGCCGGCTGGAATTGAATCAGTGTCACCAATGGCATTAAATTTACAAGCCTGCTGACTATTATCTATCTGCAAGTTCGCCTGACACGTGCTTATGAACCTCCTAGCGAACCCAAGAGTCCCCAATCCTTATTTTCTAATGTGTCTATATGGGCGTATTTCTTTTTATTCTACTGACCTTAATTATACTACAAAACGCCTTATTTCACCTTCTAAAGCTATATCTGATGGCACAGTGATGATAAATTTACTTTTTGAATTCCATTTTTCACTTTCTTTCTCTGCTAAGTACTTTTTTACGCAAATATCCGTGTAATGGTCACATTTTTGGCAAAATTGGCAGTAAAGCCACTCCCTTGCTGAATGGAATTCATCCTGTATGCCAGCTGCACAGTTTGCCACTCTGACGTGATGAATTCGGCAATTGGATACCTCATGCCCATATTCCTGACATTCAGTACAGAAGAGAACTTGTTGGCACTCTCTCGCAATGTGTCCAGACGGACCGCATTTGAGGCATTTGGCAACTCTGGGCTATTGTCTTGCCTTATCCGGGATTTCCCAGTTCCTTCCTGATTGAGTTGGCCTCCGTACCGATGAAAAAGGTGTTCGGGACTGTCTCTGTCTTTCAACGTTAAAATAACTGGTCATCCATATTTCCTGTGATGTTTCTCTGTAATATTCTGGTGCTTTTTTCCATACACCTGGAGGCATAGCTTGAAGCCTGTCTGACTCTTTTTCGAAATGGAGAGCCTCCTCCCGATCCTTTTCCAATGCACTAAACCTTTTTCCGGTTAGGTAAACCCCAGTGTACTGACTGCTTACACCGGCTTTGAAAGCTGTTACTGCGTCGGCCTCCAGTTCCGCTATCAATCCCCCGTCTTTTCCTGGATATTTAACCGAAACTGCCGCCCTGATTTGACACAGTAGCTCTTTGAGCCTATCCGCATAATCTTTTATGTCGTCACCGGGCCTTTGCACGCATGCTATCATTTCAGCTCGCAGCTCACAGTACGATTTTTTTTGGCATATATGCAATTTGAATTGTCTGCTGCAACGCCTGAAAATCCTTCGGCTCTGAACTTACTAGATAACATGCGTCATCTAACAACCGATATCTTACACACTTTATGAAGATTAGCTGTTCCTCTTCCTTTAAACGATCGTAAAGATCTTTGCAGCAGCTCAAGAAACGATGAACTTCCTTTGCCAGTTTTGCCGATCTTTCTCCGGAAAACTTTGGTATATAAGGTGTAATGTGTAATAACAAGGTATAGCCGTGTTTATTTGTGCCCCCGTCTTTCTCCGTTTTTATGTAGTTTAAATTGGTTTTTCCTAATTTTCAATTGTTTTCTCACTTCACTTTACAGATTAAATTATCTTCGCTATGGGGGCAAGATCGGCTGACCTAACAAAACTCTCTGGAGATCTAAGAGAAAGCAAAAGGGGCATTAATTTAAGTGCGCCTGCGCCTAAGTCTCGCTCAACTAGAGCTACAATAAATCTGGCACCATCTGCTGCAAATTCCCCTACTGGATGTGATTGTGATTCAGCTTTAACATTGCATAACTTTGAGGCTAGTCTGTTGGCTAAAATAAATCAGCTTCTGCTCGACTCGGAGAAGCGTATGACTGCCAAAATTGAGAAAGCGATCAGCAATTTCAATGATCGATTCCATCAGATCGAGAGTTCTATCAGTTTACTCGCAGCTAGAATACAAACAGTAAAGGATTCTCTTAAAAGCCTAAACTCTGGGCACTCAGCTCTTGGTGATAATGGTGAGGAGCTTTGCCGTTTGCAACGATCATCTGATGTCGTTATACGTGGTGTTCCATATAAGGCGAGCGAAATACCAAATGACATTTTTCGCAAAGTTTATCTACGCATCAATCACGCACCTTCTCCTTATATATCTGCCTTTCGTGTCAGACCCAGACAGAGTGCAAATGACCTGGAAGCTGCAAGATCTTCTACCTCGCCAATTATTGCTAGATTTTCGTGTACGTCCGTGAAGCGTGCTTTTTTTCTGCCCTCAAAGCTTTCGGCAGATTGAATGGAATGGATGGAAAACCCTACAAAATTATCAACTTGGATATGCTACTATCTCTTTGCGATGCCATACAGGGAGCCATGTATTGTATTGTACATGATTTTTTTCTGTTCTAATTGCTTTTTTATTAATATGCTAAATATTCCTTTCTCATTTATTTTAGTTAATCCTTTTTATTTAAGTTTAATCTATTTCGTTGGCTGTTTAGATTTTATCATAGTGATACTATTATATTTCGTAGAGTGCTTATATTGTTTATTTATTCAAGTCTTGTTATATTTAATTTTTGTCAATCTGTTACCACAAAGTTTTAGATCACTTATTATATATTTTGTAGTTCACTCTGTTTTTATGGTGATAATGTCTTTTTGCATTGGTGCTGATCGTGTTTTTGTTCCCTTCACCTTGGTCAGACGCAGCTCTTATGTTTATCATTATGAATGAAAACATCTTTACGCCGAACAGAGTAAGAACTCTAATCAATATTTTTTGTCGGCATTCGGAAGGTCTTAATGAATTGAGCTTGAATGCCAGAAGCATTAGACCAAAATTTGGTGAATTATGTGATATTTTTGTGGGTTCTGACATTCATGTAATTTTAGTATGCGAGACACGGCTACATTCCCATACCTTCTACACTTGTTAGGTTTCCTGGTTATAATCTTTTTAGAAATGACAGGTTGGGTCGAATTGTTGGTGGAGTAGCCATTTATGTCAGAGATTGTTTTGATTCACGAATCGTTTACTCTTCCGGAAGTTCCCCCTTAAAATTTTTGAGTGTGGAAGTAATCTTAGGTGCTAATAAATGTTTGCTATCCTCCGTATATTGTCCGCCAAATTCCTTTTCTATTGAAAACGCAGCAGAATTCCGTTCTGCTTTTTCTGATCTAACACAAAGATATGCAAATGTTGTCTTGGGTGGTGATTTTAATGTCAATTTGTTGAAACATAATAGTGTGACGGACTCTTTCTTATTATTTCTACAGTCTCTTCACCTTTGTGTCATTAACGATCTCCCAACTTATCTCAATACGGATAACCCATCCCTGCTTGAACTGCATTGATATTGGAAACTGCATAAAGTACAGGAATATATCATATAGGAAATATGATGATATTGATCTATGTTAAGTATGAATCTATCCTACTTAAACTTGTTGTGGTTTCTTTGCGAAGAAACCGTTTTGACTTAATTTGTTGATTTTATTTTTGCCTTTCCCGGCAGCGACTGTCGTTGCGTGGAGTAGCTTGTTAAAGCACAACTCCTGATATTATTGTGGAGTAGCTTGTTTAAAGCACAACTCCTGATATTATTTTAGAGTAGCTTGTTTTAAGCACAACTCCTGATATTATTTTGGAGTAGCTTGTTTTAAGCACAACTCCTGATATAATGTTGGAGTAGCTTGTTTTAAGCACAACTCCTGATATTATTTTGGAGTAGCTTGTTTTAAGCACAACTCCTAAGTGAAACGAACCGTTTACTGTATTCTAACTCGACTCAAATCGACTGACATTTATTCTTCAAATTCTTTGCTTATTTATACACAAGAATCTTATTAATACGGAAATAAATGAAATACTTCCGACCCAACACTTTGTATATAACAGTACAAAGTGTTAGGTCATTTGCACTTCATTTATTTCTGTTTACAAATTGCGGCACTCGTCGCTTCCGTACATACATACAGATATTTTTCTGACTATAATCGTACTGAGCGTTTCGTCAGTACATTTTCGCATTTGTTGTTACATACGTACATACATAAATCTTGACAAGCGCTAACCGCTTGTTGCTTGTTCATCGTGATATTCATGATTTACATACATACTTACATACATATTACTTTCTTCATATGCAACTCGTGAACCATCATTTGGTCACCTGGGTTCTACCGCTGGCGCAAGGTTATCGTATTACAACGTGCGAATTCTTGCGCGCAGGGTATTGCGTCACTCAATTCTACCTTAGTTATTTCCTCTACTTGTTAAGTAATTGGGGAAGGTCAGTAACGAGTGGAGTTATAATTTAATGAAAATGATGTAGGCATGTATGTTCATTGAAAAATGATGAAAATATGTATGCTTGCGGTTGCTAGCATTTCTTTGATAATTGTTATAGGTATGTACATATGTTACAATGCTTTCTTAAAATTGTGGGTGGAGGTATGTATGTAACAAATCTCCCCCTTTTTAAAAAATATGTGTTATTCTTAGAAGAGGAATAACACATTAGAATATGGTTCGATCGTTTGATAATTCTCGAGAAATTTATTGGTTTTATATGTATGTATATACATAATGCCGAGTGCCGGTACAATAATTGACTTATCGATTTACAAATTTATATCCATTATTTTCTAGGTTATTAGTATTACTGCTATGTTATGTTAATTTTTATTACATGTGCATATTATATATATATATATATTTTTTTTTAATTCCTACATATATACATTTATAATTATGGCTGTTTGATTTTTTATATATGTGTGCATACATAATTTATTTTTACTTTAAAAAAAATTTGTTTATACCTACTTTTATAAAAAAAAATTTACATGTGATTATACATATTTCTTCTTTTATGCTTTTATACATATGTTTTTATTTATTGAAAAAAATTCTTTATACGTGTTTATACATATCTTTTCTTTTATACCATATGTGTTTATACAAGTTTCTTCTTTTATATGTGTTTATACATATGTTATTATTTATTGAAAAAAAATTCTTTATATGTGTTTATACATATTTCATCTTTTATATGTGTTTATACATATGTTATTATTTATTGAAAAAAATTCTTTATATGTGTTTATACATATTTCTTCTTTTATATGTGTTTATACATATGTTATTATTTATTGAAAAAAATTCTTTATATGTGTTTATACATATTTCTTCTTTTATATGTGTTTATACATATGTTTTTATAAAAAATTTTTACGGGTGATTATACATATTTTTTTTTTCTTCTATAAATAGGTATCTTACTTCTAATGCATATAATGTTTATAAATACTCTTTTATTGGGTTACGTTTTACATCTTCAATCTTGTTTACATATTTCTATTATTCGTACGTTCAAAATAGTTAAACTACCTGTAGATGACGGGTACGTGTAATTGGATTCTGCTCAACATGAATTAATGATATGTTTAATTATTCTCTTTTTCTTAAAAAAAAATGTTTCCCTTACTTTTTTTATCTTAAATGCAATTGTAATCCCTTCCTTGAAGGTTAGTAATTATTCGTGAAATGGTTTCAGTCTATTATTATGTACGGTTACTCTTCTTTTACCGATTTGTATGACTGTGTTAACAGGCGTAAAAGCTTGTACTACGAGATATGGTCCTAGCCATATCTGGGAAAGCTTGTGTTTTTTAGCGGGATTTTTTAATAATACTTTATCTCCTGTTTTGAATGTTACCGGACGTGAGTTCCTATCATAGTACGCTTTCGACCTTTCCTTGGCTTTCAGTAAATTTTTTCGGGCGATAGCATATGCCTTTTGTATTTTGTATCTAAGAAGGTGATAGTAACTCTCGTGGTTATAAATGGGCTCTGGCTCTCTTTTAAGATTAGAGGGAACATCTGCTGTGAATCTGAACAGACAGTCCATTGGCGTGAGCTTAGTGCCTTCATGTGGGCTGTTATTGTATACAAAAGCCGCGGTTCTCAGGAATCGATCCCAAGCCTTTGGATTTTCGGACACAATAGCTCTTAAATACTCCACTAGAGGTCTGTGGGTTCGTTCAAGTGCGCCATTGGATTGCGGATGATAAGCGGAAGTCTGTATTTTTTTTATTTTTAGAAGTTTACAGACACGTTTGAAAAGATCGCTTAAGAAATTGGAGCCCTGATCAGTTACTAATTTTTTAGGAATGCGGTAGCGAGTAATTATTTCATCAAAAAATATTCCTGCTACCGTTTCCGCTTCGCCATTTGGCAAGGCATAACAATCTACGAATTTCGTTAGATTGTCTTGGAAAGTCAAAATGTACTTATTTCCTGAATGGGTTTCTTCAAGGGGACCTACTATATCCAAATATACTTTATCGAAGGGCATAAGGGCAGTATCTGTTATGACCATTGGCATACGATACTCCGGGCTAGCCTTCATTTTTTGGCATTTAGGGCACTTTCGAATATATTTCCTGATGGAACTGAGCATATTTCTCCACTTATATTTTTTCTTTATTTTTTTATAAGTTTTCATTACTTCTTGGTGACCACCAAACGCGGAGTCATGATAGTCTTTTAAAATTGTCCCGATTTCTTCAGGGTCTGAGATATTTTCTGGTAATGTATGCTGGGAATTTATTAGATTCTGGTTCCAGGGTGATTCGCCGTGTTCAGATGCACTGCTTTCGGATTTGCTGCTATCAGTTGAGTCAATTTCGACTAATTCATTTTGGAGGTTCCGTGGATAATTATGAACTATATTGGGAGTTTCTGGGTTTTGATTTTCCTCTTCAATAACATTTTGTGCCTCCCTTATTTGAGCTCTCGTAACAGCATGACAATGTTTTTGTTTAGGCTTTGAGGGTGTTGGAGAACTAGAATCATTTTCGTCGATGTCGGAATCGGCTCGGTGATGTACCTGAGCTTCCACAATGAACGAATTGGGGTTTGCCTGGTTTAGCTCGGCAGGTATTCGACTAAGCGCGTCTGCATTAGTGTTATATTTTCCAGGCTTATATTCAATTTTATAGTCAAACTCTGAGAGTTTATGGTGAAACCTGACTAATCTCGATGTCGGGTCTTTCACATTGAATACGCCTTTCAAGGGCTTGTGGTCTGTGTAAACCGTAAAAGCTCTACCTTGTAAATAACACCTGAAGTTCCTGGCGGCCCACACAATAGCGAGCAACTCTTTTTCTATTGTGGAGTATCTTTGTTCCGCCTTATTAAAACTTCTACTTGCATACGCTATTGGCCTGTCTTTACCTATTGCCCCTTGTGATAAAACAGCTCCCAATGCCTCATTGCTAGCATCTGTTGTTAGATTAAAAGGTTGGGTAAAATCTGGGTACTTGAGTAGAGGCGGATTTATAAGGGAATTTTTAATTTCATTGAAAGAGTCTTGGCACTTTTGAGTCCAATTAAATTTGACGTCTTTCCGTAATAGATTTGTTATTGGCCTGACTATCTTTGAGAAATGAGGGATGAACTTGCGATAGTAGTTTGCCAATCCCAGAAACGATTGGGTTTGTCTCACAGTTCGGGGTTGAGGAAAATTTTGAACGCAACTTGTTTTACTGGGATCTGGAAGTGCTCCTCCGTTTGAGCATTTGTGTTCAAGGTAGATTACTTCTCGGCGAAGGAACTGACACTTTTCGGGTTGTAATTTAAGATTATGGGCTAGAAGTCTGTCGAATACTTTAGCCAGTTTCTCGTTATGATCTTGTAAATTTTTTCCATATATTACAATATCATCGAGATAGACAAAGCATTCTAATCCTTGGAGACCCGTTAGAATGTAATTCATCAGGCGTTGAACAGTCGCAGGTGCGCCTTTCAACCCAAATGGCATTCTCTTAAATTCATAATGCCCGCAAGCGGTACTAAATGCAGTTTTTGGTCTATCCCTTGGGTCTACCAATACTTGATGGTATCCGCTTGCAAGGTCAAGAGTAGTAAAATACCGTGAATGCCCAAGTTGATCCAGTATATCCTCTATCCTGGGTAGTGGAAAGGCATCCCCTATAGATTTCTCGTTGACTTTACGGAAATCTACTACTACGCGCCAACGTTTATTGCCGTCAGGCCCAGCTTTCTTGGGGACTACAAGTAACGGATAATTCCATGGGCTTTTGCTTATTTGGATTATGTCATTCTCTAACATATCCTTGATCTGCTCATTTATTACAGCCCGGTGCGTTTCTGGAAGTCTATACATCTTTTGGTTTATTGGTGGCTGATTGTGCAAAATGGGGATGGTATGCTTTATGGTATTAGTGCATGTTAGTTTATCTCCCTTTAGATAAAAAAGATCATTATATTTATAACATAACTCAAGAATTGATTTTTCTTCTTCGTAATTTAAATTTTCATCCAACAGTAATTCTTTACGTAAAGCCACAAGTCTGTCTGGGTTATAGCTTTTAATATGGTTTACGTTTATTGAATATGGATTGGAGTTGAAATTTGTCTTATCACCTTTGAAATTGTATTCTGTTTTGTTATGTGTACGAGAGGAAGGTGGATCACCTTCTTTCTGATTACTTTGGGTATTTATGTCGTCCAAAGGTATATTGAGAATTTTAATATTGTAATGACTTCTTGGAACTAGAGTAAGCTTCAGCCTTCTTAGGAATACTGGTTCTGTGTTTATGTTTAGAACAGATAATGGTATAAAATTTTTGTGAGGACTAACTAGACAATTAGCGACAAATACTCCATCTTTTATCTCTTGAGACATACAGATCATTTCTTGGTCCAATTGTAATGGTATGCTCAGTACAATTTGAGATCGAGGAGGTATTCTATGGGATCGCTGCAGTTCTACTTCGTATTGCCTACTTTCATCTTCATTTAAGGTGCTTGAAATGTCTCCCATTTGGGATAAGGAGTTTTTATTATCGGGTGCCCGTGAAACGGTAGTAGATTTAAATTGTTCCTCTGTTTGATGCCTCGGTAGTTCATCTCCATCTTCTGTGGATGTTTCGAGAGGTACCGAGAATTCGATAGGGTTGGTTTCCGTGCGAGGAAACCGGAGCAATTTGTTAGGCCCTTCTATATTGCAATTTTTTGCAAGAAAGTCATTACCTAACAGCCCATCATGAGAGATTTGGGCGTTATCTTCTACAACCTGTAGATTGCACGGGATACTGCGGCTTAGTAAAAAGTTGCCTTGGCAGTTACCCAATGTTTTTCCTTCTCCAAATGGAGTTTTTAAAGTTACCTTTTGACTTCGCTTTATCCGTTTTGGTGTATCTAGTGCTTCCTGTTTGATTATGCTTACTTCAGCTCCAGTGTCTACTACCAGCCGAACGGCTGTATTTCCGCTTATATCTAATGGTAACTCTACCACTGATACGTTTTCCCTGATCTGTGGGTTTTTCAGCTGGGAGGACCCTAAAGTATTTTGCGATAATTTATTTAATGTCGAGCCGGGGTTTTTTCGGTCGACAGTGTGCCGTTTCCCGATTTTGTAGCCTCCCATCGTTGCTTCTGTTGACAGGTGGGCACTGTATGACCTCTTCTTCCACAAAACTTACACATCTCTTGACCGTTAAATCTGTGTTCGTGATTTGGATTGCCCCACTGAGTGTTGTTGTTACTATTTAGGTGATTCCGTGGTGCTTTGACATGTTGTTTACAATATTGGGCATCATGACCCTTTGTTCTGCAGTTAATACAGAAGGGAGTATTTTTACGTTTTAAACAATCATCATACGTATGTCCCTTGTATTTGCAATAACTGCATGTGATCCTACCTAAAAGTAATTTTTGCTCACCGTATGGTTTCTTGTCTGGATATTGAGAAGAAGAGTTCTGGAATGGAGGTGGACTTCTTAAGGATTCTCTTGCCATACTGGCTTGAGTAGAGCACCAATTATTTGTTTGGTTTTTATCAGTCTTAAAGGATACTGAAGGTACCTTTAATGACTCCAGATTTGGAGGTATACCACACTCAGTTTTTATTGTAGGTTTTCCTGTATCAGTTGTGTAGGGATATATAGAGGAGTTTGAATTTTCGTGTATGGGATAACCACAAGCATTAGCAAAATTTGAGGTATTTGGTCTAAAGAAATGGTCCATTTGAAAAGAATTTGTATGTTGAGGTAAGTAGTTTATTGGTTGTGGAATGAAAAAGAGACCCTGTTGTAACTTTTCCATATCTAATGCTTTTTGAATGAGAGTCTCTAACGAGCTTTCATTTATTGTCAATAGATAGGCGCTTAGATGGGGGTTATTTGCACCACTCTTTACGGAAGCCATTGCAAAGTCCTCTATCTGTTGCTTTACCACATTAAAATTTTCAGCACCGTATTTGCTTTGTGCTGCCTCGTTACATTGTACTAAAAGTCTTTTTAGTCTAGTAGTAAATGAATTAAACGATTCTTGGGGGTATTGTCGGCAAGTTATTAATTTGTTAATTAACTCATGATATGTCTCACGAGGTAAGTAAGTCCGATATAGCAACTGCTCAACTTCTTCAAATCTCGTGAGTGTACTGGATGCTATTAATTGATATGCATTTCCTCTCAATCTTGTTGGGAAAATTTGCATGAAGGCTGCCTTTTCCTCCTCTGCTAGACATTGTTGTACTTGCTTACAACAGCCTATGAAAGTTTGCAATTCTGTGAGGGTCTGAGAATTAATTTCTCCAGAGAACAAAGGCACCATTTGTGCAGTAAGTTTAACTACTTTCTCATAATTTACAGGCATTTTGTTTGTATTGTGTGGATGCTCAAACTGGGAAGTATTTAGTGTATTTATATCTAGATTTGAAGTGGTTAACGATTTTTCGGGTATTATAACGTTTAGACTGTGAGTTCTTATGAGGAAGTTAACCAAACTGTGTCTTCTAAAACGTTTACCTGACCGATGTTCACGATACCAATTTATTCTTCTTTGGGGTGAACTTTGTTCTGCTCTTGGGCTATTCGGAGGGCTTACGTTGTCGAATGAAAGTGAATTTAATGCTGCTTCAAAATCTGAGCAAACAGGGCTTTGATCAGATTTGTGCATGAAAGCAGAATTTTCTTGAAAAAGAGGTAGTTTAACTTACTTTATGTATATATATATATACTGGAATATTTAAAAAGAGAAAAAAAAGAAAAATATTGAAGATGTTTTTACACTGACGTTATTTAATGTGTAATATATAGTGGGTTATCGATTTAATACTGAAGTTCTGCCAATCGCTGAATTTGGATTGAAACTTACTTAGTTTTTAATGTCTGCAGTTTCAGAAACGTTTTGATGTCTGTCCAAGCCGATAAATTTCCTTGGGAGTATATTCCCTTACTTTTATTGTAGTTGTTGACTGGTTGTATTAAAACAAACAAATTAAGTCAGAAGTGCCCCAACGTCACAATTTGACGTTAGTTTTAGTTTCACTTCTTTGTGAGTTCGAGGATCAAGGTTTTTCAAGTATTGAATTAACTTCCTTGATCCTACCGGCTGCGCCAAATTGTTAAGTATGAATCTATCCTACTTAAACTTGTTGTGGTTTCTTTGCGAAGAAACCGTTTTGATTTAATTTGTTGATTTTATTTTTGCCTTTCCCGGCAGCGACTGTCGTTGCGTGGAGTAGCTTGTTAAAGCACAAGTCCTGATATTATTGTGGAGTAGCTTGTTTAAAGCACAACACCTGATATTATTTTAGAGTAGCTTGTTTTAAGCACAACTCCTGATATTACTTTGGAGTAGCTTGTTTTAAGCACAACTCCTGATATTATTTTGGAGTAGCTTGTTTTAAGCACAACTCCTGATATTATTTTGGAGTAGCTTGTTTTAAGCACAACTCCTAAGTGAAACGAACCGTTTACTGTATTCTAACTCGACTCAAATCGACTGACATTTATTCTTCAAATTCTTTGCTTATTTATATACAAGAATCTTATTAATACGGAAATAAATGAAATACTTCCGACCCAACACTTTGTATATAACAGTACAAAGTGTTAGGTCATTTGCACTTCATTTATTTCTGTTTACAAATAAATTGCGGCACTCGTCGCTTCCGTACATACATACAGATATTTTTCTGACTATAATCGTACTGAGCGTTTCGTCAGTACATTTTCGCATTTGTTGTTACATACGTACATACATAAATCTTGACAAGCGCTAACCGCTTGTTGCTTGTTCATCGTGATATTCATGATTTACATACATACTTACATACATATTACTTTCTTCATATGCAACTCGTGAACCATCATTTGGTCACCTGGGTTCTACCGCTGGCGCAAGGTTATCGTATTACAACGTGCGAATTCTTGCGCGCAGGGTATTGCGTCACTCAATTCTACCTTAGTTATTTCCTCTACTTGTTAAGTAATTGGGGAAGGTCAGTAACGAGTGGAATTATAATTTAATGAAAATGATGTAGGCATGTATGTTCATTGAAAAATGATGAAAATATGCATGCTTGCGGTTGCTAGCATTTCTTTGATAATTGTTATAGGTATGTACATATGTTACAATGCTTTCTTAAAATTGTGGGTGGAGGTATGTATGTAACATCTATATCAATTGAGAAAGTGTGCCTCGCTGCCCTGGAGTGATATCAGCCTGTGTACCTCTTTGGATGAGAAAATTAATGGTTTTAACGTACTACTACATCATCTTCACGATAAATTTGCTCCAACTCACTCTCGCAGAATTATTGAGAATGGTTGTCCTTAGTTTTCTGCAGCGATTCAGTCACCTATCGCTGAACGGGATTTTTTATATCGCAGATGTCTTAGACTAAAGACCATTGAAAGCCGTGCGCATTACAAATTGATTAGAAATTTGGTCAACTCTAGGGTGCGTGCGGCAAAGAGGCAATACTTTCAGCAAAAATTTGACCCCCTACTATCATCCAAAATCTTGTGGAGAAACTTGCGTAAGACCTCCGTCTATAGCAGAGATAAACCCCAGTGTAACCTGGACTCTGACTTACTTAACTCCCATTTCACTTCTATCCCTACCCTTGCCTCACGTAGTTCTGAACAGCTGGGTTTTAATCGTTTCATGTTTCCCTCAGATAATGATCAGCCCTCTTTTTCTTTCAGATGTGTCGATGCCACGGAGGTTGTCGTGGCACTTGGTGCCATCAAATCTGATGCAGTGGGGCCAGGTGCTATCCCACCTAAGTTTATCAGGCTACTTCTACTTCTGATTATAAAGCCGATTCTCCATATTATTAATACTTGTCTTACCATGTCGCTACAGTTGTACCTGTGTCCAAAACGAGCACAACTGAGGTTCCCGGTGATTTTCGACCGATTAGCCTTTTAGGATTTCTTGCTAGGGTCCTGGGAAAGTTGATGGTACAACAAATATCTGATCACTTAGAAAACCTTGACTTATTAAGTCTTTTCCAGTCCGGATTTCGGAGGTCTCGTAGGTGTGAGACAGCCCTTCGGAATGTCACGAGTGATATTCGTAGCTAACTTGATAGGGACCATCTGTGTGTTCTTGCCCTACTTGATTTCTCCAAAGCATTCGACATGGTCAATCATTCCTATTTGCTTATAAAGTTGGCCTCAGACTTCCAATTGCACTCTTCTGCTGTGTCCTTAATCTGCAGCTTTCTCTCTAATAGATTCCAGCGGGTTAAGGTGAAGGATCGTGTTTCCGGTGCTTTGCCTCTAAATTGCGGTGTCCCTCAAGGGTCTATTCTTGGCCCCTTGCTTTTCAGCCTGTATATTAATGACCTTCCTAATGTTGTTGAAGACTGCAAAGTGCACTTGTATGCTGATGATGTGCAGGTGTATCTCAGTCGACCAATAGGACTTGTGGAGGATTGTATCGACAGGCTGAATTCAGACTTGCGCAATATTCCACGTTGGGCTAATCATAATCTGTTATTGCTTAATGCAGGAAAGTCGCAGTGCATAGTTTTCTATCGCAGAGCAATTGAGGTATCTGACCTTCCACCTGTAGTTTTAAATAACACGGTGCTGCAATTTTCGAATCGCGTAAAAAATCTTGGAATCTATCTCATTTCCAGAATGCTATGCTGTGACCATGTTAACGATATGACAGGTAGAATTTATGGTGGGCTTCGTCGGCTGTGGTTGTCTTCGGGAACTTTGTCTACGAACATGCGTTCGATGCTGGTTAAATCTTTGATTCTGCCGTACTTTTCCTATGGCTGTCTCCTTTTTCCTTACTTGTGTTCCTCCTGTTCCGGCAAACTAAATGTGGCTTTCAATGACTGCACAAGATTTGCTTTTTGCCTTAGGAGATTCGATCATGTTTTGCAACATCGTAACCATCTACTTTGTTGCTCCTTCAAACAATACCGTTTACGTAGGCTTCTGGCATTTCTACATAACCTCATATATTCTAAAAAACCTAATTATTTATTTAATAAATTAGAATTTTTAGGCTCCACAAGGCGTTTCGATTTGCTGATACCAAACTTTCATTATTCAGTAATGGAAAACTCTTGCTCTGTTCGTGCTGTTCGAGTTTGGAATAACTTACCATGCGGTATTCAGCGTACGAGCTCGACTCGTGGGTTTATGGAGCAGATAGCGCGCTGTAGCACCATTTTGGAATAGGCATTTGGTTTTGTTTTTGTTTTATAGTTTTTAGTTGTTATATATTTGTATTTTTTATTTCGTTTATTTTATTTATTTATTCATTTTTATTATTATTTTATGTTTTAAGTATTATTTGCTCATTTTATTTATTTTACAATTTTTCAAATTTAACTATTAATTTTAATTTGCTTATATTTTAAATTTAAATTTATATTATTAGTCGCTTACCGATTTAATTTTAATTTCCGCCTTCTTTTCGTACTAAATAAAAGATATTTATATTCTTCTAGTACATAGCCCTAAATAAATAATTCTATTCTATTCTATTCTATTCTATTCTATTTTATTCTATTCTATATCTGGACACCAAGTCCATGACTTTATCATAAACATCGGCCATGGTTTTCCTTGCTGGTTTCTCTGAGTTTTTCGTGTTATCTTAAAATGACTCCTCGTACCCGGTTACGATTGCGTTCAACGCGATTACGACCAATGTGACGTTAAGAAACTTTTTACAATCAAATCACGATTTAAAATAATTAATTTATTACTACATACCTCTGAACTTTCACACTTTCAACCTTTTTCACACGCAAAGAAAATCAACCAAAAATTATAAATTTCATGGTAATAATAACAAAAAATATTTTAGGCCACTAAACGCAAAAACTACTCTCATTCACCCACAAAAATTACATAAATTCCCCTTCTGGCCTTTTCTTTTAGTCTCTTGAATATTTTTACATATTCAGCTTGCCAATTTTAATCTTAATTCCCCATAAACCATACATAAAATATCAAAATCACAATAATCCCACAAATTAATTAATTTTTTCTCCTGTGAAACTAAACAACTTACTATCTCATCCCAAGCACACCCGTGAAGATAACCCAATACTACTTTCCACTCACTCAACAGAAAATAATCACATCACAAACATACAGATTGATGCTGAGGCACTATGCGCCACATTATCGCCCACAAACAGCGCCCCAATGATTAACGTATATTAATACTTTAAAATTAGACGTACTTCACTTAATCTAGCACTTCTTAGATTAATTCTGGAAAGTAAATAAAATTAAGAATGGAACAGCTAAAAAAAGCGTTAACTCCCCCAAAATACAAAAAAAAACGGAGCCGCAAAAAAAAATCGTTACTCCCACACTTTAAAAAAATGGAGAAGCTAAAAAAGCATTAACTACAATAAAATACAAAAAACAAAATGGAGCAGCTAAAAAGCATTAACTCTCATAAAATAAAAAAAAAATGGAGCAGCTAAAAAAGCATTACTCCCATACTTCACAAAAAAAAATGGAGCAGCTAATAAGCTTTACTCCCACAAAATAAAAAAAAATCACAATGAAAGGAAAAGTAAATTGTTTCACTGAAAAAAAAAATAACACTTACCTACTCTTTATCCGGCTGCGCCAATTTGTCGTGTCCCAAAAGCAATTCAGTAAAAAAATCAGTAAAAATCCAATAAACTTTATAGAAACTCCCGTAATTCCAAGATAATACTTTATTTTCGCTAAGTTAATTCTACTATAATATTACTAAGTGGAGTTATCACTCCGTCGCCGATACTTGTGTTACTACCACTCGAATTACGACTGAACTGAACTAAATGAACATCGAACCGTTATCTTTAATCAAAACGAACAAAACGAACTTCTAATTGCGCAACCCCACCTACCGAATCGACCGTGCTCACCTGCATTCAACTAGGCGGAAGCGACTTTGACCCAGTGACCTGCGCAATAACTTGCAATCATATTTACAAAGTATTACGTTAAGCACTGCCGACAGCGGGAGGCCCCAATACTGCATGTAAACAAACAGTGAACCCAACTAGGTATTTCACTATGCGAAGAATCAGGATTTTTTACAAAATAGGCAGTTGCATTGGCGATTCTTACGAATGTACATTTATCTTCCAGTCTATTACCACTGTACCCATTATATTCCTCCACATTTCTCTGAAGACAGTTAGGAGCTCCTGGATACAGTAATCACATTGAAAGATATGACTGCTACGAAAAAAGATCTAAGGCGACACACTTCACCTGGTTATGACGGCTTGACTCCAGAATTCTTCATACGTTTCAGGGATTTCTTAATCCCTGACTTTTGGAAGTCTTCAATTCGGCGGTTGAGATACATTCAGACTTTCCTTCTAGTTGGAGGAGGTGTGTTATGCGACTGATTCCATAGAAGAGAGATTTGCTGAGGATGGGGAACTCAAGGCCAGTAACCCTATGCAATGTAGACTACAAAATCGTCTGCAAAGCATTAGGGGCGATACTCCGCTCAGTGACTGCTTCGGTAATACACCCGGAACAGTTCTATTGTGTACCTGGTCGTGGTATCTACGACAATATCGCGGTAGCCACGCATTTGTTTGCCTACCATGAACAGACAGGTACACAAATGGCCATGATTTCACTTGACCAGCAAAATGCTTTTGATAGTGTCTCGCACGAGCATCTTTTGACTGATCTCGAGGTATTTGGGTTTCCGCCCGGGTGGCTCGATATTGTCGGGAAACTGTATAGAGATTGATCGATTTTGATTAAGCATCAAGGGTTCTGCCTCCTATCTCGTTTCATTGAGGTATGATCTATCGTTGCAGCCGCTACTGGTGAATCTTCGTCGAATGGTCGGACTGTATTCAATTCGTTGTCCATACACCAATGTGAGGTCTCTTATATTGGCCTATGCGGATGATCGTCTATTTTCGTAACATGAGATGAAGCTTTTTCGGTCGCTCGTGCTGTTTTCCAACAATTCGAATGTATAGCGGGCGCTAAAATCAACCTTAGTAAGAGTCAAGGCTTATGGTGTGGAAGGTGGAGAGATCGTACAGATACTCCACTGAACATCCAGTGGACTAATACTTGCCTGAAGTATTTAGGTGTGTGTATATCGGACGCGAGAGTAGCCGCATCACTCTTGAGAAACTCTCCAGAGTTTTGAACTCATGGCGTAGTCGACTGTTTCCATTATCCTTAATGGGAAGGTCAGTCGCGATAAACTATTTGATTACCTCGTCCATCGTTCATCTGCTAAAGTCTGAGACGTTTGATGAAGGCTTCGTAGGTCTTCTTCAAGCAAAAGTGATAGACGCCTTTTGGTGAGGAAGACGGTGGGTTGCTAAAAGCACGCTCTGTCTGCCAGTCAAGATAGGTGGATTAGGTCTCACTAACTTGGTTGTGAAATGAAGGTGTCTCCAAGTGCGTGCAATCCAAAGAGTGTTTTTCTAGAGAGACAGCTTGCTTTCTCAACTGTGGGTGAATGTACTGGGAGGGATCGGCATAGAGGAATATTACTACCTGCTCTCTGTTCGACCACCCTATCCTCCTACCTCCACCCTATTCCAATCCGGTTTAATCCTGAATTAATAGATCCAGTGTTCGGTAATACTCGAGGTTTTGAAGCTGACACGCATACACTGACGGTTCTCGGAGAATCTCTGGATAATTTCGAATAAACACTAACACTGCACAACTGCACGACCTGGCTGCTTCTGCGCGGGAGAAATATCGCCAAGTTGGACCAATGACCCTGGTACTAAGTTGGAAGATGCTTTCGTTCTGGACAGACCACCTCATGCACCTTTCAGCACACTTACAACGCGTGTGCTCCGAGACGTGCTTATGTCCATAAGACCTCCGGAGTATACAGGATACAACAGATGGCAAACACACCTCGGGGTGAATATGGACGTGATGGGAGGGATAACTTGCAGAGTTGTCTACAGTTATCCTTCTAATTACAAAGATGCTGATGTACAATTCAAATTGGTGCATCACAGTCTTGTACATCCTAATCAGTTGTCAGATATTGACCGGCGGGTTCAGAGGATTTGTACAGTTTGTGCTGGTGAAGGCACCCTGTTTCACAGGTTCTTCACTTGTCCGGCTTTGCACGGTCTAATGGATCTCGTGCGCGGTATGTTTTAGCGATCTGCCCTCACGCTAATTGTCGTTTTTTTTCTCTTCTCCTCGTCTTCTTTTTTTCTTCTTCTTCCCTTCATTAAATTTTTTTTTTGATTTTATTGCTTTTTTTTTCTTTTTTTTCTTTTAGTTTTATTTTAATTTCTCGGGTACCTAAAAAGGGGCAAAAGTTTTTTTTACTTTCGAAAGGTAGCCCTATGCTACCCTTCCATGCGAAGATTTAAATACACCTGAAAAGGGGGCAAAATCTGTTTAACTTCGGAAAGTAGCTTCGCTACTTTCCTCATATATACCTAAAACCCGCAAAACGGGGCAATCATGGCAAGAGAAAAAAATTCTAATTCATGCAGAACGCGCACAAATTAGAGTCTTTTTCGTAAATTCACTAAAACCTGAAGAGAGGAAAATGCAGTATCATCAGAATATTTTTTTTTCTTTCAAACAAAAATTCTAAATTGGGCAAAACGCGCACAATTTACAATCTCCATGTAAAAACTTACCGCTAATCACCAACATCCAGGAGACGAAGACGGCAATTCGCCTAGCCGTAAAATATCGCGCGATACCCACATACAATAAATCTTTGCGAAACCGACAAAAATTCCGAGAAATTGTGTCACACAAAATATTCGATAGCAATGATGTTGCCTAAAAATCAGACACGCACACCCGGCAGCACCGCAGCCCGAAGAGATTTCGGTAATCGACCGAACGAAAACAAAGAATAGAAAAATTCTAGCTTGCCGGTGGGTGAGTCCAGAACGGCTGAATGTAGGGAGACTACGTGTAGTCGAGAGTTGGATTTTGGAAGTTGACCAAGGCGGACCGGCGCGAACGTTGATCGGTGGTTTTTCTTTTTTTCTGAAAAGATTATTATAGAAACAAAGATTCATTTAGTACGTATATTTACCTGTGCATACCTTGCGAATTTTGGCACGATTATCTGAAAATTAAGAGAATTATTAGTGAATTTAAGTTTCTGAAGATTATTATAGAAACAAAGATTTAATTAGTGTGTATATTTACCTGTGCATATCTTATGAATTTTGGCACAATAATCTGGAAATAAAGAACGTTATTAGTGAGTTTTAATTTCTGAAGAAGATTGTAAAAGAAATGAAAAATCATTTAGTGCGTATATTTACCTGTGCATATCTTGCGAACTTTGGCACAGTTATCTGAAAATATTGGAAATTATTAGTGAATTTCAATTTCTGAAAAAGATCATTAAAGAAACAAAGATTCATTTAGTGCGTATATTTACCTGTGTATATCCTATGAACTTTGGCACAATTATCTGGAAACAAAGAAAGTAATTAATGAGTTTAATTTATGAAGAAGATTATAAAAGAGATAAAGATTTAATTAGTGAGTAAATTTACCTGTGCATATCTTATTAATTTTGCCACAATCATCTGGAATTTGAGAAAGTTATTAGTGAGTTTTAATTTCTGAAGAAGATTATAAAAGAGATGAAGAACCATTTAGTGGTGTATTTACCTGTGCATATCTTATGATCTTTGGCACGATTATCTGAAAATTAAGAAAATTATTAGTGAATGTAGGTTTCTGAAAAGGATTAATGAAATATAAATCATTTAGTGCATATATTTACCTGTGCATATCCTATGAACATTGGCACATTTATCTGGAAATAAAGAAAGTTATCAGTGAGTTTTAATTTCTGAAGGGGATTATAAAAGAAATAAAGATTAATTAGTGCGTATCTTGCGAACTTTGGCACAATTACCTGAAAATTTAGAAAATTATTAGTGAATTCAATTTCTCGAAAAGGACTATAAAAGAGATAACGATTGTTTAGTAGGTACCTAATTACCGGAGCTTATATTGTGGATTCTGCCCCAATTATCAGAGAATAAAACGAAATGATTAGTGAATCTTAAAATCTCTGTAAAGGATTATAAGCGTAAAGATTTATTTGGTGAATATAATTTTCTTTCCCTAAATCAACTCTACGCATACGTACCTGTGTTATATCATGGCTGTCCGCACCTCTATCTGGACAGTATAAGAAGGTTAAAAAGTTAAGTTCCCTATAGGAACCAGTACATATACACCAATAGCCAAGGGCGATTCTGCCATTCACCTCAACTGTAGGTTAATCTAATTAAAAAATGCTCATTGCACGCTAGTAACACATTCCGATAAGGGATAAAGTTTGAAAGCACCCAAAAGAGGTGAAAAGAACAAAACAAAAAAGAGGTCAATGAACCCAACCATTTGAAATAAACCGTTGCGGCCACCAACGTTGTCGAAGGAGAAAATGGTGGACCCAAGTAGAGCCAGTTCCAGCCGCCGAGGGATTTTGTCCTGCCAGTGGTGAAGTATAGATAATAGCATGTAAGTCCATTATAATCATACAATAAAATAATGTGTTTGAATTCATTCTACCTTTGTGACAAGTAGCCCTAAGGTTAGATAGTAGGGACAAGCCTAGTATAAGCAAACGTAGCATATTGTCAAGAGGTGAATAGCGAAAGCTTCGGATATTTTGCAATAAACTCATGTTTTGTCAGCATTAAACGAACATACCTTGTTCTCCTTGTTGTTGAGTGCACCAAATCTTTCTTTTGCTTTCATATGCACCTGAATTTCATATCCATGTGCCATACGTAGGTGAATGCGTAAGTAGAGTCCGAAGCAGTGGGTGGTGAGGTCATGAGGTGAGTCGCTCTAGCGTACACACACCAAAGCTATGGGGCTAAGGTTTACAACAGGCTTTGACCACTTAGACAGGGTGGATGGGGGCATTGGGCCCAGCTGCGTCAAAGTCCAGGCTCCCTCACTATCTGGAGTCGCTCTCTAAACTCTCTCGCTCTTGCTCTCTGCGTCGCAATCTCTCCGGGTGGTCAAACATTTGTACGGCGTTCTTCTTTTATTTTATTTTATTTCAGCACATCGCATCGCTGGCATTATTTAAATTTCGTCACTTCCAAGTTTTTAATTTTCAGGTTGCACCAGTGGAGGCGAGCTAAGTCGAGTTGCGGAGTTTAATTTTGTTTGTCCGTCCGTCTGAAGTCTGGCAACGATCGTTCAGTTTTTTTATTATTATTCATTTCGCACAGCTTTTCAAGCATCAAGGTATGTGGGTGGCAATATGCTATGCAGCCACCCACACTAATCCCGAGATGAATTTTGCAGCAAGAGGTGTCGATTGCAGCGCCTATCTGCGTTCATTGTTGGATGGATGTTTGATTAGCTTTGTGTGGACACTGGCCAAATCTACAATTCACCTGTACTACATTAGAGTCGAAGATGGGAATCAGAACACTGACCCACAACACCACGCACAAGCACATAAGCGCCACTTCGTTGACAGATTGAAGAGACGTTAACGTCTTAAATATCTGGCAACGAACACAGACACATTCAACTGCACATGGCAACCACTATCGTCGGTGCAGGACGGAGTTCTTGTCTTTCGCTGGTGATAACAGGCCACAGCATTTGCAACACTAGTCCATGGGGCCCCTCCCCGCTTAGGAATCGTTGCGCGTGCTTTGGGAAGAACAAGCACTCTGTTAGAGATGCTAAGCTGGAGGGATGATGAGGGCAGTTTGTAGAAGTCTATGATAGTACAGGCTGCTCTCGCGGGACGCTATGATATCGGTGGCATTGGACAAAATTATGTTTTTTAAGAAAAAACTCTAAATTTCCACCACTTTTCATCTTTTATTTTTTATACTTAAGAACCATTTTACAACGTTTTTTCTATTAAAGAGTCATTATATACATAAAAAAAATTATTATTATTATTATTTGTCACAGAGACCGGACGTGTCAATTTCAGCTCCGCGAAATATAAGAAAAACGCAGTGAACTACGCGCCAAAAATGTGATATAGTGAATCTTAGTGTTATTGGCGGCACTATTGCCCAAAAGGATTTGTCCATGTCAATAATTTCTAAAAAAAAAAGAATTAATAAGTTTGTTTGAATTTGAACGCAAAACAAAAATTCAGTGACATTTGAAAAAATTAATTTAATTTCGACCGTTGCCATGACAAGATGGCAACCGTATAAAATCTCTGTAGTGATATAAATATATTTTTGAACAGTAAATATAAAAAAAAACTAATTAAAATTAAAATCGGCAAATTTATATAAAAAGAAAGTCATATACATATAATAAGTTTAAGCAAATTATAAAAGTGTACACTGCTCTGCCGTACTCAAAATGAGTACGAGCAGCAGCGATTCTGGGGGACTGATGTTCCCCTCAAATTGAATGGAAGGAGGAAGAAGAAAGCAAAGGCTCCTTCTTCTAAAAAAAAATATAAAAGGGCCGACAGAAGAGGCCATCAAGAGCCCTATTGAGGGGGCCAACTCCGTCGGAGAAGACTGCAGGAAGTACAGAGGCCGCTGTCCCCGAAGAACCTGGAGCATCTGCTCCGGACAGTACAGCTATTTCTGCAGCATCGGTAGCTGCAACTTTGACCAAAGCTCAAGCGACGCCTTTGAGCCTGGGACACCATCCTACGCAGAAGGACGTTGTTAAAATGGCTTCGGATTCAGCGCCAAGGGCAACCTATATTGTGATGAGGCCACCGCTTTCCTCAAAGAAGGCAAGCACCACAAAGCAACAACCAGAACCAGCAGAAGCTATTCTCCATGGGAGTAATAGCTGGGGGAATGGTTGAGGTGTACACCACGATCCTCGAGAGTGCTACCAAGCTTATGCTTGCGGGCATCGAGGTGGATGGTAGACATCTTGTGCCATGCCCAATCTGGGAAAAGGCCGCGAAGGTCGTGTTTTCACGGGTCCCAATGCGAGCCAGTCATGAGGACGTCCTGAATTTCCTAGGGAGATTTGGGAGGGTTCATGGCAGCGTTCGCGCTATTCCCATCAAAAGTGAGGACTAGGGACTTGGGCGGGGTATTTTCGGTACCAGCTCCTACAACAGGAGTCCAAGAAGAAGAGGAAGTACAACGATGTAGCTCGGTTCGAACGACTTCATAGGAAGGTGGAGGAGTTGATACAGGAGCATCGCTTGGTCGATTTTCCTCGTCAGTAGACGTCGCACATTCATAGTTTGAGCTTTTCATCTCTTTGAATGTGCAAGATAGCTTCTATTAATACCGGGGGTTTAAGTGCACATACAAGGTTATACAGCACTATCGAACATGTCAAAATGTTAGATATAGACATCGCGCTTCTACATGAGACAAATTTTACACAAGATACATACACACAACTTGAGCGCTATGCTTATTTACACACTGTCTATGCAATGTTTGCCACACCAGCGCCTCACAGAGGCTCAGGGGTGGAAACCATTGTATCCAAAAAATTTACACAATCGTCTCCTGCCTACACAGATATTTCCCAGCCTTGGCTTCTTCCTTGGACTTTGTCATTCAAGACAAACATTTCCAGGTAGTAAACGTGTACCTTCCTCATGACCAGGACACTACAAGGCAAGTTCTTGATAGTGTTCAGTCCTATCTCGCGAATTTTAGCGGCGAAACTGTCCTGGGAGGTGATTTCAACTGCATTCTGAATCCCTCAATGGATCGGCACCCTGGAGTTGAGTTCAACTCTGTCAATGCTACTCGATTGAGGAATTTTGTCAGTGTTTTCAGACTCGTGGATATATATCGTTGGATTCATCCTACGACTAGGTCATACACGAGGGTCTCGCGAAATATCCATGAAAGTCTCGCAGGCTCCAGACTTGATAGACTTTACGTCATTTCGTTGGTGTCACTCATGAAGTGTGTTCGGTTACCGATAGCACTCTAGTTGAAAGAAGAACTGCATACTGGATATTCAGCAACTATTTGTTGGATTCCAAGGAGTTCACCAATGAGTTCACTGAATTCTGGAACGATTGGCAAGAGAGGAAAGCTGACTTTCCTTTTCTTAGTCAATGGTGAGATGTTGGATAGCTCCAAATTCGATCTATTATGGAGACGATTTTCAATCGAAGTGGGTATCAAGCTTCTAGCTTGTCGGCCGAGGTCTCTCGGGTAGCAGTTCTTCTCCCAACTCAGCGGGAGTTGATTCTTTATTTCAATAGAATAACGGAACGCTTGGCGACACAGACTTACCAGCACAGCTTGGAGTTTGTGCTCCGCGGCCAATCACGCTGGCTGAGGGAAAGCGATTCTCCAACCGAGTACTCCTTTCATCCGACTAGACGACGTACTGCTTCTTGTGAGGTCAAATCGATAATTGATGAATCTGGACAAGTCCTCAATGGATAACAGTTATCAGAATATATTCGACAATACTACAGTAGTCTCTACTCAGAATCGAAGTCGACAACATGAAAATATTTGCACTTTCTCTGAAGACAGTAAGGAGCTCCTGGATACAGTAATCACATTCGAGGATATGATCGCTGCGGCAAAGGATCTAAGGCGACACACTTCACCTGGATATGACGGCTTGACTCCAGAATTCTTCATACGTTTCAGGGATTTATTAATTCCTGACCTTTTAGAAGTCTTCAGTTCGGCGGTTGAGACACATTCAAGCTTTCCTTCTGGTTGAAGGCGGTCTGTTATGCGCTTGATTCCAAAGAAGGGAGATTTGCAGAGGATGGGAAACTGGAGGCCAGTAACCCTATACAATGTAGACAACAAAATCGTCTGCAAAACATTAGGGGCGATACTCCGCTCAGTGATTCCTTCGGTAATACACCCGGAACAGTCCTATTGTGTACCTGGTCGTAGTATCTACGACAACATCCCGGTAGCCAAGCATTTCTTTGCCTACCGTGAACAAACAGGTAAACAAATGGCCATGATTTCATTAGACCAACAAAAGGCTTTTGATAGCATCTCGCACGAGTATCTCTTGTCAGGTATGCTTTATGATCTTTCGTAGGAGCCGCTACTGGTGAATCTTCGTCGAATGCTCGGACAGTATTCAGTTCGCCTGCCATACACCAATGTGAGGCCTTTTATTTTGGCGTATGCGGATGACCTTTCTATTTTCGTGACAAGAGATGAAGATTTTTCGCTCCTCGTACTGTTTTCGAAAAGTATGAATGTATAGCGGGTGCTAAAATCAAACTTAGTAATTGTCAAGGCTTTTGGTGTGGAAGTTGGAGAGATCATACAGATATTCCAGTGAGCATCCAATGGACTAATACTTGCCTGAAGTATTTAGGTGTGTATATCGGACGCGAGAGTAAATCAAATAATAGCCGCATCGCTCTTGAGAAACTCTCTAGAACGGTAAACTCATGGCTTAGTCGACTGTTTCCATTATCCTTAATGGGTAGGTCAGTCGTGATAAACTACTTGATTACCTCATCCATCGTTCATCTGCTAACGTCTGAGACGTTTGATGAAGGCATCGTAGGTCTCCTTCAAGCAAGAGCGATAGACGCGTTTTGGTGCGGAAGACGATGGGTTGCTGAAAGCACGCTCTGTCTGCCAGTCAAGATACGCCGATTAGGTCTCACTAACTTGGTTGTGAAATCAAGGTGTCTCCAAGTGCGTGCATTCCAAAGAGAGACAGCTTGATTTCTTCACTGTGGTTGAATGTACTGGGAGAGATCGGCATAGGGGAGTATTACTACCTGCTCTCTGTTCGACCACCCTATCCTCGTGACTGGCCACAGGATCTAATCTCAACGATTCAGACCTGGGGCAGAATCAGGCAAGCATTTCACCTTAAGTGGAATGCTCTACGGTACACGCAATTCGCGTCAATTCCTATCAGGTTTAATCCTGAATTAATAGATTCAGTGTTCAGTAATGCTCGCGGTTTTGAAGCTGACACGAATACACTGACTCATTGCTTGAGAAGTAATGAGTAATGCTTTGTATCGCCCCTTCTATTTATCCAGTTTTTGCCAGTAAAACGATCCCGAAATATACTGGAGTCTCTTTGAAATATTCAGTGAAGTCTATTTCTTGTGATTAATATCAAATATCTTGCGAAAGTTCCGCGATTTTACTTTATTATTGAAATTTTGTTTTTAATACGTGAACATGTCAACCAGATACACTAAGAATTCAGCCAAGGGTCAGGTGAGTCAACTAACACACTCTAATCAACAATGTAGCACTACATCCACTCCATCATCACCTAGAGAGGGCAGTGTGGGTGCTGGCTCCAGTTATACACTTGGTGCCGACGTGATTGAAGCTATGGAGAATCGTATTATCAGTAGAATGACCGTTGTTATTGCTGACGAGATAAAATCTCTGCAAGCTGCTCTCATGGAAAAAAATGGACGCTACTCTTGGTACTTTTCGTGCCGAGTTGGATGACCTCCGTACGATTGTTACTGATTTGGAGTGCAAATGTAAGTCTCTTGAATTGGCCAATGATGACATGCAGCGGGTTCATCGATTGAGTGATGTCTTAATCACTAGAATTCCACAAGTTAGAACACTGCAACCACCAACAGTTGTCAGAAATATTTCCGACGCTATCGGGCATAAATTATCACCTGACGCAGATGTGTTTTGGTTGAAGCGGAGTCTTAAATCTGCCCATAATAAACTTAATACTGTAAGCCAGCAGTTAATCGTCAGGTTCTCCTCGAGCAAAGAAAACGAATTTTCTTACAGATATTCCTGCAACATATTAAAAAATATGGTCACCTAAAATTATAGGATATTAAGTACGGTTTTACTTCCGATGGACGGATTAATATTAATGAAAGTCTCACTACACTAAATAATGGAATTTTACGTTCTGCTCTTCGCCTGCGTAGTTAAGAAAAGCTGCACACTGCTTTCACTAGGAATGGCTTATTTACATCAAACTGACGAAGGAAGGTATAGCAATCCTGATAACCAGCTGTAGTCTACTTAACTCCATTATTTCAAAGTCCAATTCATAAAATTGTTGGAGTGAGTTGCCAACTAATTATTGTTTTGTTTCAATTAATTGAAACTTTTCTTGAATTGAACTTTTAGATTTATATTTTTCTGGTGAAATTTTTATTAGTTAAGTGCTAATCTTTCAGAATGAATTATAACTATATTTCTTCCAGCTCGCTCTTCTATCTGTTAAATATTTATCTTGGTTATTTAGTTTATTTCGTAGCTTACTAGTTATAACTTTAGTGCTTGAATTTAGTTTTGTGTGTGTAAACTTCATTTTAATTACCGAGATGTCGAGTAATATATGTAGTAATTATGCGGGTTGGTATGCCTGCTGTTTCGCCTAATGGGATGGTAAACTTATATGTCGATCCATTTTAATCTATCGCCTTTGCTCAAGGTTAGATCGCTTTTCCATATCTTTAGCGCCCAAAATAATGGACTTAATATTTGCCATCTAAATGCTAGAAGCGTCAAAAATAAAGGGAATATAGTACAGGAAATTTTTGTGGAATCTAAAGTGCATGCTGTGCTTTTCTCTGAGACGTGGTTGAATGAGGATATTACATCCCGTTCTATATCTCTGCTTGGATACAATATCTATCGATGCGATCGCGTCGGTCGTATAGGTGGGGGTGTTGCCATATATGTAAGGGACTCATTAAATGCCAAGTTCTTTGTCTGTTCAGATCCTGGTGATATGTTAGAGTTTGTCTGTGTAGAAATTTACTCAAAAGGTCAAAGATGTGTGCTGATTGCCGTCTATTGCCCACCCAGTTGTTTTAGTGAACCTATCGCTGATAAGTTTCAAAACATCATAGCTGGTATATCAACTCACTGCAGGTATGTTATTGTTGGTGGCGATTCTAATGTTAATTTCCAGCGAGATGGGAGCTCCTCCCGTTGTTTGAAAAACGTGTTGCATACCTTGGATTTGAAAATCATGAACTCCGAAAAGTAGCTATTAATGACACTGTTCGATTCGTTCACGGTTTACCCAGAACATCTCATGTGTCACCTTACACTTACTCATACCTAGGTTGTACAGTGGATGTGTATCTAATGGAAAGAAGATTAAAATTTTTATATAATTTGGTATATTCTAAGCAGCCTGAATATTTGTATGATCGTATTCAGTTCCTAGGTTCATCACGGCAGCGCAACTTTTTATTGCCTCACTTTCGAACTCAAATTGGCGAGCGATTTTTCTTTGTGCAGGTTATATGCAAATGGAATAGTCTACCCACTAGCGTTCAAAGAGTTAGTTCCGCTGATATATTCGGCAGGCTTTTGACTTCGATCCGCTTACCTTGAATTCTATATTTTTTTGATAGTATAAAGTGGACGCGCCTTTTTGCTTTGTTACTCTACGTCTCGGTTTTTCTTTAATTTAGCTTTTTTAGTCTATAATTTTTATTTTAGATTTAGATTTTTCAGTAAGCAATATTCATTTGTTCTTCTTTTTTTCTCCCTGTATTTTTATATATATACTTAATGTCTACTACTTCTTGTATCTCTTTCCTTATAATTTGCATTGCTTATTTATTTATGCATTATTAGAGTTAGTTAAATATTCCGACATTGTTAACCTGAGTGTATGTACTACTATAAGATCTTAAAATCTTTTGTACAAAAATAGTAAATAAAGTTAAAGTTCTCGGAGATATTCTTAATATCTCTGGAAACTGTCGACTATAGGGACCAGTGACCCTGGCACTAAATTTGAAGATTCTTTCGTTCTGAACAGACCGCCTCACACTCCTTTCAGCATACTAACAATACGTGTGCTCCGTGACGTGCTTATGTCAATAAAACCTCCGGAGTATACAGGATACAACAGATGGCGAACACACCTCGGGGTGAATATGGGCATGATGGGAGGGATAGCTTGCAGAGTAGTCTACAGTTATCCTTCTAATTACATAGATGCTGATGTAGCATTCAAATTGCTGCATCACAGTCCTGTGCATCCTAATTAGTTGCCACATATTGACCGGCGGGTTCAGAGGATTTGCACAGTTTGTGCTGGTGAAGTCACCCAGTTTCACAGGTTCTTCACTTGTCCGGCTTTGCAATGTCTAATGGATCTTGGGCGCGGTATGTGTCAGTTGATCCACCCCCGATTTTCGGCATTACTAGGACATCGTTTCTATGGGGACCAAAGGTCTGTAGTCGAGTGAATTTTTTGATTAGCTTTGTTTTGACACTGGCCAAATCTACAATTCACTTGTACTAAATGAGAGTCGAAGATGGGAATCAGAACACTGACCCACAGCACAACACAGCAGACAGCCTTTAAGCGCCACTTCGTTGACAGATTGAAGAGATGTTTGCGTCTTAAATATCTGGCAACGAACACAGACACATTCAACTGCACATGGCAAACACTATCGTCGGTGCAGGACGGAGTTCTTCTCTTTCTCTGGTGATAACAGGCCACAGCATTTGCAACACTAGTCCACGGGGCTTCTCCCCGCTAAGGAATCATTGCACGTGCTGTGGGAAGGACAAGCACTATGTTAGAGATGCTAAGCTGGAGGGATGATGAGGGCAGTTTGTAGGGGTCTCTGATACTACGGGCTGCCCTCGCAGGACTCTATAACAGTATTGCGTAAATTTTCCGTTCGTTCGGTCATTTATTTTTAATTCGGTTTCGGGCTGGGTGCTAAATTACAAAATTTGTTGTTGAAAATTCGCTCGTTTATGTAAATATTTTTATTAGATTATTTTGGAAATTTGGGAATTCTTGGAACTGCCACTTACCCAATTGTCAAAATTGGGACGTAAATTTATTGCTTTCTATCTTCTAGGCCTTTTTCAAATTGTTTGTAGTGTCCGTTTATATTGTCAAGGAAAGGTCTGACAGTTTTGGCTTTTTAATTAATTTCGCTCATTGCCATGACAACATGGCAGCCGTTTCAAATTCCATAGTGCTTCGTTGAAAATAAAAGGATTTTGCAATATTATAAAAAGCAAAAAAAAAAATGGTAAATTAAAATTTGTATATTTTCTGAAATTATAAAAGTGTGAACTGCTCTGCCGTGCTCAAAATGGACAGGTGATCCCCTGAAATTAATCGAAGGGAGGGAGAAGAGTACTAAGGTTTCTTATTCTTTCAAAAGTAAACCAAAGGGCCCACTGAAAAGGCTATTAAGGGCCCTAATGAAGAGGCCAAAGGTAAAAACCTACAGCTATCTTTATTAGAGGAGATGACAACATGGACAGCGATGGCTGTCAGCGAAGGTTCTGGAACAGCAGCTTCAAAATCCACCGCTATTGCTACAGCATCTGTAGCGCAACTATAGCAAATGCTAACCTGACGTCTTCGAAACAAGGGCAAAGCCCAAGTTTGAAGGAGGTCGTCAAGATGGCTTCGGCTTCCGCGCCAAAGCCCAGCGGAGTCGTAAAGAGGCCGCCACTATCTTCGGCGAAGTCAACCACCCAGACTAAGAAGCAAGTGCCAACAGCAGGGCCAGTAGCAGCACTACGATCCCCAACTTGAGTTTCAGGAATCTCTTATACCCAGGTAAGTGGAAGTTCCAATAGAAAAGAGACATTAGTTGAAATTCAGAGCAGGGGCAGCACTCCTCGTCCAGCGCGATTGGACGCGGTAAAGCCTCGATCCAAGAACAGTGCGGGCCTCCAGGGCTTCTTCGACGGGAGATGGCAGGATGAGAGCTACGGTATGCAGTTCGAGCACATCAGAGGCTGTCCTCAGATTGCAAACCTGAAGGCAATCTTCCGCGTCGTCTTCTGTGAGTAGCTATTCTCCATGGGGATAATAGCTGGGGGAGTTGCGCACGTGTATACTACAACCCCCGAAAGCGCTACCAAGCTTATGCTTGAGGGCATCGCGATGAACGGTAGACACCTTGAGCAGTTCCCACTCAGGGAAAAGCCCACGAAGGTTCTGTTTTCGTGGGTCCCTATGCGAACGAGCAATGAAGACCTCCCAAATTTCTTAGGGACGAAGGTCTCGGGCGGGGTATTTTCGGTACCAGCCGGGAAGCGTCCAGTACCTTGAATAAGGGATGTACGCTTCCATCAGGCTTCTACCTGAGCATATCCAGCTCGAGATACTGGATAGACGTAGGCACTGAAACGAAATGCAATGCTTGCCATTTGGTAGATTTTATTGCTGACTACCCCAAGAGAAGCGGGAGGAAGGCTGATCAGAAGGCTCTTTCGAAGGAAACCACTGCTACAGTAGTGGCTCCGGAGAAGGAATCTTCGGGCGGCTCTCAACCTGCTATTTTGGAGCAGCCAGTAGATAAATTGCCTGATGTTGTCTCAGAGGCAAAAGAAATTCCGGCTATAAACGGTGCCACGTCAGCACGTGAAAACACAGCTACTTCTGACGAGGAGTCGAGCATCCATTTTGGTAAGAAAAGGAGGACGAGGAGGAGGATGACGAACGAGGACCGGGCGATGCTGCCTCCTCAAGACCCAGTAAAGCCAGTCGCATCAAAGCGGCCCCACTCGGGGGAGGACAATAATGGTGCTTGAGGTTCGAAGATTGTTGTGAGGGACACGGAAGTGTCTCTCGAGCAGCTTTTGGGACTGCGACATGACTGGCTTTGACGAGACTGGTCTTTCGAGCTTCGGTGGCTGCGAGTCGTGTGATAGCATCATTTCGACTGGTAGCCAATTTGAAGTCTCGAAGGGGATGGAGACCCTTCCTAGGAAGAAGATCTCCGAAATGTTTGCCCAGCTCCAGTACAAGAAGAATTCAGATAAAATCTGGAGTATTCTTGTAAAGGAGCTGGAAAGGCCAGAGTTGTCACCTGCTCAGCTTCAACTCTTATAACAGGAGTCCAAAAAGTAGAGGAAGTACAACGATGTAGCTCGGTTAGCACAACTTCATAGGAAGGTGGAGGAGTTGATACAGGAGCATCGCTAGGCCGATTCTCCTCGTCCGGCCATCATCGTTTGAGCTTTGCATCTCTTTGAATGTGTAAGATAGGCTCTCTTAACACCGGGGGTTTAAGTGCTCATACAAGATTACACAGTACTATCGAACATGTCAAAATGTTCAATATAGACATTACAATTCTGCAGGAGACGAATTTCAATCCAGGCACGTACACGCAACTTGAGCGCTTTGCTTATTTACACACTGGCTATGCAATGTTTACCACACCTGCGCCTCGCCGAGGATCAGGGGTGGCAATCATTGTATGCAACAAATTTACACAATCGTCTCCTGTCTATACAGATATCTTCCCAGGCTTCGCTTCTTCCTTGGATTTTGTCGTTCAAGATAAACATATCAAGGTAGTAAACGTGTACCTTCCTCATGACCAGGGCATTACAAGACAAGTTCTTGATAGTGTTCAGTCCTGTCTGGTGAATTATAGTGGCGCAGCTGTCCTCGGAGGTGATTTCAACTGCAGTCTGAATCCCTCTATGGATCGGCACTCTGCAGTTGAGTTCAGCTATGTCAGTGCTACTCGATTGAGGAATTTTGTCGGCGTTTTCAGACTCGTGGATATCTATCGTTGGATTCATCCTACGACTAGATCATACACGAGGGTCTCGCGAAATATCCATGGAAGTCTCGCAGGCTCCAGAATTGGTAGACTTTACCCCAAGTAGCACCATATAGCTTAAAAGTCGTATAAACCTTCTGTGTTTCCTATGACGTCGATATAACTGTGCATTACGACAAAATTGTCATAAAGTTAAGTCTTATTATAGTCACAATTAATTAGTTTTATAAACATCGTGAAAAAGTCTGTAAGTAAAGTAAATTAATTCAGCTATTAGAATGATTCATATACGTGAACTAAACAACTCTTCCTATTAGAGTAATATTGCTGTCACAAAACAGACACAATAACTATGTTACATTCCTAATATGACCGAAATAAGACAGCCATACGCATAATGGTCGAATATACGTCGCATACTAGTTGGATGTAGTGAAGTTTTAACCCGACTGTTTTAAGTCTAATCGCTCATATTTCTCACTAGTATACCACTAATAAGTTACAATACGACATAAATGTCAAAATGGGCTCAAATAGGAAGGCTTTTAGACATTCTTCCACTTATTACAGGCGATTCGTTAAGCGTTTAAGGTCAAACCGAGATATAGGTAAGAACATTACTTTGATTTCAAAACAACAAAATAATAGAGATTATTTCTATTCATAATTTGCATAATGAACTGTGCATATATGGGAGAGAAATACTGGCACTAATTGACTTTTTTGACACACCATTCAAATCATCTCGAATAAATATATACTCCAGCTTGGGACAAAAAGGCATACCAGAATACTCTAGAGTAATTAATATTTAGTGTAAAATGATAAGATTATTTTACAAAACGCAACTACTCTCTATTCCTTTAATTCACACAGTTGATTTATAATCACATTTATATAATGTATGTATATGTAATAAATGCAGATTACATAAAAAACTCCACAGTAACTAGTCCTCTCTGGTATTTAATCTAAAAGTAAAATAAATATTTTTCCAAAAGCAGATTCAATTTAAATTTTTAAATGTACCTTTTCTTACGTGATTAAACATTTCTCTTTGAAGAGCATCGAAGCTTGTCATCCAGGTCGAGAATAGCCCTAGCTTTTGCATACTTTAAAATCCTAGTTTTAAAGAACTTTTCATTATCAATATAAGTAAAAGTTATGTCAGCCTCATAGACAATATCGTGAAAAAATTTAATCGTATTTTTCAAAGAAACAAATTCCATAACTTTGTCTTTATTGTCATGAATAGTTTTCTTCGGTAGATACCAATTTAAACATTTTAACTATCGCGCAACAAAAAACTACGCCGCAGGCACGAGGTATGGTAGTAATCTGTCAAACTTGTATCAGTCGCGTAAAGATCGGAGAGAAGGCACAGACAGTAACGTAATATAAAAGTCGTGCAAGAGTGGTTTATTAGTCATATTTTCTAATTTAAGACTGGAAACTATCTTAAATACAACTAAAGCTGTATATACGTCGCTATACAGTATAAAATAAATGCGCCATATTGTTATGGATAGAAAATCAAGAGAATTAAATATATGAGATTTTTTTCCATTTACTAAGATTTTCAATTTCATTTACCGGTTAAATTGCAGTATTTTTAATGTGAAAAATTTAGGGATCTGATTCACATTGCTGAAAATACATTTTGTAGCCAAAAATAATTTTATGTAAATTTCAATAAAGGATTATGTAGACTTGAATTGTAATAAATTGAAGGCCCGTAATATTTACGCACCTATTTTACAAAACTACACAATAAAGTTTTCTCCGCAATACATTTCAACTTTTACGAGAAGAAAACCAACTCAATTACAAAAATAACAAGAGTATAATATTATTGTATTATAAATATTATACTTAGGATTGTTTTTGTAAAAAGCTTTTATAGTTTCTAGATGGAGATAAGTTTGCATCTTAATTTTGACTTTCAAAGGACCAAAAAGTTTCATGAAAGTTATTACAAGGTTTTAATATTGTATGCTATTATGCAATTAATCAATCATGCCGAAAACGTACAGCAGATGCAAAAAGGTCTTAAACGTGTTAAATTGTCAAATTTACCACCGTTCTCTGATACTTGGTTGACTTAATTTATGTTGTGAAGAAGTCATTTTAGTGGTTACAAATGAGCTACAACAGCGTCCTATAACTGAAATACGATTCCCCATTTTAGTTATATGAACGTCGTAAGTGTAAGTCATTATGACTATGGTCAGTCATAAGAAAGTGACACGACTTTCTTATGACTCGATTGTGCTACTTGGGACGTCTCACCTGGAATACTAGAACATTTCGTTGGTGTCACTCATGAAGAGTGTTCCGTTAGCGATCATCTTCTTGTAGTGGCGACCAACACTCTAGTTGAAAGAAGAACTGCATAATGGATATTCAACAACTATTTGTTGAATTTCGAGCATTTCATCAATGACTTCATTGAATTCTGGCACGATTGGCAAGAAAGGATAGTTGACTTTCCTTTTCTTAGTCAAAGGTGGGATGTTGGAAAGCTCCAAATTCGATCTTTTATCGAGATGAGTTTCAATCGAAATGGGTATCAAGCTTCTAGCTTGTCGACCGGTTTCTCTCGGGCGGCAGCTCTTCTCCCAACTTAGCCGGAGTTGATTTTTTATTTCAATAGAATAAAGGAACGCTTGGCGACACAGACTTACAAGCACAGCTTGGAGTTTCTAAGGAGTTGCTAAGGGCGATTCTGCCATTCACCTCAACTGTAGGTTAATCTAATTAAACAATACTCATTGCAATCTAGTAATACATTCCGATAAGGGATAACGTTCGAAAGCACCCAAAAGAGGTGAAAAGAACTAAACAAAAAAGAGGTCAGTGAACCCAATCATTTGAAATAAACTGTTGCGGCCACCAACGTTGTCGAAGGAGAAAATGGTGCACCCAAGTAGAACCAGTTCCAGCCGCCGAAAGATCTTGTCCTGCTAGTGGTGAAGTATAGGTGATAGCATGAAAGTCCATTATAATCATATAATAAAATAATGTGTTTGAATTCATTCTATCTTTGTGGCAAGTACCCCTAAGGTTAGATAGTAAGGACAAGCCAAGTATAAGCAAACGTAGCATATTGTCAAGAGGTGAATAGCGAAAGCTTCGGATATTTTGCAATAAACTCATGTTTTGTCAGCATTAAACGAACATACCTTGTTCTCCCTGTTGTTGAGTGCACCAAATCTTTCTTTTGCTTTCATATGCACCTGAATTTCATATCCATGTGACATACGTAGGTAGAATGCGTAAGTAGAGTCCGATGCAGTGGGTGGTGAGGTCATGAGGTGAGTCGCTCTAGCGTACACACACCAAAGCTATGGGGCTAAGGTTAACAACATGCTTTGACCACTTAGCCAGGGTGGATGGGGGCATTGGGCCCAGCTGCGTCAAAGTCCGCACTCCCTCACTATCTGGAGTCGCTCTCTAAATTCTCTCGCTCTCTAAATTCTCTCGCTCTTGCTCTCTGCGTCGCAATCTCCCCGGGTGGTTAAACATTTGTACGGCGTTGTTCTTTCGTTTTATTTAATATCAGCACATCGCATCGCTGGCATTATTTAAATTTCGTCACTTCCAGGTTTTTAATTTTCAGGTTGCACCAGTGGAGGCGAGCTTAGTCGAGTTGCGGAGTTTAATTTTGTTTGCCCGTCCGTATGAAGTCTGTCAACGATGGTTCAGTTTTTTTATTATTATTCATTTCGCACAGCTTTTCATGCATCAAGGGATGTGGGTGGCAATATGCTATGCAGCCACCCACACTAATCCCGAGATGAATTTTGCAGCAAGAGATGTCGATTGCAGCGCCTATCTGCGTTCATTGTTGGATGGATGTAGGTAGGCCTGGCAACAGGCGCGCTCTCCGCTACAATGTGTCAGTTGATCCACCCGAAGGTCTGTAGTCGAGTGAATTGTTTGATTAGCTTTGTGTGGACACTGGCCAAATCTACAATTCACCTGTACTACATTAGAGTCGAAGGTGGGAGTCAGAACACTGACCCACAACACCACGCACAAGCACATAAGCGCCACTTCGTTGACAGATTGAAGTGACGTTTACGTCTTAAATATCTGGCAATGAATACAGACACATTCAACAGCACATGGCAACCACTATCGTCGGTGCAGGATGGAGTTCTTGTCTTTCGCTGGTGATAACAGGCCACAGCATTTGCAACACTAGTCCACGGGGCTCCTCCCCGCTTAGGAATCGTTGCGCGTGCTTTGGGAAGAACAAGCACTCTGTTAGAGATGCTAAGCTGGAGGGATGATGAGGGCAGTTTGTAGAAGTCTATGATAGTACAGGCTGCTCTCGCGGGACGCTATGATATCGGTGGCATTGGACAAAATTATCTGTTTTTTAAGAAAAAACTCTAAATTTCCACCACTTTTTCTTGTTTTATTTTTTTATACTTAAGAGCCATTTTATAACGTTTTTCTATTAAAGAGTCATTATATACATAAAAAAAATTATTATTATTATTATTTGTCACAGAGACCGGACGTGTCAATTTCAGCTCCGCGAAATATAAGCAAAACGCAGTGAAATACGCGCCAAAAATGTGATATAATAAATCTTAGTGTTATTGGCGACAATATTGCTCAAAAGGATTTGTCCATGTCAATAATTTCTAAAAATAAAAAGAATTAATAAGTTTGTTTGAATTTGAAAGTAAAACAAAAATTCAGTGATATTTGAAAAATTAATTTAATTTCGACCGTTGCCATGACAACTTGGCAACCGTATAAAATCTCTGTAGTGATATAAAAATATTTTTGAACAGTAAATATAAAAAAAAACTAATTAAAATTAAAATCGTCAAATTTATATAAAAAGAAAGTCATATACATATAATTAGTTTAAGCAAATTATAAAAGTGTACACTGCTCTGCCGTACTCAAAATGAGTACGAGCAGCAGCGATTCTGGGGGACTGATGTTCCCCTCAAATTGAATGGAAGGAGGAAGAAGACAACAAAGGCTCCTTCTTCTAAAAAAAAATTATAAAAGGGCCGACAGAAAAGACCATCAAGAGCCCTACTGAGGAGGCCAACTCCGTCGGAGAAGACTGCAGGAAGTACAGAGGCCGCTGTCCCTGAAGAACCTGGAGCATCTGCCCCGGACAGTACAGCTTTTTCTCCAGCATCGGTAGCTGCAACTTCGACCAAAGCTCAAGCGACGCCTTTGAGCCTGGGACAACATCCTACGCAGAACGACGTTGTTAAAATGGCTTCGGATTCAGCGCCAAGGGCAACCTATATTGTGATGAGGCCACCGCTTTCCTCAAAGAAGGCAAGCACCACAAAGCAACAACCAGAACCAGCAAGACCAGCAACAGCAGCAGAACCACGATCATCCCCTATAATATTAGGATCATATGCACAGGTAAGTGGCAGTTCTAAGCAAAACGAGTCAGTAATCGTAATTTTAGGAAAGGGCATCACTCCTCGTCCAGCCCCATTGGACACAGGTAAGCCTCGGCTTAAAACCGGTACGGGTCTACAGGCTTTTTTCGACGGGAGGTCGCAGGATAAGAGCTACGGTATGCAGCTCGTGTACATCAATAGATGTCCTCAGAGCGCATACTTGAAAGCGATCTTCCAGGTCATCTCTCGTGAGGAGCTATTCTCCATGGGAGTAATAGCTGGGGGAATGGTTGAGGTGTACACCACGATCCTCGAGAGTGCTACCAAGCTTATGCTTGTGGGCATCGAGGTGGATGGTAGATATATTGTGCCATGCCCAATCAGGGAAAAGCCCACGAAAGTTGTGTTTTCACGGGTCCCAATGCGAGCCAGTCATGAAGACGTCCTGAATTTCCTAGGGAGATTTGGGAGGGTTCATGGCAGCGTTCGCGCTATTCCCATCAAAATTAAGAACTAGGGTCTTGGGCGGGGTATTTTCGGTACAAGCCGGGAAGCGTCCATCACTCCAAACAAGTGGTGCATGGTTCCAAGAGGCTTCTACCTGAGCATATTCGGCTCAAGGCACTAGATTGATGTGAACACCGAAGGGAAATGCCATGCTTGCCACTTAGTAGGGCATTTTATTGCTGACTGCCCAAGGAGAAGCGGGAAGAAGGCCGAACCGAGGGTTCCCTCGAAGGAAACCACTCCTACAGTAGTTGTTCTGGAGAAGGAATCTTCGTCCGGCACTCCACCTGCCATCTTGGAGCAGCCATTGGCTGAAGTGCCTGAAGTTGTCCCAGAGGCAACAGAACAACACACACAACACGTCAGCACGTGAAAACACGGCTACTTCCGACGAGGAGTCGACTAACCAAGTAGTCAAGAAAAGGAGGACGAGGAGGAAGAAGACGAAGGTGGACCGGGCAATGCTGCCACCTGCAGAGCCAGCAAAGCCAGTCGCTCCAAAACGGCCCCACTCGGCGGCGGACGATAGTGGAGCTCGCGGTTCGAAGGTTGTTGTGAGAGTGGCGGAAGCATCTCTCGAACAGCTTCCGGACTGTGATATGAGCGTTACCGTTACTTCCTCAGCTTCAACTCCTACAACAAGAGTCCAAGAAGAAGAGGAAGTACAACGATGTAGCTCGGTTCGAACGACTTCATAGGAAGGTGGAGGAGTTGATACAGGAGCATCGCTTGGTCGATTTTCCTCGTCAGTAGACGTCGCACATTCATAGTTTGAGCTTTTCATCTCTTTGAATGTGTAAGATAGCTTCTATCAATACCGGGGGTTTAAGTGCACATACAAGGTTACACAGAACTATCGAACATGTCAAAATGTTAGATATAGACATCGCGCTTCTACATGAGACGAATTTTACACAAGATACATACACACAACTTGAGCGCTATGCTTATTTACACACTGTCTATGCAATGTTTGCCACACCAGCGCCTCACCGAGGCTCAGGGGTGGAAATCATTGTATCCAAAAAATTTACACAATCGTCTCCTGTCTACACAGATATCCTGGCTTCTTCCTTGGACTTTGTCATTCAAGACAAACATATCCAGGTAGTAAACGTGTACCTTCCTCATGACCAGCACACTACAAGACAAGTTCTAGATAGTGTTCAGTCATATAGCTGCGAAACTGTCCTCGGAGGTGATTTCAACTGCATTCTGAATCCCCCAATGGATCTGGAGTTGAGTTCAACTGTATCAATGCTACTCGTTTGAGAAATTTTGTCTTTGTTTTCAGACTCGTGGATATCTATCGTTGGATTCATCCTACGACTAGATCATACACGAGGGTCTCGCGAAATATCCATGAAAGTCTCGCAGGCTCCAGAATTGATAGACTTTACGTCTCACCTGGAATACTAGAACATTTCGTTGGTGTCACTCATGAAGTGTGTTCGGTTACCGACAGCACTCTAGTTGAAAGAAGAACTGCGTACTGGATATTCAACAACTATTTGATGAATTCCGAGGAGTTCATCAATGAGTTCACTGAATTCTGGCACGATTGGCAAGAGAGGAAAGCTGACTTTCCTTTTCTTAGTCAATGGTGAGATGTTGGAAAGCTCCAAATTCGATCTTTTATGGAGACGATTTTCAATCGAAGTGGGTATCAAGCTTCTAGCTTGTCGGCCGAGGTCTCTCGGGTAGCAGTTCTTCTCCCAACTCAGCCGGAGTTGCTTCTTTATTTCAATAGAATAAAGGAACGCTTGGCGACTCAGACTTACCAGCACAGCTTGGAGTTTGTGCTCCGCGGCCAATCACACTGGCTGAGGGAAAGCGATTCTCCAACCGAGTACTCCTTTCATGCGACTGGACGACGATAATTGATGAATCTGGACAAGTCCTCAACGGATAACAGTTATCAGAATATATTCGACAATACTACAGTAGTCTCTACTCAGGATCGACGTCGACAACATGAGAATATTTCCACTTTCTCTGAAGAAGGCGACGCACTTCACCTGGTTATGACGGCTTGACTCCAGAATTCTTCATACGCTTCAGGTATTTATTAATTCCTGACCTTTTAGAAGTCTTCAATTCGGCGGTCGAGACACATTTAGGCTTTCCTTCTAGTTGGAGGAGGTCTGTAATGCGCTTGATTCCAAAGAAGGGAGATTTGCAGAAGATGGGAAACTGGAGGCCAGTAACCCTATACAATGTAGACTACAAAATCGTCTGGAACACATTAGGGGAAATACTCCGCTCAGTGATAGCTTCGGTAGTACACACGGATCAGTCCTATTGTGTACCTGGTCGTAGTATCTAAGACAACAACCCGGTAGACAAGCATTTGTTTGCCTACCATGAACAGACATGTACACAAATGGCCATGATTTCATTAGACCAACAAAAGGCTGTTGGTATCGTCTCGCACGAGTATCACTTGACTACTTTCGTGGTATTTGGGTTTCCGCCCAGGTGGCTCGATATCGTCGGGAAACTGTATAGAGATTCAGCGATTTTGATTAAGCATCAAGGACAAGTTCTGGCTCCTATCTCGTTTCATCGAGGTATCAGACAGGGCTGCCCTTTGTCATGTATGCTTTATGATCTTTCGTTGGAGCCGCTACTGGTGAATCTTCGTCGAATGCTCGGACAGTATTCAGTTCGTCTGCCATACACCAATGTGAGGCCTCTTATGCTGGCGTATGCGGATGACCTTTCTATTTTCGTGACAAGAGATGAAGATTTTTCGCTCGCTCGTACTGTTTTCGAACAGTATGAACGTATAGCGGGTGCTAAAATCAAACTTAGTAAGAGTCAAGGCTTTTGGTGTGGAAGGTGGAGAGATCATACAGATACTCCAGTGAGCATCCAATGGACTAATACTTGCCTGAAGTATTTAGGTGTGTATATCGGACGCGAGAGTAAATCAAATAATAGCCGCATCGCTCTTGAGAAACTCTCTAGAACCGTAAACTCATGGCGTAATCGCCTGTGTCCATTATCCTTAATGGGTAGATCAATCGTGATAAACTATTTGATTACCTGAACCTGATGAAAGCTTCGTAAGTCTTCTTCAAACAAATGCGATAGACGCGTTTTGGTGCGGAAGACGATGGGTTGCTGAAAGCACGCTCTGTCTGCCAGTCAAGATAGGTCGATTAGGTCTTACTAACTTGGTTGTGAAATCAAGGTGTCTCCAAGTGCGTGCATTCCAAAGAGAGACAGCTTGATATCTTCACTGTGGTTGAATGTACTGGGAGGGATCGGCATAGGGGAGTATTACTTCCTGCTCTCTGTTCGACCACCCTATCCTCGTGACTGGCCACAGGATCTAATCTCAACGATTCAGACCTGGGGCAGAATCAGGCCAGCATTTCACCTTAAGTGGAATGCTCTACGGCACACGCAAATCGCTTGAATTCCTATCAGGTTTAATCCTGAATTAATAGATTCAGTGTTCAGTAATGCTCGAGGCTTTGCAGCTTGCACGAATACACTGGCTCATTGCTTGAGAAGTAATGAGTTTGGAATAACGTGCTTTGTATCACTCCTTCTATTTATCCAGTTTTTGCCAGTAAAACGATCCCGAAATATACTGGAGTCTCTCTGAAATATTCAGTGAAGTCTATTTATTGTGATTAATATCAAATATCTTGCGAAAGTTCCGCGATTTTACTTTATTATTGAAATTTTGTTTTTTATACGTGAACATGTCAACCAGATACACTAAGAATTCAGCCAAGGGTCAGGAGAGTCAACTAACACACTCTAATCAACAATGTAGCACTACATCCACTCCATCATCACCTAGAGAGGGCAGTGTGGGTGCTGGCTCCAGTTATACACTTGGTGCCGACGTGATTGAAGCTATGGAGAATCGTATTATCAGTAGAATGACCGTTGTTATTGCTGATGAGATAAAATCTCTGCAAGCTGCTCTCATGGAAAAAAATGGACACTACTCTTGGTACTTTTCGTGCCGAGTTGGATGACCTCCGTACGATTGTTACTGATTTGGAGTACAAATGTAAGTCTCTTGAATTGGCCAATGATGACATGCAGCGGGTTCATCGATTGAGTGATGTCTTAATCACTAGAATTCCACAAGTTAATACACTGCATCCACCAACAGTTGTCAGAAATATTTTCGACGCTATCGGGCATAAATTATCAGCTGACGCAGATGCGTTTTGGTTGAAGCGGAGTCTTAAATCTGCCCATAATAAACTTAATACTGCAAGCAAGCCGTTAATCGTCAGGTTCTCCTCGAGCAAAGAAAAACGAATTTTTTTACAAATATTCCTGCAACATATTAAAAAATATGGTCACCTAAAATTACAGGATATTAATTACGGTTTTAGTTCCGATGGACGGATTAATATTAATGAAAGACTCACTCCACTAAATAATGGAATTTTACGTTCTGCTCTTCGCCTGCGTAGTTCAGAAAAGCTGCACACTGCTTTCACTAGGAATGGCTTTGTTTACATCAACATGACGAGGGAAGATATAGCAATCCTGATAACCAGCTGTAGTCAACTGAACTCCATTATTTCAAAGTCCAATTCATAAAATTGTTGGAGTGATTTGCCAATTAATTATTGTTTTATTTGAATTAATTGAACCTTTTCTTGCATTGAACTTTTAGATTTATATTTTTCTGGTGAAATTTTTATTAGTTAAGCTCTAATCTTTCAGAATGAATTATAACTATATTTCTTCTTGCTCGCTCTTCTATCTGTTAAATATTTATTTTGGTTATTTAGTTTATTTCGTAGCTTAGTAGTTATAACTTTAGTGCTTGAATTTAGTTTTGTGTGTGTAAACTTCATTTTAATTACATTACCGAGATGTCGAGTAATATAATGTAGTAATTATGCGTTGCCCGGGGTCGGTATGCCTGCTGTTTCGCCTAATGGGATGGTAAACTTATATGTCGATCCATGTTAATCTATCGCCTTTGCTCAAGGTTAGATCGCTTTTCAATATCTTTAGCGCCCAAAATAATGGACTTAATATTTGCCATCTAAATGCTAGAAGCGTCAAAAATAAAGAGAATATATTACAGGAAATTTTTGTGGAATCTAAAGTGCATGCTGTGCTTTTCTCTGAGACGTGGTTGAATGAGGATATTACATCCCACTCTATATCTCTGCTTGGATACAATATCTATCGATGCGATCGCGTCGGTCGTATAGGTGGGGGTGTTGCCATATATGTAAGGGACTCATTAAAGGTGAACCTATCACTGATAAGTTTCAAAATATCATAGCTGGTATATCAACTCACTGCAGGCCAACTCCGTCGGAGAAGACTGCAGGAAGTACAGAGGCCGCTGTCCCTAAAGAACCTGGAGCATCTGCCCCGGACAGTACAGCTTTTTCTCCAGCATCGGTAGCTGCAACTTTGACCAAAGCTCAAGCGACGCCTTTGAGCCTGGGACAACATCCTACGCAGAAGGACGTTGTTAAAATGGCTTCGGATTCAGCGCCAAGGGCAACCTATATTGTGATGAGACCACCGCTTTCCTCAAAGAAGGCAAGCACCACAAAGCAACAACCAGAACCAGCAAGACCAGCAACAGCAGCAGAACCACGATCATCCCCTATAATATTAGGATCATATGCACAGGTAAGTGGCAGTTCTAAGCAAAACGAGTCAGTAATCGTAATTTTAGGAAAGGGCATCACTCCTCGTCCAGCCCCATTGGACACAGGTAAGCCTCGGCTTAAAACCGGTACGGGTCTACAGGCTTTTTTCGACGGGAGGTCGCAGGATAAGAGCTACGGTATGCAGCTCGTGTACATCAATAGATGTCCTCAGAGCGCATACTTGAAAGCGATCTTCCAGGTCATCTCTCGTGAGGAGCTATTCTCCATGGGAGTAATAGCTGGGGGAATGGTTGAGGTGTACACCACGATCCTCGAGAGTGCTACCAAGCTTATGCTTGTGGGCATCGAGGTGGATGGTAGATATATTGTGCCATGCCCAATCAGGGAAAAGCCCACGAAAGTCGTGTTTTCACGGGTCCCAATGCGAGCCAGTCATGAAGACGTCCTGAATTTCCTAGGGAGATTTGGGAGGGTTCATGGCAGCGTTCGCGCTATTCCCATCAAAATTAAGAACTAGGGTCTTGGGCGGGGTATTTTCGGTACAAGCCGGGAAGCGTCCATCACTCCAAACAAGTGGTGCATGGTTCCAAGAGGCTTCTACCTGAGCATATTCGGCTCAAGGCACTAGATTGATGTGAACACCGAAGGGAAATGCCATGCTTGCCACTTAGTAGGGCATGTTATTGCTGACTGCCCAAGGAGAAGCGGGAAGAAGGCCGAACCGAGGGTTCCCTCGAAGGAAACCACTCCTACAGTAGTTGTTCTGGAGAAGGAATCTTCGTCCGGCACTCCACCTGCCATCTTGGAGCAGCCATTGGCTGAAGTGCCTGAAGTTGTCCCAGAGGCAACAGAACAACACACACAACACGTCAGCACGTGAAAACACGGCTACTTCCGACGAGGAGTCGACTAACCAAGTAGTCAAGAAAAGGAGGACGAGGAGGAGGAAGACGAAGGTGGACCGGGCAATGCTGCCACCTGCAGAGCCAGCAAAGCCAGTCGCTCCAAAACGGCCCCACTCGGCGGCGGACGATAGTGGAGCTCGCGGTTCGAAGGTTGTTGTGAGAGTGGCGGAAGCATCTCTCGAACAGCTTCCGGACTGTGATATGAGCGTTACCGTTACTTCCTCAGCTTCAACTCCTACAACAGGAGTCCAAGAAGAAGAGGAAGTACAACGATGTAGCTCGGTTCGAACGACTTCATAGGAAGGTGGAGGAGTTGATACAGGAGCATCGCTTGGTCGATTTTCCTCGTCAGTAGACGTCGCACATTCATAGTTTGAGCTTTTCATCTCTTTGAATGTGTAAGATAGCTTCTATCAATACCGGGGGTTTAAGTGCACATACAAGGTTACACAGAACTATCGAACATGTCAAAATGTTAGATATAGACATCGCGCTTCTACATGAGACGAATTTTACACAAGATACATACACACAACTTGAGCGCTATGCTTATTTACACACTGTCTATGCAATGTTTGCCACACCAGCGCCTCACCGAGGCTCAGGGGTGGAAATCATTGTATCCAAAAAATTTACACAATCGTCTCCTGTCTACACAGATATCCTGGCTTCTTCCTTGGACTTTGTCATTCAAGACAAACATATCCAGGTAGTAAACGTGTACCTTCCTCATGACCAGGACACTACAAGACAAGTTCTAGATAGTGTTCAGTCCTATAGCTGCGAAACTGTCCTCGGAGGTGATTTCAACTGCATTCTGAATCCCTCAATGGATCTGGAGTTGAGTTCAACTGTATCAATGCTACTCGTTTGAGAAATTTTGTCTTTGTTTTCAGACTCGTGGATATCTATCGTTGGATTCATCCTACGACTAGATCATACACGAGGGTCTCGCGAAATATCCATGAAAGTCTCGCAGGCTCCAGAATTGATAGACTTTACGTCTCACCTGGAATACTAGAACATTTCGTTGGTGTCACTCATGAAGTGTGTTCGGTTACCGACAGCACTCTAGTTGAAAGAAGAACTGCGTACTGGATATTCAACAACTATTTGATGGATTCCGAGGAGTTCATCAATGAGTTCACTGAATTCTGGCACGATTGGCAAGAGAGGAAAGCTGACTTTCCTTTTCTTAGTCAATGGTGAGATGTTGGAAAGCTCCAAATTCGATCTTTTATGGAGACGATTTTCAATCGAAGTGGGTATCAAGCTTCTAGCTTGTCGGCCGAGGTCTCTCGGGTAGCAGTTCTTCTCCCAACTCAGCCGGAGTTGCTTCTTTATTTCAATAGAATAAAGGAACGCTTGGCGACTCAGACTTACCAGCACAGCTTGGAGTTTGTGCTCCGCGGCCAATCACACTGGCTGAGGGAAAGCGATTCTCCAACCGAGTACTCCTTTCATGCGACTGGACGACGATAATTGATGAATCTGGACAAGTCCTCAACGGATAACAGTTATCAGAATATATTCGACAATACTACAGTAGTCTCTACTCAGGATCGACGTCGACAACATGAGAATATTTCCACTTTCTCTGAAGAAGGCGACGCACTTCACCTGGTTATGACGGCTTGACTCCAGAATTCTTCATACGCTTCAGGTATTTATTAATTCCTGACCTTTTAGAAGTCTTCAATTCGGCGGTCGAGACACATTTAGGCTTTCCTTCTAGTTGGAGGAGGTCTGTAATGCGCTTGATTCCAAAGAAGGGAGATTTGCAGAAGATGGGAAACTGGAGGCCAGTAACCCTATACAATGTAGACTACAAAATCGTCTGGAACACATTAGGGGAAATACTCCGCTCAGTGATAGCTTCGGTAGTACACACGGATCAGTCCTATTGTGTACCTGGTCGTAGTAACTAAGACAACAACCCGGTAGACAAGCATTTGTTTGCCTACCATGAACAGACAGGTACACAAATGGCCATGATTTCATTAGACCAACAAAAGGCTGTTGGTATCGTCTCGCACGAGTATCACTTGACTACTTTCGTGGTATTTGGGTTTCCGCCCAGGTGGCTCGATATCGTCGGGAAACTGTATAGAGATTCAGCGATTTTGATTAAGCATCAAGGACAAGTTCTGGCTCCTATCTCGTTTCATCGAGGTATCAGACAGGGCTGCCCTTTGTCATGTATGCTTTATGATCTTTCGTTGGAGCCGCTACTGGTGAATCTTCGTCGAATGCTCGGACAGTATTCAGTTCGTCTGCCATACACCAATGTGAGGCCTCTTATGCTGGCGTATGCGGATGACCTTTCTATTTTCGTGACAAGAGATGAAGATTTTTCGCTCGCTCGTACTGTTTTCGAACAGTATGAACGTATAGCGGGTGCTAAAATCAAACTTAGTAAGAGTCAAGGCTTTTGGTGTGGAAGGTGGAGAGATCATACAGATACTCCAGTGAGCATCCAATGGACTAATACTTGCCTGAAGTATTTAGGTGTGTATATCGGACGCGAGAGTAAATCAAATAATAGCCGCATCGCTCTTGAGAAACTCTCTAGAACCGTAAACTCATGGCGTAATCGCCTGTATCCATTATCCTTAATGGGTAGATCAGTCGTGATAAACTATTTGATTACCTGAACCTGATGAAGGCTTCGTAAGTCTTCTTCAAACAAATGCGATAGACGCGTTTTGGTGCGGAAGACGATGGGTTGCTGAAAGCACGCTCTGTCTGCTAGTCAAGATAGGTCGATTAGGTCTTACTAACTTGGTTGTGAAATCAAGGTGTCTCCAAGTGCGTGCATTCCAAAGAGAGACGACAGCTTGATATCTTCACTGTGGTTGAATGTACTGGGAGGGATCGGCATAGGGGAGTATTACTTCCTGCTCTCTGTTCGACCACCCTATCCTCGTGACTGGCCACAGGATCTAATCTCAACGATTCAGACCTGGGGCAGAATCAGGCCAGCATTTCACCTTAAGTGGAATGCTCTACGGCACACGCAAATCGCTTGAATTCCTATCAGGTTTAATCCTGAATTAATAGATTCAGTGTTCAGTAATGCTCGAGGCTTTGCAGCTTGCACGAATACACTGGCTCATTGCTTGAGAAGTAATGAGTTTGGAATAACGTGCTTTGTATCACTCCTTCTATTTATCCAGTTTTTGCCAGTAAAACGATCCCGAAATATACTGGAGTCTCTCTGAAATATTCAGTGAAGTCTATTTATTGTGATTAATATCAAATATCTTGCGAAAGTTCCGCGATTTTACTTTATTATTGAAATTTTGTTTTTTATACGTGAACATGTCAACCAGATACACTAAGAATTCAGCCAAGGGTCAGGAGAGTCAACTAACACACTCTAATCAACAATGTAGCACTACATCCACTCCATCATCACCTAGAGAGGGCAGTGTGGGTGCTGGCTCCAGTTATACACTTGGTGCCGACGTGATTGAAGCTATGGAGAATCGTATTATCAGTAGAATGACCGTTGTTATTGCTGATGAGATAAAATCTCTGCAAGCTGCTCTCATGGAAAAAAATGGACACTACTCTTGGTACTTTTCGTGCCGAGTTGGATGACCTCCGTACGATTGTTACTGATTTGGAGTGCAAATGTAAGTCTCTTGAATTGGCCAATGATGACATGCAGCGGGTTCATCGATTGAGTGATGTCTTAATCACTAGAATTCCACAAGTTAATACACTGCATCCACCAACAGTTGTCAGAAATATTTTCGACGCTATCGGGCATAAATTATCAGCTGACGCAGATGCGTTTTGGTTGAAGCGGAGTCTTAAATCTGCCCATAATAAACTTAATACTGCAAGCAAGCCGTTAATCGTCAGGTTCTCCTCGAGCAAAGAAAAACGAATTTTTTTACAAATATTCCTGCAACATATTAAAAAATATGGTCACCTAAAATTACAGGATATTAATTACGGTTTTAGTTCCGATGGACGGATTAATATTAATGAAAGACTCACTCCACTAAATAATGGAATTTTACGTTCTGCTCTTCGCCTGCGTAGTTCAGAAAAGCTGCACACTGCTTTCACTAGGAATGGCTTTGTTTACATCAACATGACGAGGGAAGATATAGCAATCCTGATAACCAGCTGTAGTCAACTGAACTCCATTATTTCAAAGTCCAATTCATAAAATTGTTGGAGTGATTTGCCAATTAATTATTGTTTTATTTGAATTAATTGAACCTTTTCTTGCATTGAACTTTTAGATTTATATTTTTCTGGTGAAATTTTTATTAGTTAAGCTCTAATCTTTCAGAATGAATTATAACTATATTTCTTCTTGCTCGCTCTTCTATCTGTTAAATATTTATTTTGGTTATTTAGTTTATTTCGTAGCTTAGTAGTTATAACTTTAGTGCTTGAATTTAGTTTTGTGTGTGTAAACTTCATTTTAATTACATTACCGAGATGTCGAGTAATATAATGTAGTAATTATGCGTTGCCCGGGGTCGGTATGCCTGCTGTTTCGCCTAATGGGATGGTAAACTTATATGTCGATCCATGTTAATCTATCGCCTTTGCTCAAGGTTAGATCGCTTTTCAATATCTTTAGCGCCCAAAATAATGGACTTAATATTTGCCATCTAAATGCTAGAAGCGTCAAAAATAAAGAGAATATATTACAGGAAATTTTTGTGGAATCTAAAGTGCATGCTGTGCTTTTCTCTGAGACGTGGTTGAATGAGGATATTACATCCCACTCTATATCTCTGCTTGGATACAATATCTATCGATGCGATCGCGTCGGTCGTATAGGTGGGGGTGTTGCCATATATGTAAGGGACTCATTAAAGGTGAACCTATCACTGATAAGTTTCAAAATATCATAGCTGGTATATCAACTCACTGCAGGCCAACTCCGTCGGAGAAGACTGCAGGAAGTACAGAGGCCGCTGTCCCTAAAGAACCTGGAGCATCTGCCCCGGACAGTACAGCTTTTTCTCCAGCATCGGTAGCTGCAACTTTGACCAAAGCTCAAGCGACGCCTTTGAGCCTGGGACAACATCCTACGCAGAAGGACGTTGTTAAAATGGCTTCGGATTCAGCGCCAAGGGCAACCTATATTGTGATGAGACCACCGCTTTCCTCAAAGAAGGCAAGCACCACAAAGCAACAACCAGAACCAGCAAGACCAGCAACAGCAGCAGAACCACGATCATCCCCTATAATATTAGGATCATATGCACAGGTAAGTGGCAGTTCTAAGCAAAACGAGTCAGTAATCGTAATTTTAGGAAAGGGCATCACTCCTCGTCCAGCCCCATTGGACACAGGTAAGCCTCGGCTTAAAACCGGTACGGGTCTACAGGCTTTTTTCGACGGGAGGTCGCAGGATAAGAGCTACGGTATGCAGCTCGTGTACATCAATAGATGTCCTCAGAGCGCATACTTGAAAGCGATCTTCCAGGTCATCTCTCGTGAGGAGCTATTCTCCATGGGAGTAATAGCTGGGGGAATGGTTGAGGTGTACACCACGATCCTCGAGAGTGCTACCAAGCTTATGCTTGTGGGCATCGAGGTGGATGGTAGATATATTGTGCCATGCCCAATCAGGGAAAAGCCCACGAAAGTCGTGTTTTCACGGGTCCCAATGCGAGCCAGTCATGAAGACGTCCTGAATTTCCTAGGGAGATTTGGGAGGGTTCATGGCAGCGTTCGCGCTATTCCCATCAAAATTAAGAACTAGGGTCTTGGGCGGGGTATTTTCGGTACAAGCCGGGAAGCGTCCATCACTCCAAACAAGTGGTGCATGGTTCCAAGAGGCTTCTACCTGAGCATATTCGGCTCAAGGCACTAGATTGATGTGAACACCGAAGGGAAATGCCATGCTTGCCACTTAGTAGGGCATTTTATTGCTGACTGCCCAAGGAGAAGCGGGAAGAAGGCCGAACCGAGGGTTCCCTCGAAGGAAACCACTCCTACAGTAGTTGTTCTGGAGAAGGAATCTTCGTCCGGCACTCCACCTGCCATCTTGGAGCAGCCATTGGCTGAAGTGCCTGAAGTTGTCCCAGAGGCAACAGAACAACACACACAACACGTCAGCACGTGAAAACACGGCTACTTCCGACGAGGAGTCGACTAACCAAGTAGTCAAGAAAAGGAGGACGAGGAGGAAGAAGACGAAGGTGGACCGGGCAATGCTGCCACCTGCAGAGCCAGCAAAGCCAGTCGCTCCAAAACGGCCCCACTCGGCGGCGGACGATAGTGGAGCTCGCGGTTCGAAGGTTGTTGTGAGAGTGGCGGAAGCATCTCTCGAACAGCTTCCGGACTGTGATATGAGCGTTACCGTTACTTCCTCAGCTTCAACTCCTACAACAAGAGTCCAAGAAGAAGAGGAAGTACAACGATGTAGCTCGGTTCGAACGACTTCATAGGAAGGTGGAGGAGTTGATACAGGAGCATCGCTTGGTCGATTTTCCTCGTCAGTAGACGTCGCACATTCATAGTTTGAGCTTTTCATCTCTTTGAATGTGTAAGATAGCTTCTATCAATACCGGGGGTTTAAGTGCACATACAAGGTTACACAGAACTATCGAACATGTCAAAATGTTAGATATAGACATCGCGCTTCTACATGAGACGAATTTTACACAAGATACATACACACAACTTGAGCGCTATGCTTATTTACACACTGTCTATGCAATGTTTGCCACACCAGCGCCTCACCGAGGCTCAGGGGTGGAAATCATTGTATCCAAAAAATTTACACAATCGTCTCCTGTCTACACAGATATCCTGGCTTCTTCCTTGGACTTTGTCATTCAAGACAAACATATCCAGGTAGTAAACGTGTACCTTCCTCATGACCAGCACACTACAAGACAAGTTCTAGATAGTGTTCAGTCATATAGCTGCGAAACTGTCCTCGGAGGTGATTTCAACTGCATTCTGAATCCCCCAATGGATCTGGAGTTGAGTTCAACTGTATCAATGCTACTCGTTTGAGAAATTTTGTCTTTGTTTTCAGACTCGTGGATATCTATCGTTGGATTCATCCTACGACTAGATCATACACGAGGGTCTCGCGAAATATCCATGAAAGTCTCGCAGGCTCCAGAATTGATAGACTTTACGTCTCACCTGGAATACTAGAACATTTCGTTGGTGTCACTCATGAAGTGTGTTCGGTTACCGACAGCACTCTAGTTGAAAGAAGAACTGCGTACTGGATATTCAACAACTATTTGATGAATTCCGAGGAGTTCATCAATGAGTTCACTGAATTCTGGCACGATTGGCAAGAGAGGAAAGCTGACTTTCCTTTTCTTAGTCAATGGTGAGATGTTGGAAAGCTCCAAATTCGATCTTTTATGGAGACGATTTTCAATCGAAGTGGGTATCAAGCTTCTAGCTTGTCGGCCGAGGTCTCTCGGGTAGCAGTTCTTCTCCCAACTCAGCCGGAGTTGCTTCTTTATTTCAATAGAATAAAGGAACGCTTGGCGACTCAGACTTACCAGCACAGCTTGGAGTTTGTGCTCCGCGGCCAATCACACTGGCTGAGGGAAAGCGATTCTCCAACCGAGTACTCCTTTCATGCGACTGGACGACGATAATTGATGAATCTGGACAAGTCCTCAACGGATAACAGTTATCAGAATATATTCGACAATACTACAGTAGTCTCTACTCAGGATCGACGTCGACAACATGAGAATATTTCCACTTTCTCTGAAGAAGGCGACGCACTTCACCTGGTTATGACGGCTTGACTCCAGAATTCTTCATACGCTTCAGGTATTTATTAATTCCTGACCTTTTAGAAGTCTTCAATTCGGCGGTCGAGACACATTTAGGCTTTCCTTCTAGTTGGAGGAGGTCTGTAATGCGCTTGATTCCAAAGAAGGGAGATTTGCAGAAGATGGGAAACTGGAGGCCAGTAACCCTATACAATGTAGACTACAAAATCGTCTGGAACACATTAGGGGAAATACTCCGCTCAGTGATAGCTTCGGTAGTACACACGGATCAGTCCTATTGTGTACCTGGTCGTAGTATCTAAGACAACAACCCGGTAGACAAGCATTTGTTTGCCTACCATGAACAGACATGTACACAAATGGCCATGATTTCATTAGACCAACAAAAGGCTGTTGGTATCGTCTCGCACGAGTATCACTTGACTACTTTCGTGGTATTTGGGTTTCCGCCCAGGTGGCTCGATATCGTCGGGAAACTGTATAGAGATTCAGCGATTTTGATTAAGCATCAAGGACAAGTTCTGGCTCCTATCTCGTTTCATCGAGGTATCAGACAGGGCTGCCCTTTGTCATGTATGCTTTATGATCTTTCGTTGGAGCCGCTACTGGTGAATCTTCGTCGAATGCTCGGACAGTATTCAGTTCGTCTGCCATACACCAATGTGAGGCCTCTTATGCTGGCGTATGCGGATGACCTTTCTATTTTCGTGACAAGAGATGAAGATTTTTCGCTCGCTCGTACTGTTTTCGAACAGTATGAACGTATAGCGGGTGCTAAAATCAAACTTAGTAAGAGTCAAGGCTTTTGGTGTGGAAGGTGGAGAGATCATACAGATACTCCAGTGAGCATCCAATGGACTAATACTTGCCTGAAGTATTTAGGTGTGTATATCGGACGCGAGAGTAAATCAAATAATAGCCGCATCGCTCTTGAGAAACTCTCTAGAACCGTAAACTCATGGCGTAATCGCCTGTGTCCATTATCCTTAATGGGTAGATCAATCGTGATAAACTATTTGATTACCTGAACCTGATGAAGGCTTCGTAAGTCTTCTTCAAACAAATGCGATAGACGCGTTTTGGTGCGGAAGACGATGGGTTGCTGAAAGCACGCTCTGTCTGCCAGTCAAGATAGGTCGATTAGGTCTTACTAACTTGGTTGTGAAATCAAGGTGTCTCCAAGTGCGTGCATTCCAAAGAGAGACAGCTTGATATCTTCACTGTGGTTGAATGTACTGGGAGGGATCGGCATAGGGGAGTATTACTTCCTGCTCTCTGTTCGACCACCCTATCCTCGTGACTGGCCACAGGATCTAATCTCAACGATTCAGACCTGGGGCAGAATCAGGCCAGCATTTCACCTTAAGTGGAATGCTCTACGGCACACGCAAATCGCTTGAATTCCTATCAGGTTTAATCCTGAATTAATAGATTCAGTGTTCAGTAATGCTCGAGGCTTTGCAGCTTGCACGAATACACTGGCTCATTGCTTGAGAAGTAATGAGTTTGGAATAACGTGCTTTGTATCACTCCTTCTATTTATCCAGTTTTTGCCAGTAAAACGATCCCGAAATATACTGGAGTCTCTCTGAAATATTCAGTGAAGTCTATTTATTGTGATTAATATCAAATATCTTGCGAAAGTTCCGCGATTTTACTTTATTATTGAAATTTTGTTTTTTATACGTGAACATGTCAACCAGATACACTAAGAATTCAGCCAAGGGTCAGGAGAGTCAACTAACACACTCTAATCAACAATGTAGCACTACATCCACTCCATCATCACCTAGAGAGGGCAGTGTGGGTGCTGGCTCCAGTTATACACTTGGTGCCGACGTGATTGAAGCTATGGAGAATCGTATTATCAGTAGAATGACCGTTGTTATTGCTGATGAGATAAAATCTCTGCAAGCTGCTCTCATGGAAAAAAATGGACACTACTCTTGGTACTTTTCGTGCCGAGTTGGATGACCTCCGTACGATTGTTACTGATTTGGAGTGCAAATGTAAGTCTCTTGAATTGGCCAATGATGACATGCAGCGGGTTCATCGATTGAGTGATGTCTTAATCACTAGAATTCCACAAGTTAATACACTGCATCCACCAACAGTTGTCAGAAATATTTTCGACGCTATCGGGCATAAATTATCAGCTGACGCAGATGCGTTTTGGTTGAAGCGGAGTCTTAAATCTGCCCATAATAAACTTAATACTGCAAGCAAGCCGTTAATCGTCAGGTTCTCCTCGAGCAAAGAAAAACGAATTTTTTTACAAATATTCCTGCAACATATTAAAAAATATGGTCACCTAAAATTACAGGATATTAATTACGGTTTTAGTTCCGATGGACGGATTAATATTAATGAAAGACTCACTCCACTAAATAATGGAATTTTACGTTCTGCTCTTCGCCTGCGTAGTTCAGAAAAGCTGCACACTGCTTTCACTAGGAATGGCTTTGTTTACATCAACATGACGAGGGAAGATATAGCAATCCTGATAACCAGCTGTAGTCAACTGAACTCCATTATTTCAAAGTCCAATTCATAAAATTGTTGGAGTGATTTGCCAATTAATTATTGTTTTATTTGAATTAATTGAACCTTTTCTTGCATTGAACTTTTAGATTTATATTTTTCTGGTGAAATTTTTATTAGTTAAGCTCTAATCTTTCAGAATGAATTATAACTATATTTCTTCTTGCTCGCTCTTCTATCTGTTAAATATTTATTTTGGTTATTTAGTTTATTTCGTAGCTTAGTAGTTATAACTTTAGTGCTTGAATTTAGTTTTGTGTGTGTAAACTTCATTTTAATTACATTACCGAGATGTCGAGTAATATAATGTAGTAATTATGCGTTGCCCGGGGTCGGTATGCCTGCTGTTTCGCCTAATGGGATGGTAAACTTATATGTCGATCCATGTTAATCTATCGCCTTTGCTCAAGGTTAGATCGCTTTTCAATATCTTTAGCGCCCAAAATAATGGACTTAATATTTGCCATCTAAATGCTAGAAGCGTCAAAAATAAAGAGAATATATTACAGGAAATTTTTGTGGAATCTAAAGTGCATGCTGTGCTTTTCTCTGAGACGTGGTTGAATGAGGATATTACATCCCACTCTATATCTCTGCTTGGATACAATATCTATCGATGCGATCGCGTCGGTCGTATAGGTGGGGGTGTTGCCATATATGTAAGGGACTCATTAAAGGTGAACCTATCACTGATAAGTTTCAAAATATCATAGCTGGTATATCAACTCACTGCAGGTATGTTATTGTTGGTGGTGATTTTAATGTTAATGTCCAGCGAGATGGGAGCTCCTCCCGCTGTTTGAAAAACGTGTTGCATACCTTGGATTTGAAAATCATGAACTCAGCTCCAACATATTTTAATACAAAAAAACCATCACAATTGGACCTATTCTTAACAATTGAAGCAAACTCAGCTTTACTTGTTAATCAAGTTAGTCCTCCAGATAACTTCGATCACGATTTCATCTTCTTGACTTACAGTTTTCAAGTTGATACTATTTCGCGTTTTCGTACGTACTCATATCGTGCCTAGTATAACATAAATTATGATAAACTATTTTCTGAATGGTCGACTACGCCTTGGGCAAATGTTTTTAATTGTAGTACTGTCGATGATAAAGTAAGATGCCTAACTGAATACGTGTATTATTTATTTAATAATTTTGTCCCTATGAGAGTTTGTTGCAAGCGAAATGTGGGATGTGCTTGGTTTACTAATGAAATCCGTAACTTAATCGCGGAAAGGGACTACTTATACTACCGTTACAGGCTATCACGATCACCTGTCGATTTAGACGCTAAAAATCGTACGTAATAAAGTCAACACTACGAAACATGCAGCCAAAAGAGGATATTTTAATTCGAAGCTTGACCTTACTGTTCCTCCTAAAAATCTTTGGGCTAGCCTCCGCAAATTAGGAATATGTGGTAAGGATTCACAACAATGTAATTTCGACCCCATCAGCTTAAACTCATTCTTCACATCTACTCAATCCTCCGCAAATGGTTGTCCTGAATTAATATCTAACTTAGACAAAGAGTATGAGTCGCATATTTGTGACGGATTCTCATTTAGGTGTGTCGATGTGTCTGAGGTATCTAAGGCTATAAATAAAATTAAATCGTCTACTACAGGTTCTGATAATATCCCACCAAAATTTGTCAAAATTATTCTGCCGTTTATTCTACAAGCCCTGACACATGTCTTTAATGCATGTTTAACTACATCGCACTTCCCAGTGCACTGGAAAAGGCCTGTTATCCTACCGATTCCCAAGTCCCGCAAGTGTACTGAATGCAAAGAGTTTCGCCCGATCAATCTACTTTGTTTTTTCAGCAAGGCTCTCGAAAAATAAATGAACGATCAAATTACCACATATGTTAACCAAAGAAATTTGGTAACCTGCTGGCAGTCCGGTTTTCGACCAAGGCGTAGCTGTGGATCTGCGTTACTCAAAGTAGTATCTGATGTTTTTGAGGCACTAGACAAAGATCATATGGCCATATTAGTTCTCCTTGACTTTAGTAAGGCATTTGATTCCATCAATCATGACTTGCTCCTCTTCAAACTGCTCCAACACTTCAATTTCTCAATCACAGCTATAAAATTGATAAAAAATTTCCTTTTCTCCAGAACCCAGTCTGTTAAAGTTTGTGACATTCTTTCACCATCCCTAACTCTCAGCTGTGGCGTGCCTCAAGGTTCCGTTCTCAGACCACTTCTATTTTCGCTTTACATTAATGAAGGAACTTCTTGATGCATCAGTTCATCTGTATGCTGATGATGTTCAAATATATTTCGATAGGCCAATTGGGCTAATCGAGGACTGTGTTGAGCGGTTAAATGATGACCTGGTTAGAATTGGTGAAAAGGCCAAACGTAATCAGCTTACACTCAAACCCAAGAAGACCACTTGTATGCCAGTGTATCGAAGAAGCTACGACGTTTCAGACTTATCTCCAATCAAGGTAAACAACACCATCGTACCTTTTCTCGATTCTGTTAAGAATCTTGGCGTTGAGTTAAATAGCTCCCTCACTTGCTGTAATCATGTCTCTAATACGATTAGAAAAATTTATTCCTTTCTGAGAATGTTGAGATTTTCTGCCAACATGTTGTCCCGTCAAATGCGCATGGTACTCTCAAAAGCTCTTATATTACCCCATTTCAGTTTTCGAAGTTTAATTTTTCCGAAACTCGATTCACAATGTCAGCGCAAGCTAACAGTAGCTATTAATGACACTGTTCGATTTGGTCACGGTTTACCCAGAACATCTCATGTGTCACCTTACACTAACTCATACCTCGGTTGTACAGTGGATGTGTATCTAATGGAAAGAAGATAAAAATTTTTATATAATTTGGTATATTCTAAGCAGCCTGAATATCTGTATGATCGTATTCAGTTCCTAGGTTCATCACGGCACCGCAACCTTTTATTGTCTAACTTTCGAACTCCAATTGGCGATCGATTTCTCTTTGTGCAGGTTATACGCAAATGGAATAGTCTACCCACTAGCGTTCAAAGAGTTAGTTCCGCTGATATATTGGGCAGGCTTTTAATTTCGATCCGCTTACCTTGAATTCTATATTTTTTTGATAGTATAAAATGGACGCGCCTTTTTTCTTTGTTACTCTACGTCTCGGTTTTTCTTTAATTTAGCTCTTTAGTCTACAATTTTTATTTTAGATTTAGATTTTTCAGTTAGCAATATTCATTTGTTCTTCTTTTTTTTCTCACTGTATTTTTATATATATATATACTTAATCTATACTACTTCTTGTATCTCTTTCCTTGTAATTTGCATTGCTTATTTATTTATGCATTATTAGATTAGTTAAATATTCCGACATTGTTAGCCTGAGTGTATGTACTACTATAAGATCTTAAAATCTTTTGTACAAAAATAGTAAATAAAGTTAAAGTTCTCGGAGATATTCTTAATATCTCTGGAAACTGTCGACTATAGGGACCAGTGACCCTGGCACTAAATTTGAAGATTCTTTCGTTCTGAACAGACCGCCTCACACTCCTTTCAGCATACTAACAATACGTGTGCTCCGTGACGTGCTTATGTCAATAAAACCTCCGGAGTATACAGGATACAACAGATGGCGAACACATCTCGGGGTGAATATGCGCATGATGGGAGTAGTCTACAGTTATCCTTCTAATTACAAAGATGCTGATTTAGCATTCAAATTGCTGCATCACAGTCCTGTGCATCCTAATTAGTTGCCACATATTGACCGGCGGGTTCAGAGGATTTGCACAGTTTGTGCTGGTGAAGACACCCAGTTTCACAGGTTCTTCACTTGTCCGGCTTTGCAATGTCTAATGGATCTTGGGCGCGGTATGTGTCAGTTGATCCACCCCCGATTTTCGGCATTACTAGGACATCGTTTCTATGGGGAGCAAAGGTCTGTAGTCGAGTGAATTGTTTGATTAGCTTTGTTCTGACACTGGCCAAATCTACAATTCACTTGTACTAAATGAGAGTCGAAGATGGGAATCAGAACACTGACCCACAGCACAACACAGCAGACAGCCTTTAAGCGCCACTTCGTTGACAGATTGAAAAGATGTTTGCGTCTTAAATATCTGGCAACGAACACAGACACATTCAACTGCACATGGCAAACACTATCGTCGGTGCAGGACGGAGTTCTTGTCTTTCGCTGGTGATAACAGGCCACAGCATTTGCATCACTAGTCCACGGGGTTTCTCCCCGCTAAGGAATCATTGCACGTGCTGTGGGAAGGACAAGCACTCTGTTAGAGATGCTAAGCTGGAGGGATGATGAGGGCAGTTTCTAGATGTCTATGATACTACAGGCTGCCCTCGCGGGACACTATAACGGTATCGCGTAAATTTTTCGTTCGTTCGGTGATTTATTTTTAATTCGGTTTCAGTTTCGGTTCTAAATTGCAAATTTTTTTGTTGAAATTCGCTCGTTTACGGACATTGTTATTAGTTTATTTTGAAAATTTGGAACTCCTTGGAACTGCCACTTACCCAATTGTCAAAATTGTGACTGGTTCTAAATTTTTGGTTAAACTTTAGATCTTTTTCATAATTCTTGTGTCCGTTTTTAGTCTCTTTTGAGAATTTTGTCTTGTTTGTTTTCCTTTTTGTGTGTCATTTTTGTTATCTTAATTGTTTTAATTGTCCCTTTTGACTTTTTATAAGTTAGTTTAGCTAGTGTCTATTTTACAATTTTGTGCCTTTTGCCAATTAGTTTTAAGAAATTTCTAAAAGAGCCAATGAGCCACTCAATAAAGAGCATATACAAATAAAAAAAAATTATCTATTGTTTTGAAATAAAGTTTTATTTAAATTTATCTTGAAAATGTTTGTGTTTTTCATTCTATAATGAGTAAAGTTTTCAGGTTTATAAGCTTATGAATAGCTTTTAACATATTTCGTGATAGTTATTTTTTCATTTAAAAAGATTATTTTAAAAGTTTTTATTTTATTTATCTTGACCCTTGAAAATTTGTATGCATTCAAGAACTGTATATATTTGCACCCGAATTATTCGAAAAGGGGATTTTTATTTATATGATAGACCAAAATCTATTTAATTACAGCATATATATTATTCAATCATATAGAAAAAATCTCGGTTCATATGATAGCATGCACATTTTGGAGGACTCTAGGTGAATAAAATAAGTTTTTAAACAAATTTTACAAATGATAAAATATCAATCAAAACACAAAAGAGCGTTTTGTGATATCCACAAATTCACTTTATCATTTCGAAAATATTGTTCCGCGCAACAAAGTGAAACGAGCGACATCTGTTGGAAATGCAAACAACTTTAGGTTAGTGACATCTAAGTAAACTATGGGTTCGGAGAATAGAATATTCAGGAAGGTTCCAGTATAATTTGTAGAGTTTAAATACGGCGCTACTCTCATCCAGGAGACGAGTCTTATTTCAGACAGAGAAGTGAACGAAGTAAACTATTTGGATTGTGATTATTAGAAGTACAGTACTAGCGATAACGAAAGTGTTGATATGATAATTGTTTGTGAACTGTGGGAGTAAACAGTAAAGTTAAATAAATAAAGAATGGAAAAGCATCCCCTATAGGCTTCTCGTTACTTTTAAGGAAATCTACTACTACTAGCCAACGTTTATTGCCGTCAGGTCCAGCTTTCTTGGGAACTACCAGCAAAGGGGAATTCCACGGGCTTTTACTTAATTGGATTATGTCGTTGTCCAACATTTCCTTAACTTGCTCATTTATGACTGCCCGGTGTGTTTCTGGAAGTCTATACATCTTTTAATTTATGGATGGCTGATTGTGTAGTATGGGGATGGTAGGTTTTATACTGTTAGTGTACGTTATATTGTCCCCCTTTAGATGGAAAGGTCATTATAGTCATAACATAGTTCCAGAATTGATTTTTTTTCTTCGTGATTTAAATTTTTATCCAACAGTAATTCTTTCGTAAAGCCGCAAGTCATTTTGAATATAATGTTTAATGCGGTTCACGTTTATTGAATGTGGATTGGAATCGAATTTTGACTAGCCGTTTTGAGGTTGTGTGTGCGTTTGTTTTGTACACGAAGGAAACGTGGACAACCGTTTTTCTGAGAACGTTGGATATATACGTCGTCCAAGGGTAAATGGAGGTACTGTACATTATAGCAATTAATTGGAACTAGAGTAAGCGTTAAGCTCATTAGGAATACTGGTTCCGTGTTTACGTTGAGAACTGATAATGTTATGAATCTTTTATGAGGACTAACCAGGCACTTTGCGACAGATACTCCTTCTTGAATCTCCTGAGACAAACAGATCATTTCTTGGTCTATTTGTACCGGTATGCTTGTTACCATTTGAGATCGAGGGGGTATTCTATTGGATCGCTGAAGTACTAACTCATATTGCCTACTTTCATCTTCATTCTTGTTTCTCAAAGTGCTCGAAAATCTGCTATCTGGTGTCCGTGATTTAAATTGCTCCTCCATTTGATCGCTGGGTATTTCCTCTCCATCGTCTAGGAATGTTTCGAGAGGTACCGTGAAATCAATAGGGTAGCTTTCCGTGCGAGGAAACCGGAGTAATTTATTAGGCCCTTCGACATTACAATTTTTCGCAAGAAAGTCATTACCCAACAGCCCATCGTGAGAAATTTGGGTGTTATTTTCTACAACCTGGAGTTAACACGAGATACTACGGCTTAGTAGAAAGTTGCCTTGGCAGTTACCTAATGTTTCTACTTCTCCAAATGGGGTTTTCAGAGTCACCTTTTGGCTTTGCTCTATCCGTTCTGGTGTATCTAGTGTGTCTTATCCCAAAAGTAATTAAAAGACGTTTTTACGATAATTACCTTTACTTATTTATTGACTGCTGTTGAAACTGCCCTATCTCAACAATGTTACATTTATTCACGACCCGCACCCTTAACTTGTAGTATTACTTAGTACTCCACGCTAACTTGGAAAAAACGCTACTCTGAACTGAACGCTTAACGGCGAGAATACTACGGCGCTCGACAGACCAGTCATTGGTCTTTTATGAACATATACTCGGAAGTAAGCTTTCTTTGCTCACAACGCGGATGTAAACAAACGACAACAACCTTGTCGTTTGTTCTACCGGTAGCAGCACCTGAGTCGCTTAGTAGTAAACAATCGCCTTACATAATAATTACAATGCGAGGTTAATTATTATAGTAATCGTCAATTGCTCCACTAAGCGCTCATCGCAGCCAGCTGTTGGGCTAATCAGCAAAACAACCGACAGTTGCAAAACAATGCCATGCGAGGTTATTGTTTAGCAATTGCTGAGTATTTCGCTGTGATGCCTTTGGCTGCTGGAAGAATCTTCCGCATATCGGGCCCTAACATCCCCCCCTTGGAAAACTAGTTTCCGCAGCGAACTAGAGCTGGATAGTGCAACAATCTTAATTAAAAACTGAAAAAATCTTATCCTCGTTCAGTTCAGATTCTTTTCCATACTTACTACTTAGATTCTCTTACTTTTCCTCGCTTTACATTTTTTCTTTTCAACATTTCATATTTTCTATTAGCATTATCTTTGCTTAATTCCATTGCCATTACAAATTTTATACATATGTATTTCCTCTATATTTCATTTCTTCATTTCTTTTTTTCTTTCATTTGACATCTTTACTTTTTCTTTATAATTTCTCTCTTTTCTTCTCATATTTACTTCATTAAAATTTCAAATTTCATGACTAATAAAAAAAATCTTAATTTATGCACTTTAATATACAATCTTACTTATTTCTAATGTTTAATTTCTTTCTTCTTTATTGAACTAATTAACAAAAAAAAATTTATAATTACATGTTCACGTGTTTGTACATTTTTCTGAAATTTTTTGTGTTTTTTTTACTATTGTGCGGGTCTCACAAACATACTATGCCTATATTATATATAGAGTTACATACACTAGTTATGAATATACGAATTCCTAAGATTGCCGTATACTTACACAAGTTACACTATTTTTACATCTACAGTAGCTATTCTAACTGAACTAACTGTTTTTCTAAGGCGGTTGGTAGGTGTGTTGTGGGCAAGTTGACTGTTGTGGGGATGACCAGTTCAATGCCATTGTCAATTTCCTTATCCTCTTGCTCCAGCTGTACCATTTTCGACTTTCTGGTTGATTTCAGTATCGTAGGTAGAGTCGATAACCTTATAGCGCTTATCCGATTTTCTTTCTTTTTCCACCGTCTCAAGTGCATGAAGACTCCTATGATTAGTGTCAAACTGATTATACCCAAACATCCTGTGATGGATGTGGCTACTATATGAATATGGTGAGGCCTGATTTGCTGTCTGCTGCTCTCCTCTTCCTCGATGTCACCCTGAACTCTCTTAATGTTGACTTCTTGTGCTTTCCACGCCTGATTAAAATTATGCGGCGCCAATAAACGTACCTCGTGCTTTTCTGGCTTCAACGTATCTGTTTTCTTCGGTCCTCTTTGAGGTGTTATGCTGTCTCAAGCTGGTATCTCCGACCGTACTGGTTACCAGAGTACTTGATTACTGCGAGATTCATCTTCAGAGGTTATCAGCAAGTCTCCCATTTCAAAATGGCAGTGTTCTCCGATCGTCAGAACACCCGTTGACGTTAGTTCTCCTATCGCGGTTAGCGAGTTCCGGCAGTTCACTTCTAATTTTGCTTTGCTGGACATCACAAAAAGCCAATGATTTCTTGTCACCATTTTGACTAAGCTGTCCTATTTGGCCACGACCTTCTCCTTGCATGCTCCTGTGTTGACATTGAAGCTGCGAAATAAGTTGAGGACGCAGTTATCACCAATTGCTGTGATGACGAGACCTTGCTGAAGGAACAGGATCTGTTTATGATCTGCCAAAGTTAAAAGCTGCTGACATTCATGATATTGCTAGTAGTGTAGCAAGGTATACTGTCGCTCGTGGTTGTTTGTTGCAACGAATTCGGCATCCAGATCATATATATTGTAGCCGTTCTGGTCAATTGCTGTCGGAATTGTATAAACTTTGTACAGGTCGAATAAAACTCTTTGTGGTTGGGGGATTTCTACCCTGACCAAAATTTTCTGATCTGCCTGAATAGATTGTACCTTTGCAATCTGAATCAATAACTGGAAATCTTGGAATTTTTCGTCTAAATCAAACACTTTAGTAACTTTTGCCATTATCTCAGACATTTCTCGTGCGTGAATTATAGCGGGGTGTAATTTTCCTGCATTCAACACCACAATATTGGACAGGGTCTCCTGTATATCTCTAATTTCTTGCAACTGCATTGTCACTAGCGTAATAATTTCATTGACCTCCACTTTTTGCTGCAAATTTGACAGCTCACCGCTCTTATTTTGCTGAGCAGCGATGATGAATGAAATTTTACTCCAGAGCTCTTCACGTTCTGCATCAGCCCCAGAGCTCTTCACGTTCTGCATCAGCCTGTGCTCGTGATGCATTAAATACGTCGAATGTTGATTAGATTAAAGTCGTCTGCTCCTTCAGAAGGTAAAAGGTCCGTTTCTCACTCCCATCAAGATTAATGTCATCCTAGTCGGCCTGATCCATTGTTCCAAAAAATGTCTTAAAAAGGGATCCCAATCAATGGTATGCTTCCCCATGCATATAATGGCTAAGGTCTTCATTCTGTCGTTCAATTCTGGACACCCAGGTTCTTATTTCCTTAGTTGCCACTTAGCATCTGGTACCTACTCCGATGAGCCTGCCCCTGGTACATAATTCTTCGCTTTGGCTGCTGCAATTTTGTGCAAACTCCAACTCTTTTGTTAAATCCGGCATTTTCAGTTTAGTTAGAATCGTCCAATGCTTGCTGTAGAAGTTCACATTTCCCACATTCTCGAATGGTACGCCCGTTTGTGTTATGGGTTTGATGCTGTAGTCGACAATCTCTGCATACAGTGATGTCACACTAACTAATATTATTACCATAAGCCTTTCCATTTTGGCTCTCCTACTTCTGACCTGTATTCCTTAATCTACTGGCAACCTTCCTAATATCTAAAGTAAAAGCTTCTCCTAGTTATTTCTTCTTCTTATTTATTTGTCTTAATTAGTTATTTATTTTTTACCTCTTTTCTTCTTTAGTACAAATCTAGATTTTTTTGTGCTTTATTTCTTTAAAAACTTCTTATTCTTTATTTATAAATCTCTTATTTATTGTTTCCCTCTTCTTTTTTTAACTCTTATTTTTGTATTTTAATAGTTTATTCCTTCTTTCTTGTTTTATATTCCCTCTTACTGTGTCGTTAAAAAGAAAATTTACCAAACCTTACCTCATTTAAGATACCCTTCTTTACCTTTTACTGCATCCGAATACCTAACCCCTTATCTGAATGCTTCTGCTTACAATATGACACCTGTAAAATAACATAAAATAAGTAATCAACTAAGTAGGGTGAAGTGAATCCGCTTAAGTTTTTTGCCCTGAAGAACCGTTACATTCTCCGGACTATGTACATGTATGACCGCATAGGGTCCTTTAAAAATTGCTGATAATTTTCCTGCGCGGGCTGGATCTCTGACCAAGACCTTATCGCCGACATGTAACCGCTCTGCCCTGGTCTTCCTATCGTAATAATTCTTTGACATAACCTTACTCTTTTGCAGATTCGCCCTTGCCAGCTCATATAACTTTTGTAGCTTAAAACGTAGTACTGCATGATATCTGTCGGCTATGTATAATGGCTTTGGTTTGGTTTGTAACCTGCTGGGAATTCTCGATGCAAACCCGAAAAGTGTTTCCATCGGTGTGAGTTTAGTGCCTGTATGTATTTCATTGTTATACGCATGAGCCGCCGTTCTTAAATATTTGTCCCATGCATGTGGTTCCCGATCCACGAAACTCCTCAAAGAGTTTACCAAAGTAAGATGTTGTCTCTCTACCGCACTCGACTGAGGATGATATGCAGTGGTTTGCAATTTTTTTACCTTTAACATCTTGCAGAGGGCTTTCATAATTTCTCTTGTCAAATTCGCCCCCTGATCGGTTACCAGTTGTTGCGGCAGCGAGTAACGACTCAGAATCTGTTCAAACAAAGCTCGGGCAATAGTATTCGCCTCTTGATCTGGTATAGCCACGAAGTCAACAAATCTCGTAAGATCATCCATTAATGATAGGATATATTTGTTGCCATTGTGACTTACGGGTAGAGTTCCCACCAAATCGACGTAAACCTCGTCAAACGGTTTCTCTGAAATTTCCGTCACTACAATAGGCATCTTAATGGTTCGCGCGTGCTTGTTTTTCTGACATTTTAAACACTGTCGAACATATTTTGCGCTCTCACCCTTTATCCCCCTCCAGCGGTAGAAACGCTTAATTCTGTCGAACGTTTTAGTTCGTCCAAGATGTCCTCCGAACCTAGAGTCATTATAATCTATCAAGATCATCCTGTACTTCCTTCGGGTCCGAAATTAATTTTGGCTCTCTCTTATCGTTTTTCCAGCAATCAACTCACACTCGCTCATTACGTCCCAGTCGTCTTCGAATTACCGATTTTGACTTTCGTTTAATGCCACTGTGAAGTTTGTTGGTTTTTAGCTGTCTTCTTTTCGTTTACCAATGGTTGAGGAACATCTTATAAGAAAGAAGAACAAACTTTTATTAAAACAGAGATACAAGCGATAGAGCTATATCGAGCTTCTAGGTACTTGTATCTCGACCGTATGAGAGCTGTAAAGCTCAAAGTATGGTCTTAATATAAGTGATATAGACATCAATAGAGTTGCGGACAGCTCTATATGTGATGCCTTGATTTGCTTAGAGCTAAAGAGTTCTAATAGTATCAGGCAAAGGTATGACAGCTAGAGAGCTCTAATTACCTGGAAGAGTATCCATTATTAGAAGCTAAGGGAGCTTCGCAATAGTAAATACACCTTGAGAGTTCTGATAATACTCTGATTTTACTAACCAAATTACAGGTCTTTTATACATTTACAAAATCGCTTTTTTCATCAATATGCATGTGAAAATTAAATTTGCACGATTGATCACCTGAAATCGGTGATTGCATACAAGAATGCCGAGTAAGCTTTATACCGCTACACAAAGTTCATTGCGCATGCATAGTGCTTCTGTGCTCATGATGGGTTTATTTGTTTACCTATGACCTATGACGCTTGGTCATATGGACAAGCTTTAATGAAAGAATTGTTTTTCTTTATTTTTCTTTGCTTGTTTACGATTACTCAACTGCAATTTCATTCATGCAGCGTATGATCCATTCATGTAGTAAAGCAATTTTTTGTTTTAATATTTTTCGTTGGATATTTGTTATGTGCAGTCAGTATGCTCCTCTTTGCATATTATGTAGTGTGCATTTGATCAATGCACTTATGCTCTACATCCTCACCGTAAAGAGAATTTTTTTTTTTTTTTGTGAATGAGAAATTTTTTTTTGTGCATGGGAATTTTTTTTTTTTTTTTTTTTACATATTGAATGAAGTAAACGTTTAACATTAAATCTTAAAAGTATGGTTTAAGAAAACGTGTACATTAAAATTATTATCTATTTGTTATTAATTTAGATGTCCTATCTTTAAAATTATATTCAAATTCAAATTAATTTAATTCTGGTTACAGTATATACGATATTTACAATCTTTTTAAACTTTATGATAAAACCTAATCTATATATTGTTCTTTGTCATAACAATTGTTATTAAAATATGGTGATTATTTTTATTTGAATTTATATTATACAGTTGTCTTATTTAGCTTCATAAACTATTTTCTTTAACCTATTCTTGGGTACCTTCTTAACATTATTATTTTTATTTATTTAGAACTTCATCAATGATCTGATTACTGAGTACACAAAAGTGAAATATAACAATAAAATAACAAAAGCATACATAACCATAATAACGATAAAAAGTATACATAACAATGATAATGAAAAACAAGTAACTTTAACTAAGCTGATCTCTTATTTGACTTTTTGAAAGATGAAAGCCAATGTGTAGCGTATACCCCCTTACGCTACTTTTGTTTGGCTTCTCTAAGTCTGTAGAGAAACTCCCATGATATCCCAGAGTTTCCTGAAAAAAATAAAATTTAGTTATTTCCGAGAAGTAGCCCTATGCTACTTCTCCATATTGCAAAATTCCTGCCAAAAAATAAAATTTAGACATTTTTTTCAAGAAGTAGCCCTATGCTACATCTCCATATTTGAATTCCTGAAAGAGACAAAATTTAGATGTTCTCGAGAAGTATCCCTATGCTAGTTCTCCATATTACGAAATTCCTGGAAAAAAATAAAAAAATCCTGGAAAGAAAAGCAACAATATTCAAAGTGCTAAAATTCTAAATTGTTCAAAAACGCACACAATTTACGATTTTTCATGGAAAACTTACCACTAGTCACCCACATCGAGACGGCTTAAACGGTAACTCGCCTAGCTGTAATACATCGCATGATATCATCATGCAATGTATTGCAGCAAGCCGGCAAAATGCAAAAATTCCAAGAAAATTTTGCTCGAAAACGAAATATTCGTTCTACCTAGCAGGGATACACACACAACCGCTCATATAGGTCGCCAGTAAAAATTTCGGATTCCGACCGACGATGAACGGTTCGGCTGTTGGTTGGGTGTCATAGCGGCTGTGAGGTAGGGAGACGGCGTGAACTCGGGGAGTTGATTTTGTACCTCGGTCGAGTACGGTGATCGGTAGACGCGCGCTGAGATTTTTGCCTGCAATATAAATTTGAGTTTTATTAAAGTTTTGTTAAAGTTCCTTGGAGTAATTTTTGAATAAAGATTTACCTGTGTTTGCAGTGACTTTATTTTGTTCAGTATATAGATATATTTGTTCTTTCGCTGAAAAGAAAAGAAATGGAATTTTACCAGTGTATTTCTAAATAATAATAGAAAAGATTTACCTGTGTTTGCAGTGACCTTATATTGTCCAGTATATAGATATAGTTTTTTTTTGTGCTGAAAAGAAAAGATATGGAATTTTACCAGTGTATTTCTAAATAATAATAGAAAAGATTTACCTGTGTTTGCAGTGACCTTATATTGTCTAGTATATAGATATCATTTTTTTTTGTGCTGAAAAGAAAGGAAATGAAATATTATCAGTGCATTTCTAAGTAATAATAGAAATGATTGCCTGTGCCTGCAGTGAACCTTTTTGGCCAGAGTATAGTTGTTCTTTTGCTGAAAAGAAGCGAAATGGAATTCTATCAGTGTATTTCTAAATAATAATAGAAAAGATTTACCTGTGCCTGCAGTGAACCTTTTCTTTGGCCAGATTATATTTGTTCTTTTGCTGAAAAGAAGCGAAATGGAATTTTAGCAGTGTATTTTTAAATAATAATAGAAAGATTTACCTGTGTTTGCAGTGACTGTATATTGTCCAGTATATAGATATAATTTTTTTTGTGCTGAAAAGAAAAGAAATGAAATGTTATCAGTGCATTTCTAAGTAATAGTAGAAATGATTGCCTGTGCCTGCAGTGAACTTTTTTGGCCAGAGTATAGTTGTTCTTTTGCTGAAAAGAAGCGAAATGGAATTCTATCAGTGCATTTCTAAATAATAATAGATAAGATTTACCTGTGTTTGCAGTGACCTTATATTGTCCAGTATATAGATATAGTTTTTTTTTGTGCTGAAAAGAAAAGAAATGGAATTTTACCAGTGTATTTCTAAGTAATAATAGAAATAATTGCCTGTGCCTGCAGTGAACTTTTTTGGCCAGGGTATATTTGTTCTTTTGCTGAAAAGGAGCGAAATGGAATTTTATCAGTGTAATTTTAAATAATAAAGAAAGATTTACCTGTGTTCGCAGTGACTTTATATTATCCAGTATACAGATATAAATTTTTTTTTGTGCGGAAAAGAAAAGAAATGAAATATTATCAGTGCATTTCTAAGTAATAATAGAAATAATTGCCTGTGCCTGCAGTGAACTTTTTCGTCCAGAGTATATTGTTCTTTTGCTGATAAGAAAAGAAATGGAACTTTATCGGTGTATTCCTAATTGAAATAATTACCTGTGTCTGCAGCGTATTTTTTTGGCCAGAGTACACTTTTTTTCTTTCGCTGAAAAGGAAATCAGTGGAATTCTACCAGTGTATTTCTATATAATAGTAGAAAGATTTGCCTGTGTTTGAATTGACTTCATTTTGTCCAGTATATAGAGTACGTTTTTTCTTTCGCTGAAAAGAAAAGAAATGGAATATTATCAGTGCATTTCTAAATAATAATAGAAAGATTTACCTGTATTTGCAGTGACTTTATTTTGTCCAGTACATATATAAATACTTTTTTTTGTACCTGAAAAGAAAAAAAATGGAATAATATCAGTGCATTTCCAAGTAATAATAGAAATAATTACCTGCGTCTTTAGCGACTTCTTCATTTAATCTATATGTCGCCTGAAAGGCAAAAAAATGGAATTTTATTAAAGCATTTCGATATAATAATAGAAAAACTTACCTGGGTCAGTAGGGGCCTGTTTATTCAAGCCTACGCTTTGTTTTGGAATGGAAAAAGGGAAGTCTTCGTCAGTGAAATTCTCCAATCACCTTATAAACACTACCTGATGTTAGTAACTAAAGGTGTCCATACATGGCATCCACTTCATCATCTGTAATAAAATCGATATCGTGTGCAGTAAGGGCAACTTAACAAGGAAATCATCTAGTTATCGAACTACATGCAAGTCAAGCTAGGCTTACCATTGTCGGAAAACACTCTCACGCCGCGTAAGTGACTCAATGAAAGGGTACTCATTCCACTTCACTTTGGTGCTTGGCAGGGTTCTAATGTAATGCCACAAGGAGTATTCGTAAGTTTTCTTTTCATTAATTAAGTTTTTTTTTTGTCAGTGATTCTGCTTACGTGAGTACATTTTGGATAGTACACCTAATAGCTGAACTTCCTTTGCATATAAACTTATAGACAATATGTCGGTATACATTAATCAATAGTGGTACGCGCTAGTTTAGTAGGGACAAGCACGTAGGTTAAGGATATATATATAGAATATATAACAAAAATATACATAAATATAATTTTTTTTGGAATAAAGAACCAAAGGTTTTGGCCTGACGCGTTTTTCAGAGCATTAGCAATACTTCCTGTTTTCATTTATAATATTAGCAGATTTTTTTTATTATATTCATTTATTTCTTACCGTTGTTTTTTTCCTTTTTGCCCTCCAGCCATCAACAAAAAAAAAAGGAAAAAAAGGGAGAGGGAAAAAGGAAAAGAAAACAAAACAAAAACCAAATACTGTTTCTCTTACAGGTTTCATTGTTGTAAATGAATCTGATGCCAAAGGCAAAGTGATTGCGGTGAGTCCCTGCTTATAGCCCGTGTCGTTTCGGAGTTTGTCTTATTATTTAGAAGGAGATGATGACTTGGATATAATGTCAATCTAAGAGATCTAAGAGAGGAGGGGCGGTGAGATGGCGGTGGGGTAGCCTACGAGTAACACACACACACACCTTTGTACATGGGGCTGAGCATTTCGATACGGCTTTGGAGGCTTAGCCAGGGTGGATGGGGGCGATTTGGCCCAACATTACCCAAAGCCGGGGTCTCAACAACATCAGAGGCCCCTCTCAGCTCTCTCACTCTCTCTCAATCGCTCATTTGCCAGAGTTGTAAACTCTCCGGGTGGATTAGCACTTGTTCGGCGTTGTTGAGGTCTTCTATTCCCTTCTTTTTGCAGCATATTAGTAAAATCAATTTTCTTCTTTTTAGGCTTTCAGGTTCCACGATGAGAAGGAAGCCTGCATTAGATCTTTTTTTTCTGTCCATCCGTCTGTCTGATCAGTTATGTTGACGATTTTGCACAGCTTAACAAGCATCAAGGGATGTGGGTGGCAAGAACCACCCCAAGACGGCTGATTGCTAGCGGCATATTTGCTGTGCAGCCACCCACGCTAATCCCGCGATGATGTTGTAACAGAAAGGTGTCGGATGCAGTATGTATCTACATTCAGGTACAAGTGGATGTAGGTAGATCTGTCGGCTGACAAGCTCTTCATTACAAAAGGCGCCCAATTTTTTTTCTTTTTCGCATATAGTCAAGCTTCTCTTGGCTAGAATGAAATTGCTATTTCAATGTTATAATCTCAATTTTCTTTTGTGTTATTATCACTATAAGAACTTTTCTTTGTTTTGTAAGACCTCAGTATGTTTTAAGCTGACGCAAGTGATTTGCCTGGCGGATACAAGGTGCTGGGTCTACGCAGAGCTCTTTTTGCTTCTGTGGGGTGCGGTACTTCCATCCATGGTAGCTCCTTTTTGACTCTCGTTAGGCCCGAACTTTGTATCGCGGCTGGGTCCCTCGACCATGCTTCTGGCTGTATGTGCGATGGTAAACTGCCTTCCGTCAAGTCTAAGCCAATTTCTACCCTAAATTTAACAGTTTCCTTTTGTATAAGAGCTCATCTCCTCGGCGACAAACGAGTCTTGTGCTCGAGGCGTTCCACCTTTGAAGCCAAGCTTCAGCTCTTGGACGCCGAGATGACGACCACTTGACAGTTTTACTTGCATGACGAGCTGGTCAGCTGACCCAAATCGGGCAAATTGTTGAACGATGTTCTTCTTTAGATTCTGTGCTTGTCTGGGCATTGGTGTCAGCTTACCGGTTCTAGTGTGCAACCTCACACCAGATTTTTTTTTTCAAACCCTTCTTCTCTAACTTCTAGTGATGGGAGACTAAGTCGATTGGTGGTCGATGAGCGTTGTGTGCGATGCATACTGTTGGAATACGATTTCCGTTCATATCTACTGGTTCCGAGAAAAGCCCGTATTATCTCTTCTCTAGTTTAGTTGGGTTGTCCCGTACAGATATTTAGTTTTATTTGGGATGTCCCGTTCAGATTTATCTTCTTATATTAATCACCGCTACGGCTTCTTACTCGAGTACCAGCAGCCATTTGAACACCGACCTCTCACCTTTCCGTGATTGGTTGACTTCAGTCTCTTGCCAAGTTGATGGACGTTGTCCATCCCTTTCTGATCTTTTTTTATCCTTGGTAAAAGAGTGTTCGTTCTGATCATCCTAACATGGGACGGCAGCCCTTCAGGCTCCGGTCCCACAATTTCAGGTTCTTCTACAATTGTTAGCCCACAATATGGACTGACCGAAGTGCATCGATGAGCAATATTCCGCGAAGAGGGAGAGAGAGAGAGAGAGAGAGAAAGTTTTTTTTAATCCAGCTGGGCTGGAGTAGAACAAGTTTTTGTGTGTGTTGAATGGGCGCACTGTCCTCGCCGCTCCGTCATGCCAACACCCCTCCTTACAAATGATAAACGTATAGTATAAAAGCATTTTCTTAATTTATAGATATTTGGCACAATTTTCTTTGAAATCATTGGGGACATTGGCATTTTCTTGTATTTACATATATAGCATAATTTTCGTTTGAGTTATCGCGACATTAGTATAGACGTATTTTCTGTTTATGTTAGGTTTAATTGGCACAATTCTCAGCTGAATTAGCCTCAGCACTAGTATAAACGCATTTATTCACTATTTCATTTTTTATTTATATATACATTTGGCACAACTTTCCTTTGAATTAATGGTGGCATCGTTATAAACGCATTTATTATTTTTGTTTTGTTGTTTTTTTTTTGTTACATATACCTGGTGCAATCTTCGGCTGAATTATTTTCAGCATTAGCTTAAACACAGGTTCTTTTGGTACATATCTGGCACAAATTCCGGCTGCAGTATCTTTGATATTCATTAAACGCACTTTGGCTGTTTGTTGATTATACTTGGCGGAATTTTCACGCTTCAAGCTTATGTCCACACCTTGGAGGATATCCTGAGCCGTGTCGAATCTTCCCAGCCTACGACAGAGTCCGTGGCTGAGGGCGCTGGAGGCGTAACGCTCACAGTTCCTGTGATTAGCACAGACAGTCAGGGGTCCAACCCGTTGACAGGTGCTAAGCCGAAACCAGTCTTGACCACGGAAGGCGCTGCGATGGACTTACCAGGACCTAACTTGGGGAACGTCCACACTAAGCCTGCCGAGTCGTACCTGGACTTTTCAATATTCGAAGAGCAGAGGGCTCAAGCAGCTCCCACTGACATACCACACACGTTTGCTGACCCAATTTCTGCATGGTCACGTATTCCGTCGATCAACGATCGGCTGGAAAGTTTGAATAGAGGTCCAGTAACTTGTTATATACCTAAAGTAACAGAATTTTCATATAAAAAAGAAATAGAATTTTTCGTATAAAACCTGAGAAAGGGCAGAAAATAAAAATTATATTCATTAACTTTTCACATAAGCTAATCATGCTTAAAACATGGTTAGCTTATCTCTTAAATGGGCGAAGAAAATTGCATCAGCAATTTTCCTCACATACCATAAATTTTTCTTATAAAACGACTTGGGAAAAACAAAAGTTTCAGTTTACAACCCAAGTCGTTTTACTTAAAAACTTGTCATTTCAACAATTTAATTAAAAAATAAATCAAAAAGCAAATCGTACCTTCAGTACAATTTGCCGCGAAAAAATTCAACATGCATGTACATACGTACATACATATTACGACAAATAACTTCCGTAATAAGAAACGCACGCCACACAAATGCATTGCATGTATATGCGCGTCGCGATTTTCAAACGGCGGGACGGTGGCTGATGTTTTCAAAAGTGTAAGATTACATTTTTGTAGCCATTTGTCCAATGCGAATAATTCTGGCCATGTTTGAACAAGTCCAGAATTAAAATCGTAAAATTTTCTCAGGATAAGAAAATGCAATTTAGCATTTTCTATCCTGAACAACGGCTCTTGATCACGATGAATGTGATCAAGAGTAGAGTTGATTAAAAATCTCGGCCGGGGTTGCCTCGCGTTTTTTTGGTGTCGAAGATTCAGTTAACTTGCGAAAGAAAAAAGAAATTAATTGTAAGTTGGAAAGTAGTTGTGTTAAAGATTAGGTTAACTTGCGAAACAAATAAATCAATTGTAATTCGAAAAATAGTTGTGTTAAAGATTCGGTTCTAATTTGAAAAATAGTTGTGTGGAAGATTCGACTAAATTGTCGAACGAATAAGTTAAGTGATATTTGATAATAGAAAAGAAGTGGTGTTAAAGATTCGTTATAAGAAAAATTGTCAAACTATTAAACTAGTTGGAGGACAAAAGGAAAATAAATTATTAGACAGAAAGAGTTGTATCTAACTATAACCATAACCTCTATGTTTGACACAGTAGTGGTGTTTTGTGGATATATTGCTGCTCCACGCCCAGCGAGCAGGGATGGTAGGAAATATATATATACAACAAAATTGGCGCAGCCGGTAGGATCAAGGAAGCTTGGTCAGGTTAAACGATCGTAATCGCTTGAAAAGCCTTGGTCCTACACGAATCTACGGGGAACCTTTGACTAAGCCACACTATACGGCCACGTCACCCCCAACGCTCGGGGTAGATATCATCTATAGGCGCCTCTGCTCCAGGCGAGCAAGCGTTCACCCCAGTGAGTGGAAAAAGAAACACCAACAAGGAACTTTACCATAAGCTCTGTTGCAGCATCGTAAGGAAGGAAGACAACCGATATCTACACATCTACACAAGGACCAACCGACCACGGAAAACCAACTCCAGAAGGAACATATCATCATTCCTGGGTTGAAGGGGATTTCGAAGAAGGCTTTCAGCCCCCCTTTCAACCATATCCAGGGGAAGTAAGTAGGCCTAGGGCCCCCCAGCAGCAAACAGAAGCACCGGAAAATCATAACTTCGTTCCAGGATTGAATGGGATCTCGAAGTCGGCAAAAGCCCCCCCCCCCTTTCAATGTCAGCCAAGGGAATTAAGACGGCAGGTGCCCCCTAGTAGCAAAAAACATTCCAGAAGGGAATACTCCAAGAAGGATGGAAGCCCCCCTTTTGGACAACGCATATGTCAGAAGGAAACTTGACACCGGCACCTGAGACAGGCACAAGATTAGACTCCATACCTTCATCCGACGCGGAGAAATCCCCAGGTGAAAATCTTCATCACCTCCGAGAAGGTACTGACAACGCCTCAGAAGACAACCCAATACAATCAAGTAGCCAGCACAACTCAGCTTTACCCCAACTGCAAGAAACAACAGGAGTTCGCCTTCGAAGTGGTACCATTTTAACTGGTCCCACCATAGCAAATAACGTAAGTCTTGATAATTTTTTAGATTAGGCACGTGAATCCGATAAGCTCACTGTCACGCACTGCGATGCACTTGACCACAGATTAAGTCAAGGCAGAGAGCAGAGGCTGACACAAATCGAAAAATTCAAAAAAGATACATAGCGATTCATAGCGATTCAAACAGCAGCTTATCGAATTCGCCGGGCTTTCACGTTCATTAGGTATAGATAAGACCACAGCCAGTATACTTGTAAGTGCTGAAGGAGAGGAAAGTGTCAGTGATAATAGTGGTGACGCCTGTGACCAAACAACCACCGAAAATCTCCTAAGTGGCTGGCTAGAAGTATCCTTCACCGATTCTAGTCCAGAAACCAGCCCTGAAACTCGACAAGGCACAAGTAGACTACCCTACAAACGTTTAAATAAAAAGACAAGGTGGCCAAGCTCACGGCACAACTAGTTCCTCTGTTTTCGGGTGAAAATTCCCCACAGTTAGGTCGTGAGCTACAAACATTTATTGGCTGTTGCAAACAGGCCCTACACTGTTTAAGTGAGGTAGAAAAACCAGCATTCCTAAATATCTTGCCCACAAGACTTCATGGCGATGCTTATCATCTGTTTGCTTCGGACGTTCCAACTACTTTTAGTGAGGTGGAGGAACGTCTGAACAGAACCTACCTACCACGAGACTCGTACCAAGAGTTGTTCAACAAATTGATCACAATGAGGCAAAACCCGTTGGAAACTCTCACTGCCTTCACAACAAGAGTGAAGCAGTTGCTGATGCTTTGCAACGAGGCAGCCGTACTGAAGTATGGAGCAACGGCAGCCCCTGCTGTGAAGACACAGTTGGCGGACTTCGCCAAGGATGCCCTCAAATGTGGAGTGAACAATCCCCACCTATGCCAGTACCTCGTCACTCTGGTAGAAAATGATCTAGAGCAGCTGATACAAAAGGCTTTAGATATGGAAAAGCTACAAGCAGGCATAGTTTTCGTCCAAACACCATTAACGCAACCGCCATATCCAATGGCACCAGTAGACCCTAGTCTTCGAGTTCGAGCTCTTAGCCGAACTCCTTACAATCAAGCACCACAGCCACCCATGTATGCATCTCCACGAGTACAAGAGCCCCGACAGTTTAATCCCCCATACGTACATGCTCAACCACTACGCCCTCCATTTCCACGAAGGGATTCTAGACAACCGGATACACAGAATCTGGTACAAAACATCACTTGCAATTTCTGCCAGAAGCGGGGACACACCTACACGGAGTGTTTAAAACGCAAAAATACCCCTTCTGCGCTAACTGCAGAAGTTAAGGGCATGACAGTGACGACTGTCGAAATAGCCAAGCACAGTCTGCAACTCGTTTCACACGAGGATCTCCTAACAATCCACCACAGTCAGACCCGAGCAATATAAAAGGTCCCAGAGTCTTTAATATAAGACAAAAATGTGATTTTTGTGGGCGCCGCGGACACAAGATCGACGAATGTCGACAAAAGCTAAAATGGGAGGATAAAAAACAGGGAAACGACAAAGAGTCGACCCAAAACTCCCCGGCTCGACTATAAACCCTACCAGTAAGAAACAAGGGTCTTCTCAGCCGCCCGACTTCAGTGTGCCCACCGCCAGACTTCCTCTAGACATAGGCCTAAATGGTTAGGCCCAGTTAATAGTGGACACCGGCGCTGATATCAGTATAATTAAGAACAAAGCTCTCAAATCTCGCGAGCTAATAAACCCCAACAAAAAAATAACGCTTCAAAGCCCCTTTGGCAGCGGAAAGACCTTAGGAAGTTGCCAAGGAAACTTCATGCTAAAAAGCAAATTACCTTGCAACTTTCAGGTGGTAAAAAACATCCCAGGTCTTTCCGACGACGGCTTGCTAGGAAATTATTTCCTAGCCAAAAACTGTAATGTTGAGGGACCCAACAAAATTCTGCGATTTCCTCGCACGGAAACCAATCCAGAAGAGTTTGCTGTTCCATTACAAACCGCATCGGACAACCCGTGTTCACAAAACACAGTCAACAAAGAGACACTGGAGGAAGATATTAAACCCGACGGGGATGCACCTTCTACCCGAAGTGTTCTCAAAGCTTCTCAGTCAGAAGAAGTCGGCTGTGACTTACAAGAACGCGATAAGGGTGAGTTGATTACCAAAAATTTGGCCTGTAAGACTGGACATCATCAGGTGAATTTAAATGAACCTGTGTGCGTCCCAGCAAGGTCTTAGATCGTAGTCAAAGTTCCGTTGCATTTGCAGGAAGAAATGCTCAGTCTGTCGAAAGAAATAGACGACGGAGTCTTCTTAGCAAACAGCTTACTCTCAGCTGGGTTAAAGGCAGTCCCCATAGGAATCCTCAACACACGCAGTTCACAAGTAGTTCTAAACAGCGTGAACCTAAATCTGGTTCCCATTAAAGACTACACTGTCGTCCCCAACACACGAGAGCCAGAGAAAGATATTACAACAGCCCATCCTTTGAATCCCATGAGTCGAAATGACGGCGATGGTGAGCATCAAAGTATAATTAAACCTAGGATTAAGGAAATAGGGCATAAGAGCCCAGGTCAACCAAGCAGTAACAAGAAACAGCTTCAAGACGCTTGCGGGTCCCTCATGAAAACCCCAACGTCAGGTGCTGGCCAGCACCCAAACGGTCTACCGGTAGCAACTCCCGCAGATACATCTGACCCAGCACCTCTCAACTATAAAACAAGTAGGTTAAGAGGTAAAATAAGTAATACAAAATCATTAAAGAAGACTAGATTTAAGAATAATAAAAATAGGGCAATAAGCGCCGATCAGACGGCCACCCTAGAACACATAAAATACTTGTTCCCAAACGATGTAGAGCAAGAAGGCACCAGTAATCAGCCCCGCCTCACCAGACTAGAGCAAGAACTCAGTCTGGATGAAACTTTAAATACTGAGGAAAAAGCCTCAATAACAAGTCTCTGTTATGAATATGATGACATATTCTTTTTAAAAGGTGACAGGCTTACGAATACCAATGCCATCACCCACGACATCCCTCTGGTGCAAGACCAAGCACCTATTAACCAAAAGATGTATCGGTTACCAGAGACACAGCGAAATGTCATAAATGAGCAGCTCCGAGAAATGCTGGATGACGATATTGTCCAGCCCAGCAAAAGCCCATGGAACTCGCCACTGCTAGTCGTCCACAAAAAAGCGGAACGGAACCAGATGGTGAGAAAAGGTGGCGCGTCGTCGTTGATTTCCGTAAGTTGAACGAAAAAACGATTGGCGTCGCCTTCCCACTACCACGGATTGAGGATATCCTCGATCAACTGGGCCTAGACTAGACCTAGCCAACGGCTATCATCAGGTACTCGTCGATCCGAAAGATCGAGCAAAAACGGCTTTTAGTACCAACTACGGGCATTATGAATTCAAACGCATGCCGTTCGGGCTCAAAGGAGTCCCGGCCACATTTCAGCGTTTAATGAATTTCATATTAACTGGCCTACAAGGCCAAGAATGTTTCGTCTACTTAGATGACATCGTCATCTATGGAAAAAGTCTGGCAGACCACAACGAAAAGCTTCGCAAAGTCTTTGACAGGTTAAGAGAAAATAACCTGAAACTTCAACCAGAGAAATGACAATTTCTCAGGCGGTAGGTAGTGTATTTAAGACACAAATGTTCTAACCAAGGAGCACTACCTGACCCTAGCAAAATGGCATGCGTCCAAACTTTCCCCATCCCTAAGACAGTAAGGCAAGTGCAATCATTTTTGGGTCTTGCGAATTACTACAGAAAATTCATACCCGATTTTTCAAAAACAGTACGTCCTCTAACAAACTTACTCCGAAATGAAGTAAAGTTTAAATGGATTGAGAAATGCCAAGAGGCATTACAGAACATTAAGAACGATTTAATTTCTCTTCCACTCCTAATATATCCCGATTTTTCAAAACCCTTTAACCTTACCACAGACGCCAGCAGCGAGGCTCTTGGAGCAGTCCTATCTCAAGGAGAGGTAGGAAGTGACCAGCCCATTGCCTACGCCAGCCGTACCCTGAACAAAGCCGAACTTAATTATTCCACTATTGAGTAAGAGTTACTGGCTATAGTTTGGGCGACTAAAAATTTCAGGTGTTATCTGCAAAGCCGAGAGTTACCGGTCTATATAGATCACAAACCACTCAAGGGTGTCTTCAATGTTAAGGACCCAACTTCCCGTCTGGTAAGATTTCACCATAAACTTTCCGAGTTCAATTATAAAATTGAATATAAGCCCGGAAAGTACAACACGAATGCCGACGCTTTAAGCCGCATTCCACGGGATAATGGCAAAGACAAGGAAACTACAACCTTCGCGGTAGAAGCTATAGTACACCATCAAATGGACTCGGATCTAGAGGGGGAAAAATACTCATCGGACCTTAAGGAGTGTCTGCAATGCAATGCAGTAACAAGAGCCCAGACACGAAACATTCAGGGAAGTGGAATAAATCCAGACAGCCATGCCAAAGCAAAAGAACATAAAGAACAAACTCATCATCCAGAAGAGGCCGGAGATCGTGACAGTCCACCTAGTACCAATCCACCAATTATAGACGAAACTCGTCCCCCTGAAGTAATCACAAGCCCAGAGGAGATTCAATTAATCTTAAAAGATTATCATGATTCTCTCTTTGGCGGCCATCAGGGAGTGATAAAAACCTATAAATGGATTCGAAGAAAGTACTGGTGGAGGCACATGCTTAGTGACATCAAAAAGTACATTAAGCGGTGTGCCAAATGTCAAACCATGAAGGCCTCACCACAGTATAAAATGCCGATGGTGATTACAGACGTAGCGGAACAACCATTCGACAAAATCTATCTAGATATAGTCGGCCCACTAGAGGAAACTAAATCTGGAAACAAATACATACTAACGTTTCAGGATAACCTCACGAAGTTCGTAGATTGGTATGCCATACCAAATGGGGAAGCTATAACGGTAGCGCAAATATTCTTCGACGAAATCGTCACGTGCTACCGCATTGCCAAAAGAACAGTCACCGATCAGGGAAGTAATTTCCTGAGTGACCTATTCAAAAAGGTATGCAAACTCCTTAGGCTAAATAAGCTGCAGACTACAGCTTATCATCCCCAATCAAATGGAGCACTCGAACGTGCACATAGACCATTGATTGAATATCTACGAACTATAGTGGACGAAAATCCCAGGTCATGGGATAGTTATCTGCGAACCGCTGCTTTCGTGTACAACAACAGTGTACCCGAAGGGACAAAATTAACTCCCATGTACTGCTTTTACGGCTTTACAGCGGACGTTCCGTCCAACTTATGGCAAGACCCCGAACCCGTGTATAATCACAAGAACTACTACTATATTCTCAGGTACAAGCTTCAGAAGTCTTATGCTATAGCAAGGAAAAATCTGCTAATGAGTAAACAACGCTCGAAAAATTACTATGACAAAGCTGTACGTCCCCTGACATTTCACAAAGGAGACAAGGTTCTACTCAAGAGCGAGAGTCGTAAACATAAGCTCTCCCAGATTTGGGTAGGACCCTACACGGTAACCGGTATCCCTAGTACTGTAAACACCACAATAAAAACTCGTAAACGAGAGGTCACGGTACATAACAACCGTCTAAAACCTTTCTACGAATAACATGTTGTCAATATAATTTAAGTAATTCAAAGATACATATATAATAGCATGTAAGCTACAAAGTCAACAAACAACCCATTTTAATACCCTATCCTATCCTCTCCTAGATAACAATGCAGTCAATAATTTTCTACGGACTGTTCCTGACCACGATAGGAGTCCGCGCTGAGGAACCTTATTCAATCACTCCCCTAAATAATACGGGAGTGCTATTCGAGGATCTTGGAAGCCTATCAGTTTACCACGACACTTGGAGCATCATCACTGAGTTAGATCTGGCCGACTTGGAAAATCAGGCCGACTAGCAGAACGAGCGGAACACTATGTACATACACCAATTGTGTGGAAATGGGTCTTCTATACAGGACCTTTGTACGCTACAGACAAAACATATACACGCCCTGATGGAAAATATCAATAGGCGTACCAGTGTTATTAGAGAAGCGGTGCCCAAATCGCGCAAGCCCCGATCCATCTTCGATGGAATTGGAAATGCGATGCATTATCTTTTCGGTACCATGGATAGTGGAAACGAACAAGAGGTGTACAGCCGACTAAGCGAATTAGAGGTAAATACTCAAACCTTAGCTGATCTGGAAAAACAACAGATTAGCGTAATAAAAACCACGTTTGAACAAATTCAGAAACCCCTATCTTCCCTGTCTGAACGACAGCGTCAGATAACCAACCAGATTAACAATCTGCGGAACACAACAGACGAGTTGACAGCCCACCAAATAAGACAAATGACACTGAGATAGAAAATATATTTCAAAAGATACAAACAAAGCTCTAGGAATTAAGAAAATCAAAGAAAGAAAAACAAAATATAAGAGAACTAAAACAAACATATAACCAGTTAAAACATAATCAAAATTCAATTACAACAAAACAAAATAATAATAAAAATAATAAAAATATAAATAATAAGTAACATTAAGCAGCACAAAAGAATAATTAACTAGCCAATGAGAGATTAAAATAAAATAAAATACATAACTAAGTTATACTAAATAGATATAAACTGAAAAGTAAGGGTACTAGAATTATAAATAGAAAAATAGTAAATAAAAATAATAGAAAAAAAATAATAACAAGACAACCAAGAAAAAATTAAAAGGCATTAGATATAAACATAAAATAAAAAGTAAAACGAAAATAGGCTTTAAAAGTAGCTATAAATAAATAAATAAATAAATAAGTAGAGTTAGATAATAGGATTAAGGAAACCGTACACTAAATTACACAAAAAAAAAATTCCTGTAAAAACAACAAAAAAAAATATTATACATGCATATGTATATTTGTGCACAGCAAGAGCAAAGACCCAACCAAAAACCGACCAAGTATTCAGCTCCCTCAAAAAAAAAAATAATAAAGCTAACAATAGTCTCAACACCGAAACCGCTATATAACACAAGAAAAAACTCTCAAATTCCCTGCGAAGAACCACAAGCCATATAAGTAGCAAACTGAAAACAATAGATATAGGAATAATAACAAAGAAAACAATATACCTAGAATTTTCTTTTTTTTTATTACAAAGCAAAAATAAGGTAAAACAAAATTTAGAAAAGGGAATTACAAAAAATTATTAATGAAGAAAGTTTTTTTTCTTTTCGCCGCGGGGAGCCGTCAGAACAAACGATCTGGGCCGTCCGTGGTTGCTTCCAGAGAAAAGAAAAAATTTATTAAAAAAAAGAGAAATTACCCAATTCAGCCCTCATAGGGCGGGAGACCGTCCCAGTCTTCCTCAGAACCAGCGGGAAGATCCGCGTCATCTAAGCTAGTGCTACGCTCCTCACCTGGAGGACCCCAATCCTCCATTAGCAGGCGACACGTCCCAGTCCTCTACAGCCGAAACCGGGCTGGACACTGCACCTGGGACATCCCAGTCAAACCCAGCAGGATTGTTGGCCCAAGCGACCACGTCATCGCCATGCAGCATGTAGCTGGGGTGGGTCCTACATACCAGGCAGGCACACCAGCCTACCTTTCCCGACAACACTAGGGTTGCTCCTAAAATGAAATTAAAAAAAAAACAGTAATTAGAATCAGTGAAGAGTTATTGTTCACCAGTTTTTTTATCTTTCAAAGCACACAAAATAAGCTCTATATCACACAAGTTGCATTTTGTGCATTATGTATGTAGCTACAAAAACACAAATATCGATCGTTTTTTTTCTTATTTCTTTTCAAGCCGATGCAAGATGCATTTCATTATCTCACACCGACCTTTTTAAAAAAAAAAAAACAAAAAAAACTACAATTGCAATGTGCAAACGCTTTCTTTACGGTAGAAAAATAAGTCCGTGCCTTTTCGTTCGCTTATCAGCGGCATGAGATATTAAATTACGAGCACAGAAGCCGGTCGAACGGAATTCATTTGGACATGTATGTGTGAATGCCCAAATGAAATGACATTCTCCCTTATCAAACGGATTTTTTTTTACTAAACAATTGGGGCTGGCAAAGAGATTCTTAGGATAGATTAAGCATTAATCAATATCGCCAAAAACAAGAAATTTTTTTTTCTAATTTTTACATACAGTAAGATAAATCCATAAGAATTATAGAAAATAGAAAATAGAATAAGTAAAATATCTACGATACAAGGTAAGACTAGAATAACTTAATTTTGTAACAAACACAAAAATGTAAAAGCTCAACCGTAAACCGCGCAAGACCCAGCCACCAAAAACGCACCAACAACAACTTCCTCTTCAAAGAATAATTCTCTTTTTTTCAGGGGGAAGGATTGTTATATACCTAAAGTAACAGAATTTTCATATAAAAAAGAAATAGAATTTTTCGTATAAAACCTGAAAAAGGGCAGAAAATAAAAATTATATTCATTAATTTTTCACATAAGCTAATCATGCTTAAAACATGGTTAGCTTATCTCTTAAATGGGCGAAGAAAATTGCATCAGCAATTTTCCTCACATACCATAAATTTTTCTTATAAAACGACTTGGGAAAAACAAAAGTTTCAGTTTACAACCCAAGTCGTTTTACTTAAAAATTTGTCATTTCAACAATTTAATTAAAAAATAAATCAAAAAGCAAATCGTACCTTCAGTACAATTTGCCGCGAAAAAATTCAACATGCATGTACATACGTACATACATATTACGACAAAAAACTTTCGTAATAAGAAACGCACGCCACACAAATGCATTGCATGTATATGCGCGTCGCGATTTTCAAACGACAAGTCCAGAATTAAAATCGTAAAATTTTCTCAGGATAAGAAAATGCAATATAGTATTTTCTATCCTGAACAACGGCTCTTGATCACGATGAATGTGATCAAGAGTTGAGTTGATTAAAAATCTCGGCCGGGGTTGCCTCGCGTTTTTTTGGTGTTGCAGATTCGGTTAACTTGCGAAAGAAAAAAGAAATTAATTGTAAGTTGGAAAGTAGTTGTGTTAAAGATTGGGTTAACTTGCGAAACAAATAAATCAATTGTAATTCGAAAAATAGTTGTGTTAAAGATTCGGTTGTAATTTGAAAATAGTTGTGTGGAAGATTCGACTAAATTGTCGAACGAATAAGTTAAGCGATATTTGATAATTGAAAAGAAGTGGAGTTAAAGATTCGTTATAACAAAAATTGTCAAACTATTAAACTAGTTGGAGGACAAAAGGAGAATAAATTATTAGAAAGAAAGAGTTGTATCTAACTATAACCATAACCTCTATGCTTGACACAGTAGTGGTGTTTTGTGGATATATTGCTGCTCCGCGCCCAGCGAGCAGGGAAGGTAGGAAATATATATATACAACACACTGGAGTATCTCCGCTGCCGAGACAAAGTAAGACTGGGTCTCGTGTACCACCTTTATCGGGCTCGTTCGTTTCTCCGCTTAACATTCCAACTCATACTCGACAGCCAGCAGCGAGGGACCGTAACAACGTATCTCACAGTCCTGTCTTCCGCTGGAAGTTAAATTTTGATGGCACATCCGGCTTGTATGTGACAGAGTTCATCTTTCGGGTAGAATCTCTGGCAGTACTAGAACAAGTATCCGCCTCCGAATAGTGGGTTTCATACACTCGTTACCGGGAAAGCTACCAATTGGTATGGGCTATATCTGCGAAATCAGCGTACGCACTCGTGGCAAGAGCTACGTTCAGCACTCCTACGCGAATTCCGCAGCCGGGAAACTGACTACGAAATTCGCAAGCTAGTTGAGTCAAGGAGGCAAGGAGTGAACGGGTCCTTCAGTGATTTTCGATTAGCGGTTCACGCGTTAGTGTCCAAAATGAGCATACAGATCCCAGAAGCAGAGCTGGTGGAAATACTGCGACGTAACATGAAACCTGCCTTACAGGAGGCGTTACTCCTCTATCAGACTGATAACGTGCTAGATTTGAGGGACCTGTGTAACCGATTTGAAAAATTATGGTCCGATATAGGCTCTCCGCGAGCAGTCGCACCGCGGCGATCAGTGCATGAAATCTATTCAGATACATCGTATTTGAATCACGCTTTGTCCAATCGAATAGACGCCATTGAAGTTCCACCGCAAGGCGTTCAAATTAATGTTCCGAGAGACATTCACCGACCCACTAGATCTCGAGTGACATGTTGGAATTGCTCGGCGGAAGGTCATGTCTACGCCAACTGTCCACTAGGGCCACAGAGTGTTTTCCGCTATGGATGCGGTGCAGTGGGGGCAATTAAAACGAAATGTAGAGCTTGCTTCTCGGGAAACCAAGGCAGGGGTCAAAATTTTGTAGGTGGTCAGCGCCGTTTGACTCCAAGCCAAACCTTCAGGCGCACGACAGAAGAAGCGGCTACCAACACCGAGCCCGACCGCTACCGTTAACTCCACGGCGTAGAGCTGTCAGCGATGCTGCCGCGCTCCCAAAACTCAAAAGAACAGAGTGGTGTCGGATGAAGTATGTACCTACATTCAGATACAAGTGGATGTAGGTAGATCTGTCGGCTGACAAACTCTTCGTTACAAATGAAATCAAACTGGCGGTTAAAGAGACGAGACATTGATGAAACCGGCTCGTGCATGCCATAGTATGTTCTATGCTGAGGAACAACGAAGAAGTCACAGTTCCTCAAGGAGCGTACAGGAACAGCTATATTGAAAGTATTTAACAGCTCAGGGGAGTTTGTCACTCTTTGTATACACTGAAATGCAAAGACAACTCTGGAAGTTTTACGTCTATTCTCAAGAGAATCTAATGGAAAGAGCTTAAGTCTATCAACATATGGAGGCAGAATAATAGGGTTGTCCCAATGAAGTCCTCTCAGGGCAAGTCGGATAAATCTCCGGTGCACAGCCTCGATGCGATTTATATATACAGAATAGAAGGGAGACCAGACAGGACTGGCATACTCCAAAATGGGTCTAACGAATGTACAGTAGACGATCTTCGTTATGAATGGATCATTAAACACTTTTGACCATCTCTTTATATATCCCAGAGAAGCTTTAGCCCTGGCCACGATTGAATTAATATGATGTTCGAAGGAAAGACGAGTATTAAGGAAGACACCCAAATCTTTGGTTTTGTCAAGTTTAGTTAATAAGCATCCATCTAAAGTATAATTAAACTCCAATGGCCTCCATTTACGAGAAAAGGACATAGTAGTACATTTGCTAATATTAAGAGGAAGACAGTTAATAGCACAACATTTATGAAAGGTGGCTGAGTCCGAGTTTAAAAATCAGCACTCGTTTTCATTAGAAACAATGCGGAAGATTTTGGCATCGTCAGCATAGCAAAGAATTCTTGTATTAGCCAAAATCAGAGAAACATCATTGATATAAATTATAAAAAGGAGTGGTCCAAGATGGCTACCTTGAGGTACGCCGGAAGTATTATCTATTTCGTCAGAATGGGCTGAGCGGAATATGACTCGATGCGTACGATCAGATAAATAAGAACGAAGCCAATTAACAAAGTATGAAAACCGAGTACAGTCAACTTGTGAATTAAAATTTTATGATTGATTCGGTCAAAATCTTTACTGAAATCCGTGAAAATGCAATCCACTTGCTTACCATTTTCAATAGCAGAAATGCTGAAATTAGTAAACTATAATAAATTAGTCGTAGGAGATTTCCCCTTCATAGAACCATGCTGAAAAGGGCACAGGAAAGGCTTGCAGTGGACGTACAAAACATTTCAAACTAGGGCTACAAATATCTTACCAATACAACTTATATTGGCGACAGGTCTGTAGTTAGGAATGTCGCTCTTATTGCCCTTCTTGTGCAAAGGAATAATCAAAGAAAGATTCCACTGTTTCGAAAAATACTACAAGTTAAAAATAAATTAAATAAATAACACAAAACAGGAACAATGGACGTAGCACAATGTTTTATGAGTGCGGAAGGAACGCCATCCGGACCATCAGAAAAACTATCAGCTATGCTTGAAATGTACATGGAGACAGACGCTTCATCGAAAAACAGGTCTTTAGGTTGAAGAGAAGTCAACGGAAGCTTCGTCAAATGGGTAAAATCATTATAACTAATATCACAGTGTGTAGATAAGCTATGTATGTCCTGGACCACTTTTTTAAACCTCCAGGATTTCGCCACAGATGGCGTCACCGTCGCTAGGTGGTTTGAGTCCATACTAAATGTGGGTCTGTGTATTAGCTGTATGGGTTTGTGTCTTGGATGTTTGGGATACGAGACCAATTTGGGGGATACGAGACCATTATCAGCACTCTCCAGCATAGGGAAATAGCATAGGATTTCGATTTTGTTGCTGGAGTTCGCTTATTTTTCATCTCGAATCTTGGGGATACGAGACCACTTTTAGCACTCTCCAGCATTGGGAATTAACATAGGATTACGATTTTGTTTCTGGAGTTCGCTTATTTTTCATCTCGGACTCGTAGCCTCTAAGTTGACATTAAGTTTTTCATCTCGAGTTTTGGGGATACGAGATCACTTTCAGTACTATGCAGCAACTGAGCCCTGGCGGCATTAGCCGATACTACCAGCATGCTCCGGTGTGTCTTGACTGTACTGGTTTATGTCTTGCATGCACCATTCGGTCTTGACTGCACCCTAGCGGGATTAGCCGGTACTACCGGGATGTGTCACTTGGTCTTGACTGCGCCCCTAGCGGCATTAGCCGGTACTACCAGCATGCTCCGGTACTACGGTTTTCGTGTGTGTGTGTGTGTGTGTGTGTGTGTGTGTGTGTGTGTGTGTGTGTGTGTGTGTGTGTGTGTGTGTGTGTGTGTGTGTGTGTGTGTGTGTGTGTGTGTGTGTGTGTGTGTGTGTGTGTGTGTGTGTGTGTGTGTGTGTGTGTGTGTGTGTGTGTGTGTGTGTGTGTGTGTGTGTGTGTGTGTGTGTGTGTGTGTGTGTGTGTGTGTGTGTGTGTGTGTGTGCGCGTGTGTGTGTGTGTGTATGTGTGTATATATATATATATATATATATATATATATATATATATATATATATATATATATATATATATATATATGTGTGTGTGTGTGTGTGTGTGTGTGTGTGTGTGTGTGTGTGTGTGTGTGTGTGTGTGTGTGTGTGTGTGTGTGTATATATATATATATATATATATATATATATATATATATATATATATATATATATATATATATATATATATATATATATGTGTGTGTGTGTGTGTGTGTGTGTGTGTGTGTGTGTGTGTGTGTGTGTGTGTGTGTGTGTGTGTGTGTGTGTGTGTGTGTGTGTGTGTGTGTGTGTGTGTGTGTGTGTGTGTGTGTGTGTGTGTGTGTGTGTGTGTGCCAGCCGGTACTACCAGCATGCTCCGGTACTACGGTTTTCTTGGTTAGATATGTGGTGCGCCTAAATGTAGGCTTTTGGTTTTGAACTAATATTAGTTATAATTAAAGTTAACGCTAGGAAATTTTTGTTCATGCCAACGGATTCTAGATGGTTGGGGTGGGTGTATTAGGGGGACGAAATTTTCATCAGAAATCCTCTACGGGCTCTGGATTCGAGATATTAGCGATTTTACCTTTTTAGATATCGTTAATATTAGTAATAATTAAAGCTTTCTTTTGCTCATGGCGGTGCTTCGTCTAAATGTAGGCTTTTTTAATATGATTGTTCTTGAGCGCCTAAATGTAGGCTTTTGGTTTTGAACTAATATTAGTAATAATTAAAGTTAACGCTAGGAAATTTTTGTTCATGCCAATGGATTCTAGGTGGTTGGGGTGGGGGTATTAGGTGGGACGAAATTTTCATCAGAAATCCTCTACGGGCTCTGGTTTTCGAGATATTAGCGATTTTACCTTTTCAGATATAGTTAATATTATTAATAATTCAAGCTACCTAGGATAGTTTTGTTCATCCCAATAGATTCTAGAAGGTGTTAGAGGGGCGGGGGTTAGAGGGGGAACGAAATTTTCATCAGAAATCCTCTACGGCCTTTGGTTTTCGAGATATTAGCGACATCTGTTTGAGCGCAAACGCCATTTCTTGAGTAAGGTAGCCTAGCGGCCTTAGCCGGAACTACCAGCATGCCTTGGTTTTGCTGTTTTCTTTTATTAGCGGGAGAGTTCTAGATATCAGCATGACGTCATCATGGTTTTGCTGTTTTCAAATACTGCACGTTTTCTTAGCAGGGAAGTTGTAGATATCAGCATCATTCGAATTTCACAACCTTAGCAAATTATTATTATTATTGGGTCTTGGGTCTGCAGAGAAAATTCACAGTTGCTCTTTCGAGTGCAAACACCATTTCTTGAGCAAGGTCCCCTGGTGGCATTAGTCGGTACTACATCATCTCGGGCTTGGGGATACGAGATCACTTTGGGGATAGGTACTGGAGGTTGGCTGAGAGCTTTAGTGGCAATATCTGATACTATGACTAGGATTGTCTATGGTGTGTTGGATTCGGCTACTTTAGCTATACCTTGGATAGAAAGTATACGGCTTAAGTAATGATGTGAAATACCCTAAGCGAATTTATATCGGGGGCTGTATACTTCTCAGCTTGAGTTTGGTTTCAGTTGTTTACTTTAGTATGAGTGCCTGTGGAATGTTGGGCTAGGCTACTTGGTGCCTCAGGAAACGTTACCTAAGGCGCGGGTGGATGTGTGTAGCTGTGCATTTATTTGGATATGAGTCCTTATGAAAATAAGCGACATATTATGAGCGGAACGGCGGATACTTAACCTTGGGGCATTACTCCATTTCATCAGATCAACAAGTGGCAACCCCAGAAAGGATCTAAATCTAGTGTAAATAAATTATGTATTATAGTTTTAGTTTCATATATTAAAGTAATTTGCATTATAGCTACATGTATAAAGTATTATAAATATATATTTATTTTAAATTGTATTATAAGTGTTTTTTCAAGAAATTATAAATCATCTTTGTTATTAATCCAAGAATTGTGTTTTGATGAAAATCCGAGCCATTTAACGTAAGCTTTATCTCCACTCTTCTTTAAGATTTTCTGTACGAGATATAGGTCCGGGTGTTTAACTATCAGCAGCTCCAATTCATAAAAGCCTCCTGTGATTGGATTTCCTTGATAATCTTCCAGCTGATATGTGATGGGGTTTGTGTTTTGAACTTTAATTATTTTAAAAATCTCAGCTGTCCAGTTTGGTGTATAGCCTTTCTCAAATATATGCTTGTATTTGCTGATGCGTACAAAATCTCCAACTTTATACTTTGCTGGAACAACAATCTTTATATGACTGTATACAGTTGAAAGCAGTTGTTTCTCATTGGAGGTGTTGATATCACGTGGACTCATTTTCGTAGTTCGATGCATTCTTGAGTTGTATTCAGTTAGCAGTTTCTGTACCATACCAATCCACTGATAAGTTCCAATAAAGCTGAATTCCTTCCACATCATATCCTTTAGAGTTCGGTTAAATCGTTCCACTATTGATGCTTTGAGGAAACTGTACGTAGAGTAATGATTAATTGCATGCTTTATCATTAGATTTTTAAAGAGGCTGTTGTAGAATTCATTTCCATCATCAGTCTGCAGGTTTTAAGGTATTCGTCCCTCGCTTAATATAGACTGTATGGCATCTCTTACTTCTGCACCAGTTTTTCTTTTAATTGGAATTGCCCATGCATATTTGGAGAAGGTATCAATTACTGTCAGCAGATAGCGGTAACCCTTGTTCACATACTTGTAGGGATCGATTTCAACCAAGTCTGCCTACCACAAGTCATCTAGTCCTTTGATAATCACACGACGTCGTTTAAAATTTTTTCTCGCTGGTTTATGCAGCTCATTTACCACTTGTCTCTTACTCATCGTAATTATAAACGAAACAGATTTCTCAAGAGTTTTTACTCATATACACCATCTTTTGGTGTCAAGTCCTTCTTATTTATTACTGAAGTAAACAGATAGTTTTCAATCTTCGCGATTTCATCATTGATATTTAGCGTTAAAATTGTCACCTCTATATTAATAGTTTTTTTTTATTTCTTCAACACTTATTTTAATTTTCTTGTCAACATAGTCTTTGGTAGTAGCATTATCATTTTCAAAGGGTTCAGTCGTTTTATACACTTTGAGTTTAGATCGTAGTCTCCGTTTATCGTTAAATTAAATCCAATACCCCGCTCTCCTTGTTCACCAGCTGGACCCTGAGCTCCTCGTTTACCATCTGGTCCTTGAATTCCTTGTTTACCGGCTGGTCCCTGAGCTCCTGTTGGTCCACGTTCACCTGCTTTCCCAAGATATCCTCGCTTAGAGAAACGTCCAAACTTGTCAACACTCATCTGTAGATTGTGATGAAGTATGGTAATGAAGTAGTATTTAAACTATAATATCTGCTTCTCGCAACTCCTCCAGGATAGATACAATTTCATTGTTGTGACTGGTGTTTCCAGCCTGCTTTGATGCCAGTAGAAAACGCAGTCTATCCACTAATTCATTTGGATCATCCCAGTAAATGTGATCAATGTTTTCTTTAGGCAGACGCATTAGTCCCATGCCTTTATGCTGTATAAGTTTACTGATTATAGCTTTATACTTAGCCGCTCTAGTACACTTTATTTGCCCATCTTCAGCATAGTCACGTTTATATGCATTGGTATCTCGCAAAATAGATCCATAATTAGTTAAATCCTCTTTAGTATATAGACTTTTTACAGGATCTATCATAAATAGGAGCTCATATAACCCCAAAGTTGTTTTATAGCTCTTCCCCTTGATAACAATATTTCCTACATCATCAAAATCAAACGTTGAATTACCGATTCTCCACACGTTGTCATCATAGTAAACTCCATAGGTTGGATCAATTTTAGGGCTATTATCAGTGAATAGCTTTAAATAGTTTGAAACGATGTATCCAGACGTATTGGGGGAGGTGACAGGAGACCTTCCTGTCAATGTTCTTGAATGTTTAGGTGTTGCGAATTCTTCTTCAGATGTTAAGGAATAATCTCCATAATTTTTAGGTGTGCTACTGGCCTCCATTTTCACATATTTTCGTTTTGGAGGGGTAAAAGGTTCCACAATGTCATTGGCTTCTTCTTTTGCTTCTTCTTCTTCTATTGCTTCTTATTCTTCTTCTTTTTCTTCTTCTTCTTCTTCTTCTTCTTCTTCTTCTTCTTCTTCTTCTTCTTCTTCTTTTGTGTCTTTTGTCTCAAACTTGGCTATATCCGGTGGCTCGTATTTGACTCTTCTAACAAACTCTTTTAAGGGTTTAGTGATTGGCTTAAAGGTTTCTTCAAGTTGAGCTTCTGCTTAAATCCTTCCCATCCTTAGAGCTTTAAATTTCCTTCGCACTGCATCCCTTGTCTTGATGAGTTCTTTTAATAGATTTTCATTCATCTTCGATATTAACTGAATAACGACTTTTCAAACAGCTCTGATAACAGGTAAACAGCTTTCCAAACAGCTCTGATAACAGCTTAACAGCTTTCTGAACAGCTCTGGTAACAGCTTAACAGCTTTTCAAACAGCTCTGATAACAGCTTAACAGCTTTCCAAACAGCTCTGATAACAGCTTAACAGCTTTCCAAACAGCTCTGATAACAGCTTAACAGCTTTCCGAACAGCTCTGGTAACAGCTTAACAGCTTTTCAAACAGCTCTGATAACATCTTAATAGCTTTCCAAACAGCTCTGATAACAGCTTAACAGCTTTCCAAACAGCTCTGATAACAGCTTAACAGCTTTCGTAACAGCTCTGATAACAGCTTAACAGCTTTTCAAACAGCTCTGATAATAGCTTAACAGCTTTTAAACAGCTCTGATAACAGCTTAACAGCTTTTAAACAGCTCGGATAACAGCTTATCAGCTCTGATAACAGCTTAACAGCTTTTAAAACAGCTCTGATAACAGGTTAACAGCTTTTCAAACAGGTCTGATAATCGCTGAACAGCTTTAGTCTACTCAGCAGGTCCACAGGACTCGGTGTGCTTTCGACTGAGTTACAACTTCGACTTATGAAGGTTTCGCATGTTTTATCCTTTTATAGTACAATGAAGGTATCAAATCCTTTACGGTAGCGCCCCTTGTTTAATGAGCTATCCTTATCAATCATCTAGAAAACATTTTCATCCTTCCAAAACTCAGCACAGGCTCTTCGAAATTTATCAAACTTCATGTCTGTATTCACGTGATGTGATCATTATAGATATGTCTCAAATTCAAGTCATCTTGCTTGAATAAGATGATTAAATTAGCATTGTCACGTATTAAGTGCTTTGGTATATGCGTATATGTTTGACAGAGATAGAAGCTGTCTATATCTTCGTAGCGACCCATGCAAAAATAGGATCGCACATTATCTTGCTTTTCACATGCTACATCATCGAAAATAAACACTGAATGTGATTTGGCTTCCTCTGGTGTAGAACATCGCAGTTGTTTGAGAATGTATAATACCCCAATCCTGATATGGGAGTCATCACTCGCTTCAAGTATTCATTGATGTAAAGATTTGGAATATATGTAAATATTTACATATCTCAAACCATTGGGATGTTCCAGCAAACTTATCATAACATTAGTTTTTCCACAATTGGATGGTCCAACAATGATGCTTTTTATACTATTAGGCAATAGGGAACCATGCTTCTTTTTCACCTTCATAACAGCTACATCAGCATTTCGAACAGGAAAAGCCTGTTGTTGTTTAATGAACCGCATATTGAAGACTAACGTGATTCTTATAAGTACACGTGATTATATTACATTTCAACAGTATCATCAGAACCTTATTAGATCTCGGATCACAAATCGAAACGCTCCAGAAAATCTTTGAAAGGGGGCAGAGGACTATTAAGTTCAATCATCAACAAATTACCTGTAGAATTACATCTACCGGGATACCAGTACTGTGGACCAGGAACAAAGTTACAACAAAGATTGGCGAGAGGAGATCCGGGCATTAATCCACTGGACGCAGCCTGCAAGGAACACGATATAGCATACTCGCGACATAAAGATACAAGTGTTCGACATATAGCTGATAAAATATTAGCTTAAAAAGCCTGACAGCGTGCAAAATCTACGGATGCAAATTTGAGTGAACGTGCCAACGCCTGGGTTATAACAAACGCAATGAAGGCTAAAATTAAGCTAGATATGGGTCTTAAGGCTAAAAATAAACGCCAAGCCACATTCCGAGAAGCAGTACGAAATGCACGTAAGATTTAAAAAATCAAAAAACCAAAAGACTTGATGGAAGCTACAAAAATAGCTCTTAGTGCAGCTAAAAATATTGTGAAAAGAAAGATGAAATCAATTAAAACTCCACGAGTGATACCTGTACCAAAGGTTGGCGGAGCACTTCCGTTCCTCATCCCGTTGTTTGCTGGGCTTCCAGCATTGGGAGCACTATCGGGAGGTGCAGCAGGCATAGCTAAAGCAGTAAATGATACCAGTGTGGCAAACGCAAAATTGGAAGAAAGCAAACGTCGTAACCAAGCAATGGAAACTATAGCGGTTGGTAAAGATGGAAACGGGCTGTGCTTGAAGCCGTATAGAAAAGGACTTGGACTCTACCTAGAACCTCAACCAAAAAACTTTTAATGACGCTACCCAAACGACCGCTAAACGAGTTTGATCTCCGCAAGTATACCACACACTTGCCGCACTTCAGAGGAGTATTTATGCGTGATAATCTACCTAAAAAGCCATGGAAGCGAGAAAGCGGTATTGTTAACTTGGACATCTCAACTGGATCAGGTACACACTGGGTAGCATACTACAAGAAAGGTGATAACATCGAATACTTTGATAGCTTTGGCAATCTCCAACCACCACAGGAGCTCATAAACTACTTGGGTAGTAATATTACGTACAACTACAGTTCTTATCAGAACTATGATGCAGTAATTTGCGGTCACTTATGTTTAGAGTTTTTATATAATTGTTATAGCCATTAATTATTATCTATAAATAAATGTATCTATATTGAAATTGTGACAGTTCATTATCAACCGCCATGTCATTAACACTTACTCTCACGGGAAATTCATCTCTACTCACTGCTGAGTACTTTCCCCCGCTGGAGCTAGCAACGGATTATGTTTGTGGATTAATTGATTTTCAAACATACAAATCTATACCAAATATTGATGTGAGCAATAATCTGGTTCATGTAGGGAATGAGGTTGTTGAGATACCTGTTGGATCCTATGAGATTGATGATATAGCAAAATATGTACAAGGATACTTGGATAATGAAGGGAAAAGGATAAAGGTTGCGATAAAGGCTAACAATAATACATTGAAGAGTGAAGTTAAGGCAACTGAAGAAATACATTTTGAAAAACAGAGATCCATAGCTTCTCTGCTAGGATTCAGTAAAAGAAACTTATCTGCTAATATAGTGCATACATCAGAGTAGCCAGTCAACATCATTAAAGTAAATACTATACGCATCGAATGTAATATTATATCAGGATCATTCTTCAACAACACACAAGTACACACTCTCCACGAGTTTTCACCAAACGTGGGACCTGAGTATAAAATAGTGGAGGTACCCAATAATGTAATCTATTTGCCTGTGAACACCAAACGTATAAGTTCTCTAACATTGAAGCTCCTTGACCAAGACGGTGACTTAATCAACTTCAGAGGAGAGACTATAACCATCAGGTTACATTTGAAGCCACAGCATGTTGATATACAATAATGATAAATACGAGTTCGGAGCAGACAAGATCATTAGTCAGCGGACAACCTTGAAGCGGTCAAAACCTACATTAACACCTGCAAATACAGCATATTTACAATCGATAGGCTTAACGCTGAAACAATGAATAAAGGAATACTAGATATTGCACCATACGCTCGCTTTGATAACAGTGTTACTAAATTTGAACATCACCCCTATTCACCATTTCTAACATCATTTAAAAACAGCGATGAAATCCGTATCTCTGTACAACATCAGGACTTGAATCTTCTACCAAGCAGGAGTTTTCTTTACATTGAGGGGTCACTCACAAAGATGGATGGAGCCGTTTCAGCAACTGCAAAATTAGATAACAACGCTCTACCATTTCTTTTTGAGGAAATACGCTATGAATTGAATGCAGTGGAAATCGATCATACAAGAAATCTTGGGATTGCGACAACATTAAAAAACTACGTATCGCTTAATGCAAATGTAGGCAGGATACTACTCAACGGCAGCTGGTCACCAGATTCATCCGTTATACCAGCCAATGGACTGTTTAACTATTGTGTACCTCTGAAATATTTATTGGGATTCGCTGAAGATTACAATAAAGTTCTGATAAATTCCAAACATGAACTCATATTGATCCGGAGCAGCACAGACGATAATGCCATTATATCACCCACTGATGTGATGAAAATTGAAATTACCAAACTTCAATGGAGTATTCCACATGTTACAGTATCCGATGATGAAAAGCTGCAACTATTTAAAATTATCGGGAGAGGTCGCCCGATACAAATAACATTCCGCAACTGGGACATATATGAGTATCCAGTACTACCGGAATCCACGCATCAAACCTGGTCAGTTAAGACTTCCACTCAACTGGAGAAACCTCGATTTATCATCTTAGCATTACAAACGGATCGAAGGAACGATAAAACCAATGATGCAAGCAAGTTTGATCACTGCAAACTCACCGATGTTACAGTTCATTTGACTCAGAATCATATCCCTATGATGATTTGAATTTGAAATTTGATTTGAATAGATACGCATTGCTGTATGAGATGTATATAAAGTTTACACATCCATACTATGGTCATCAGTATCAGCCGTTCCTCACATGGGAGAAGTTCAAAACCGATGCACCGATCGCTGTCATTGATTGCTCACATCAAAATGAAACAATAAAAACTGGACCTGTTGACATAAGGCTAGAGTTCAAGACATCTGAAAATATACCGGCTAATACAACAGCATATTGTCTGCTTCTACACGATCGAATAGTAGAATACAGTCCGCTGACAAGTGAAGTTAGAAAGTTAAATTAAGAAGATGGCAGTCATCGTAGGCATCCAAGGATTCAAAACAAACCTCAATGAATTCATCACTAAAGAACTGGCAATTTTAAACAATGAAAACCAGATGCAGCACCTTATATTTCAACCACCATTCAGATACAAAGATTAGACTTCAGCAAAAAAGAGACAATAAAATGGCTTCAACACAATTTTCATGGATTCCGCTGGGATGATGGCTACATACCGTATCACAAGCTGTACACTATAGTTGAACCACTGCTTCGAAACAAAACCATATATGTAAAGGGGGCTGAAAAAGTTCGTTGGATGCAGAAGATAGTTGGAGAGGGTGAAATCATTATTAACGTCGAAGATGAATACAACTGTGGAAAACTAATAGAGATTAACACAAATGCGCCATCTTGCCAAGTTCATATTGGACAATGTGATACAAGAAATACATTTATAATAAGAAATTTTATTGGAAATAAAAACAAGTGTTTATAAAACATAAGATTTTCAATACACACACCCCAGAACCCTCACTGACATCGTCTAGAATCTGTTCATGGTGATGTGATGGTGACGTGCAGTATTTGAAAACAGCAAAACCATGATGACGTCATGCTGATATCTAGAACTCTCCCGCTAATAAAAGAAAACAGCAAAACCAAGGCATGCTGGTAGTTCCGGCTAAGGCCGCTAGGCTACCTTACTCAAGAAATGGCGTTTGCGCTCAAACAGATGTCGCTAATATCTCGAAAACCAAAGGCCGTAGAGGATTTCTGATGAAAATTTCGTTCCCCCTCTAACCCCCGCCCCTCTAACACCTTCTAGAATCTATTGGGATGAACAAAACTTTCCTAAGTATCTTGAATTATTACTAATATTAACTATATCTGAAAAGGTAAAATCGCTAATATCTCGAAAACCAGAGCCCGTAGAGGATTTCTGATGAAAATTTCGTCCCCCCTAATAGCCCCACCCAAACCACCTAGAATCCATTGGCATGAACAAAAATTTCCTAGCGTTAATTTTAATTATTACTAATATTAGTTCAAAACCAAAAGCCTGCATTTAGGCGCACCACATATCTATCCAAGAAAACCGTAGTACCGGAGCATGCTGGTAGTACCGGCTAATACACACACACACACACACACACACACACACACACACACACACACACACACACACACACACACACACACACACACACACACACACACACACACACACACACACACACACACACACACACACACACACACACACACACACACACACACACACACACACACACACACACACACATACACACACACACACACACACACACACACACACACACACACACACACACACACACACACACACACACACACACACACACACACACACACACACACACACACACACACACACACACACACACACACACACACACACACACACACACACACACACACACACACACACACACACACACACACACACACACACACACACACACACACACACACACACACACACACACACACACACACACACACACACACACACACACACACACACACACACACACACACACACACACACACACACACACACACACACACACACACACACACACACACACACACACACACACACACACACACACACACACACACACACACGAAAACCGTAGTACCGGAGTCTGCTGGTAGTACCGGCTAATGCCGCTAGGGGCGCAGTCAAGAACACATCCCGGTAGTACCGGCTAATCCCGCTAGGGTGCAGTCAAGACTCAATGGTGCATGCAAGACATAAACCAGTACAGTCAAGACACGCCGGAGCATGCTGGTAGTATCGGCTAATGCCGCTAGGGCTCAGTTGCTGCATAGTACTGAAAGTGATCTCGTATCCCCAAAACTCGAGATGAAAAACTTAATGTCAACTTAGAGGCTACGAGTCCGAGATGAAAAATAAGCGAACTCCAGAAACAAAATCGAAATCCTATGTTAATTCCCAATGCTGGAGAGTGCTAAAAGTGGTCTCGTATCCCCAAGATTCGAGATGAAAAATAAGCGAACTCCAGCAACAAAATCGAAATCCTATGCTATTTCCCTATGCTGGAGAGTGCTGAAAATGGTCTCTTATACCCAAATTGGTCTGGTATCCCCAACATCCAAGACACAAACACATACAGCTAAGACACAAACCCATATTTAGTATGGACGCAAACCACCTAGCGGTGGTGGCTCCATCTGTGGCGAAATCCTGTAGGCTTAAAAAGTGGTCCAGAACATACATAGCTTATCTACTACAGTTGTTATCACAGAATGCAGTTTTAAAGAAGTCACCAAAAAGATTGACAGTCTCTAACCAGCACACTGGTCCAATCACAAGCGGATAACCATTCATTCATTTTATCAAAATCAGCTTTTTTAAAGTCATAACAGTAGTTACTAGAAGCATTAAATGATGAAGTTACAGGATCAAAAAACAAAACTACATCTAGTGCCGGATGATGACTTGTTTCAGGAACCATAGGAGTTAAACAACGCTTAACGAGAGTCCCATTGGGATCGGAGGAAAATACCAGGTAAATCCCCAGAGTCATTAATAACGCCACTAGACTGCATTAGGCCTGAAGAAGTAATGTTGTCAATAAAAGATATGGCATGTTGAGGAGTCGCCGAGAAAGAAGGCTGCAAGTCCTCATCCTCCAGAGAGTGTTCCCAGTTAACACTAGGCAAGTTAAAGTCACCAAAAACCAATAGTTCATCGGCAGGCAGCAAAACTTCGGTAAGCCTATCAATACATGCAGCCATCAAGTCAAATATCACAGCTGATGAGCATGGAGGAATGTAAACTGTTGCAATATATACGTTTTTGTGTGAGAGCTCGAGAGCTACACATATAAACTCTAGATCGCCGGACTCAACAAAATTGATTAATGTGCATGGAAGGTTGCCACGAACGGCACAAAGCACTCCACCTCCAACAGGAGCATCCAAAAACAGACGATGGTGTTGTGATCCCAAAATCACAACCATATACATATTACTTTCTGTGCATTTTCCCTAAAATCAAATATATTCATATTGTGGTCTTAAAATACCACACCATATGTCCTCAAATGCCTCAAATGTATAAAACCTAAAATCACAAAATCTTATTCATATTACTTACCTCCCATGAACTTTTCTAAAACGCATAGATAAACATGCACAAATATCTACAATTGCATACCAGGCATATTCATAATTACTTACCCTCATAATTCTCTTAACAAGTCTTAAAATGCACAAAATGTACAAATATTCCTTTTTCCATAAATTACTTAACGTAGCATAATGCCCACTTACGAAAATGAACAAAACGCTTGCTCGACATTTTACACATAACTCACGGAGTGCTGTACATTGCGCATCGGTCAAAATTTCAAGAGCAGGATCGAATTACAAGACCCAAGCCAAGAATGTCTTGCTGATTCTTATCTTTTTCCGGCTTTCTGTTTACTTTTTCGTCTGATTGGTCAGTTAAGTGAACCAATCATACCAATCATAAAAAGTACTAAGTATATACTTTTGCTGACGCGAGGGCGTCGATTAATTTCAATGATAAAATTATGTGACAACGATTACAAAGTCAGAGTTCAGCATAGACACTCAAGAGGTACACACGCGGGTCTATCGGGAAAGTCTTCCACAAAATCAAAAGTCATAAAATCAAAAGGCTTGTATAGAATCTAAAGTCTTGCATACAATAAAAAGTCTTGTGTAAAATCTAAACTTTAATTTTAAATCCAAAGTGTTGTTTAAAATTCAAACTCTTTTTAAAATTTAAAGTCTATTCAATAAATTTGTTCAAGATCTGCGTGTGTTTTTTTTTTGTTCAAGAAAAGTTTGGTTCCTTGGAGATTCGTTGGCCCATACAACCAATAGGAGGTCCTACCTGAACTTTCCCCCTAAGCCGCTCTTCTTCCAACGGAAGCACGGCGGCAATTGGGGTTACAACAAATGGTGGCAGCGTTGCTGATCTCTAAATAAATTTTCTTATCATTGATTATCATTCAGTGATACTAATCATGCTATGAAGCAAAATTTTAATTACGTGCTCTTCTAAATTCATTTGTATTACAAAAGTGTTGAACAATAAAAAAAAAAAACCTATAACGAAAACACGGCGTTAATAAAAAAAAATATAATAAATGAATTAAAATTCAAATCGTCAAATTAAGACGTACTTACATACATATATATATGTACAAAAGTAAAACGAGAGATATAACACGAATCACAAATTGATTTCAAGAAGAAATAAATCTGACAAAAAAAAAGTTCAAATAAATAATTTTAAAAAAAGTTTTAAAATTTGACAAAAATTTTCAAATAAATAAAATTGACTAGAAAATTCAATTCAATAATTTTTTAAAAAAAAAAAGGTTCCAAGTAAATAAATTTGACTAAAAATTTCAAATTAATAAGATTGACAAAAAGACCACTCCTCTAAATTAAAAGTTTAAATTAAACAGAACTCTTGCAAATAAAAAGTACCTAAACTTTCATACACATAATAGCAAAATTATAAAAACTACCAATAAAATTTTTGGCGACGAAAACAAAGTGATAAATTGAAAATTTGTTTTGTGTCTGGGTTTACTAGCTTCCAACTATATATATATATATAAATATATATATATATATATATAAAAAAGGTGGCAATAAAATAAAATAAAAAGAAAAGGAAAAAAAGCTAAACAGTGAAATTTTTTTTTTTATGCAGTCAGAGGTAATATTCCTGACTTGCTCTGGTGAGATCCAGTGGGGTGACGTGCCCACACCTAAGGAAGGAAGGAAGGACGCTGAGTGAAAGAATTGTGCAGAGTAAAACCGTTGACGAAACTTCAACAATATAACCAATCACGGAAGTAGATCCAAGTAGGTTCATGACTAAAATTCACTAATATGTACACATATTTGTTTTTATCTTACATACATATAAATATAAGTTTTGACACGAAATTTTAATTACAAGAAAAAACAAATGAAAAAAATTTATAAAAAAAAAAAATATAGCAAAACTTGAGAGAAAAAAGCTTTAAAAAAACCGGAGCATAAAAACATTTTGATATTTGGTGAAAATATATACAAAACAAAAAAATATATATATATAACATAATATATTAAATTTAAAAATTGGGTACACATTTTTTTTGTTGTGTGTTGCTTGATTTTTGTGTTCATTTTCAATTATGGGAACTCTGCAAAGAACGTAGATACAATACAAAAGGAAAACTCGATCTCATTAGGTAATAATTCACCTACTAAAAGCTCTGAATATACATTAGAGTCAAGAAGTGAGACTCTTATAGGGATACCTTTCAGCTATCCCAACAATATAGTGGTAAAGAAGAGCGAAATTCTACCTGGTGTATATGTAGCTGGTAGTATAACTAGTCCAGAAAATAAAAGGGTAAAAATAATGATTCTAAATTCAAACAATGAAAAGGTTAAGCTGCGCTCAGAAGACATGAATTTATAATGGGAAAAATTAGACAATTTTAATATAATCAATACAGATTCTTCAAAAAACCCTGTTAAAAATCGTTTGGGCAAATTAGAAGAAAATCTTAAACTGGACCATTGTAACGATGAAGAAAAGAAATCCATCTCCGAACTATGTAGAGAATACAATGATCTTTTCTTCCTAGAAGGTGACCATCTTACATTTACCACAGGTATTTCCCATAATATAATAACTCCAAAAAACCAACCACCATTGTTTACTAGACCATACAGGCTTCCTGAAGCTCACATAAATGAAATCTATAAACAGGTGGATGAAATGCTTTCCGATGGTATTGTCAGACCCAGTTTCAGTCCATGGAACTCCCCGTTGTTATTAGTACCCAAACAGGCAGATAGTGCTGGGAACAAGCAATGGAGAGTGGTAGTAGACTTTAGAAAGCTGAATGACATCACTATTGGAGACGCGTACCCTTTCCCGAATATAACTGACATCTTAGATCAGTTAGGAAAATCCAAGTATTTTAGTACTTTGGACCTTGCAAATGGGTTCCACCAGATATTAGAGGATCAGAACGATCGCAAGAAAACGGTATTTAGTACTCCATTTGGGCACTATGAATATAATAGAATGCCATTTGGTTTGAAAAATGCTCCTGCGACGTTCCAACGTCTGATGAATAATGTTTTAATGGGTTTACAGGGTATTGACTGTTTCGTTTACATCGATGACGTCGTGATCTACGGATACGACCTACGGGATCATAATCAACGACTAATCAATATACTTGAACGTTTACGTGAACATAACTTGAAGCTAAAACCGGACAAGTGTCATTTCCTTAACAGAGAGTTGATATATTTATGACACCTAATTTCGGAAAAAGGCATACAGCCTAATGCAGACAAAATATAAGCTTTCCTACTCCCAAAAAGGCCCAAGACGTTAAGTCATTTCAGGGTTTCGCTGGATATTATCGTCGGTTCATTTCTAATTTCACGGGCATCACAAAGCCACTCACCAAACTATTGAAAAAGAACGCCGAGTTTAAATGGGATGCTCACTGCGATGAAGCATTCAGAACCCTCAAGGAAAAACTGATTACATCTCCTGTTCTATCTTATCCAGACTTTAATAACGAATTTCTTGTAACAACTGATGCAAGTGATTTTGCCATCGGCGCGGTACTATCTCAAGGTAACATAGGCGAAGATAAACCGATCTGCTATTCCAGTGGCACCCTTAATAGCGCCGAAACTCGATATAGTACCACCGAAAAGGAACTTTTGGCTATAATATTCGCGGTGAAGCAATTTCGACCTTACATTTTTGGACGACAATTCACGATTATCACCGATCATCGACCATTACAATGGCTTCTAAATCTAAAAGATCCTACCTCCAGACTAGCAAGATGGAGAATTTTATTGGAAGAGTATGACTACAAGATAAAGTACAAGCCAGGGAAATATAATGCCAATGCCGATGCCTTAAGTAGAATAGGAAAACATAAAGAACACGACATCAAAAACATATTGGTGGTGGAATCAAAGAAGGGAAATACAAACATTATCTGAAGAAGAACAAGTCAAGAACATCGGAAGAAAATTTATTATTAACGAAAATGTCACTCACGAGGAAATATTAGAGTCAGTCTTTACAGATAATAAATTAAAGCATAAAGCATTTATACTGCCCCTTATGGAATCACCTGAAGAAAGGTCTTTTCGAAATTAATCGCCCAATATCAAAAACCCACTATATGAAGTCTCGAAATTTTTACACCCATAGACCTTTTGACCACCTTTCTGATAACTACGGTACTATTCCCTTTTCGGAGTTCCTCAAACAGAGAAATTATATTAAAATGTACTAAAAAGATTTATTCTGAATGCATCAATCTACAAATTAACGATTTAGGAATTTCATTGCCAAAATTCAATAATAATCACCACCACAGTCAACTTAAGGCAATCTTCACCCAAGTATTCGGTACTGCCAATATTCAGTTACATTTTTTTGCGAATTCTAAAATAACTCTTACCTCTATGGACGATATCCAAACAGTTCTCCACGAATTTCATGACTCACCACTTGGTGAACATCAAGGAGTATCCAGAACACTCAAGCGCATTAAAGCAAAATACTTCTGGCCATCTATGGCAAAAGACGTAAGAGAATATATTCGAAAATGTGAATCGTGCCAACGAAATAAACTACAAAATATATATATAACTTTGGCAGCATATCTCAGACACTACACTAATAGAGATCCTCTTACATGGGATACATGGATCCCATACGCTCTATTCGTATACAATTCAACTCCCCATACCAGCACTGGGTACTCTCCTTATGAATTATTTTACGGTTATCCCATTAATTTGCCGAGCGTAGTACGACAAAAGCCTAACATCTCATATAACTACGATAATTATGCAAATGAGCTCAAATCACGATTGCAACACTGTCATCAGACTGCCCGTGAATTTGCCATTTCAAAAAAGACCCAATCAAAAATGTACTATGACAAAGATACTAAACCAAAAATTTTTAACCTGGGAGATAAAGTTCTCATAAAAAACCACACAAGGCAGAATAAACTCACAGGTCTGTGGGAAGGCCCCTTTGAAGTCGTACAAATTCCATCCGAGGAAAATACAGTAGTCAAAGTGCGTAAGAAGCTTAAAACCTTACACAACAACCACATAAAATGCTTTACGGATTGAATACATAACCATAACTGTATATAACAAAACTTCAATGTGTCTAACATATAGGTCTGTGAATGTAACTAACACATTGGCTCAGCATTAATCCTTATTCGCGGAACTACAAGTGTGCGTAAGGACGACATCTAATTCTACCTACACTCCACTCATTTTAGGTGATCACTCCCGCATACATCCTCACTTTATTTATGCTTAACACAGCATACGGCAATATGAAGGTAACACATCTTAATAACAGTCCGGGCATATACTTTGAACAGGTAGGAACAGTGGAACTCTACGCAGATGAATGGAAAGTGGTACTGTTCTACGACCTTTCCGGGTTAACCTTGGCCTTAAACCATACACGTGCACGAAATAAACAACCTCTGCGCGCAATTAAAAGAAGACCCAAATTTTGTAACTATATGTAATAGCATAGTAGCAGAAATAAACCATCTTATGTCTGAAATAGAACAGAAATACAGCTTAGTAAAACATAATGACAATAGGTCCAAACGCGGTCTCTTTAATATTATTGGAGCGGCTAGCAAAACACTTTTCGGTACACTAAATGAAGAAGATGCGAAATTTTACAATCAACAAGTTGACAAACTCCAATATAACGAAAATCACCTACTTTCATTGATCAAAAACCAAATTTTAATTATCGAGACCACTGCTAACATTTTTAATAAAAGCGAAGAAATAGTTAAAAAGCAAATTAATGCTCTTCAAACCAAATTTCAAAAAATAATAGATGGGTTGATAAGTCTCAAAGACGATGAGAAGTTGTTTTTCGGAATGGAGTCATTAACCTCTCTCACCACACTCATCATAATACGTTACCAAAATATTATCAATGCTATACTAGACCTGATCACTGACGTCCGTCACGGTAAACCGCATCCTGCTATTATGTCACCACAGCAACTAGAAAATATCCTAATTACCATTAGGAAAGAAATCTCATCAGACCTCCGCTTACCATCAAGTCTGAATAAAAATGACATTTTAAATATCTATAAAGTTGGAACAATGAGCACCACAGTTCAAAATGAAAAAATAATTTACGAATTGAGAATACCACTTCCCTTTAAAGAGGATTACCAACTTTATAAAATTATTCCTTTACCAACTAGCCACAATAACAAGTTCATTTTTATCAAACCTAATATAAAATTTCTAATAATTGACTATAACAGAGAGCATTTTTCAGACCTTACCCTTGACGAGTTGTTAAATTGTATAACTCAAGAACATAATCAATTATTGTGCGGGCTAACCCATCCTCTATTCAATGTAGATTCAAATAATCCACAATGCGAAGTACAGTTATTGAGACGCGAGAGTCCATTACCTTCAACTTGCACAGTGCATCGAACCAATCTCTCTACTGTATGGATACAGCTGTCTCGAGCAAACACTTGGCTATACTCTTCCCTAAATATTATTCCTGTGGACGAAATATGTTCCAATCAAATCACACACCACACTTTATCATATACAGGAATAGTGGAAATCCCCAATAAATGTTACTTGAGAACGAAAAATCTCACTTTGCGAGGTTTCAACGTAAGAACTTCGCAATTACACGGATCCTATTTACCTCCCTTAAATATTTGAAACTTCGTATCTGCCCTCAATGAAACTAATTCGGACATTTCCTCAAAGGTAGCAGTTATTAAATACACGAATGATAATGATCTCATACTTCTTTCAAAACAAATTGATAGCCTAAAAACAGCAGAAAGTATAGATTTCAAGAGCCTAGATGAACATAACATTCACCACTTTACGCTCATATATGTTCTATTATTCTTGGTTACTATTGTCATAATCTACAAAGCTTTAAACACATTCCGCGCAAGACTCATAAGAAAGAATCAAGGATCGTCTACACCCGTAACGGATAATCAAGCAACACTTAACACAAACGAAAATGATACGCCTAGAGTAGTTTTCCCTTGCACACAAAAAATTTAAAAAACAAAAAACAAAAATACTAGATATAAATTATAAACAAATTTTTTTTATATATAGAAAATAAAATTAATAAGTAATAAAACAGATATCATATAGTATTATATACAAAAAAAAAACAAGAAAAAAAAATGATATGTATACATTTTAACTAGAAAAAAAAACAAAAAAACAAAATGATGAAATTTTTTCTATATAATAAAAAGTATTTTCTTGCTGCTATTTACAAAAATGTTCTACTAGATAATAAAAATAAATAGGAAATAATAAATATAATCAGTAATGAAACTAAAATAATAAAAATAAAAAAAGTATAAAAAAATATATATAATACATATATACTATAATCCTTTATATGTATAGGTACTTACCTTTTATAGTTAAATGCTATATAAATCATTTTTATAGTTATTTTACGACTAGATATTACATTCATATTTTTGTACTTACCTTTTATAATTAAACACTATACTGTATCACATATATACTTACCTTTATGACTAGACAGTAAGAAAAATATCATATCATTTTCATTGCTTTTGATTCCAGTATCTAGCATAAGTAAATTGCACATTTTAAATTTTTTGATTACACATTCGAATTTTAGGTTTTAATCAATTACATACATATAACAAGTACATATAATTATAAAAAAAAAATCAATCACAACAAGACTATTCCGACGCGATCGCTATTACCAGTATATGGATTTTCCTTTTCATATTTGTAACAAAAAATAAAAGAACACTTTTCATTAAAAGAAGCTCGGATCTTGATTATACAAAAAATTCGTCACCCCTCAGGCTACGAATTTTCTTTTTCTAAGGGGGAAGGGATGTTGTGATCCCAAAATCACAACCATATAAATATTACTATCTGTGCATTTTCCCTAAAATCAAATATATTCATATTGCGGTCTTAAAATACCACACCATATGTCCTCAAGTGCCTCAAATGTATAAAATCCTAAAATCACAAAATCTTATTCATATTACTTAGCTCCCATGAACTTTCCTAAAATGCATAGATAAATATGCACAAATATCTACAATTGCATACCAGGCATATTCATAATTACATACCCTCATAATTCTCTTAACAAGTCTTAAACTGCACAAAATGTACAAATATTCCTTTTCCATAAATACCTTAACGTAGCATAATGCCCACTTACGAAAATGAACAAAACGCTTGCTCGACATTTTCGTATACACATAACTCACGGAGTTAATGTACTGCACATTGCGCATCGGTCGGAGCAAGATCGAATTACAAGACCCAAGCCAAGAATGTCTTGCTGATTCTTATCTTTTGCCGGCTTTCTGTTTACTTTTTCGTCTGATTGGTCAGTTAAGTGAACCAATCATATCAATTGTAAAAAGTACTAAGTATATACTTTTATATACTTTTGCTGACGCGATGGCGTCGACTAATTTCAATGATAAAATTATGTGACAACGATTACAAAGTCGAAGTTCAGCATAGACACTCAAGAGGTGCACACGCGGGTCTATCGGGAAAATCTTGCACAAAATCAAAAGTCATAAAGTCTTGTATAGAATCTAAAGTCTTGCATACAATAAAAAGTCTTGTGTAAAATCTAAACTATAATTTAAAATCCAAAGTGTTGTTTAAAATTCAAACTCTTTTTAAAATTTAAAGTCTATTCAATAAATTTGTTCAAGATCTGCTTGTGTTTTTTTTTATTCAAGAAAAGTTTGGTTCCTTGGAGATTTGTTGGCCCATACAACCAAAAGGAGGCCCTACCTGAACTTTCCCCCTAAGCCGCTCTTCTCCCAACGGAAAGCACGGCGGCAATTGGGGTTACAACAATGGCGATCACGGCGAAACACCAGGAACTCGGGTCCAAAAAGCTCTTCATCTGCAATCTTTCCACATAGCCATGTCTCGGTCAAACAGACCACGTCCAAACATGAGTTCCTCGAGCTTGTAAAAAGACGAGTCGTTTTGGAGCGAAGACCAGTTACATTGGCGTAGTGGACGGATATTTCGCCAACAAGTTTTTTGCCTTAGCAGAAGATCCAGAGCGCCCCTTGGAATAAATTCACGCACAATAGATTTGTGGGGCCAAATCTCAGGAGAAAGAACCGCCTGAAACAGATTTTCCGGAACCAAAACCCTGAAGGACGCAGAAAATGAGCGCTTCTCACGATCAGGTCGAGTAGTTAATATTTTGCAGGCAATCGAAGAGGTCGAAGTACCAACACGCGATGAAATATGTCTGGTTATCTCATCCTCGGTAGTGTCAGGATGTACTCTACAAAGATACGAAGACACACTTTGGAAGCCTGGCTGGCCGCAGCGAAACAACGTCTACAATTACAGTCAGAAGATCATTAGTGGAGGCAATATCCGCAACCGAAGTAGACCGCAATATACCGACATCCGAAACTGAAGCTTTCGTCCCACTATCAAACACGTCGACCGCAATCGGAGATACCGCCGTGTCGGCAACCGAAGTTGAAGTCCCGCCAATGGAGGGCACATTGGTAACCAGAGAAACCTCATGTCGATCTGAAGAAATACTTGAGGCAGTAGTAATATGATTTCGGCTGATGCGATGATTCCTTTGTCTGTGACGATGACCCACCTTCGCTGAGGAAATATTCTCAGAGGAGGCAGCAGTTAAGGCATGCTAATCTTGCTGAATAGATGAAGACTGTTGGGGCTCAAAGCTGCGAGACTCTTATAGAAAATTTCCATATATCATGAACTACCGAACCCAAAAGCGTAGAATTTTTCAATACGGCCGACGAACAGGAACCAATATCGCCCTTGACCTGCTTAATAGTGCGCCTGATATCTTCAATGATAGGTAAAGCAGTCCCGCCGTTTGCACTGGACGTCAAAGGCGCATCACATGTTGCTACCACAGAGTGAAGATCGTCCAAGGTGCTCGACACAAGAGATATTATTGGTGATATTTCATGAGGCTTTTCCAGTATCGCAACCGAATTAGAGTTCAACGTGTCAGTCAAGGTGAGAACGTTCTCCATCTTACAATTCAATATGTGAACATCATCATAAAATTGTTTAAAATTTGACAGCTTGGCTGAAAACTGGCTAATTGTATCCAGCATAAGAGACTGGTCCCCAGAGATTGCCTCAGAAAAACTTTTCATGAGTCGTAGGATGTGACAAGGCTTAATATCAGAGCATTCACTGCAGGTGGTGTGTCCAGAAGACGAAGATGGAGTATTTCGTTTCAAGCATGTAGCGTGGAAAACATTGCCGCAAATACCATCGCATACTGCCTCCTTGCCACCAACTTGAGTGGAGCAAATCTTGCAAAGTGCCATTATTACCAGAAAATCAGATTAATTAGATTAAATTACATATAAATATTTAACTGTCAGTATAATCAGAGGAAAATAATATTGAATGTAGCTGATGAATATTTCCGAGAAAGTACCCTTAATAATGTTGTAAAAATAGCAAGTTGCTTAGTGTCTTTGCTAATATTAAAGTTCTATGCAAAACACTTTCACTCATAGATGGCGCTATAATACATTCCACAGAAAGTGATCAGTGGACGGTTTATGTCAATGTTGTGAACACTTTACATTGAATTGTCATCGCTTATGTAAATAAGTAAATAAATAAAAGGAATTTTTTGACGAAATTATAAATATAAGAATCACAGTACAAATTACACAAAAGAAGTCTATAACAAAAAAAATCTTTAAAAAGACTGCAAACATATGCACAGGTTAAGATTTGGTAAACGCACTTAAATTCAATGCAGCGCCCGACATCCGATCAGCACTATCTATTAAATGTCTATACCACGGCAATAGTTAAAAAGTTACAAGCAACACAATAGAAACGTTATATAAATTAACCAAATTATACCAATTACGGGTCTATAAAATTGCATTACATTAACAAAACAAACAAAAATTATACGAGGCGATTTGACCAACGACGCATTGACTTGACATAACTGAGTAAGTATACATTTACGCCCTCTATGGTTTTTATCTTATATGGTCGTTTATATGGACATTCCTGTTTTCTCCTATCATTTTTACTTAATAGTACATATGTAGTTACCTATTTCTAAATCTATTACATTTAAATCAGCTTTTTCTTTCCTATTCGCTTTTGCTATGTTTAGTGAATTTCTAGCTTTTTCGTGTGCTTTAGTTTTTAAACGGAATTTAAGCTCATTAGAATAGTCTTCGTAATTATATATTGGGTTATCGTCATTAAGTTCAAGATTATTGAATAAACTTGATAATTTTCCAAAAACTAGTTCGAATGGGGAGTATCCTGTATCATCCTGTATTCATCCCAGTTGTAATCTTGAGTAAATGATAAAAAAAATTCATTTAGTACTCTGTGATTACGCTCTATTGAGCCTAACGTCTGATGATGGTATGGTGTTGATGTTACATATTTTATTTTCAAATATTTACATATGTTAGTGAATATTTCATTCACGAACTCCGTTCCCATATCGGTCTTTATTGATTTACAGTTGCCATATTTTAATATGCAATTGTTAACCAGAGCTTTTGCTACCGTTATTGCTTCTTTATTCTTTAATGGAATTGCTTCAATATATTTAGTCAAGTCGCATTGTATAGATAGTATATATCTGTATTCGTTACGATATCTTTAATGGTCCTACACTGTCTATAGATATAATCTCGAAGCTTGTAGATGGTGTCTCTGTTATCACCATTTTTTCTTTTGTATGTTTCAGAATCTTATTTTTAGCACATTTTTCACACTTATTTATATGATTTTTAACCTTTCTGCTCCAATTTTCTTTTACTTTCTTCATCTAGAATTCTTTTGGGAGGATTATACATCAATATCTTTAATTCTGTTTTCCCATTTTTCTTATTTATTTTGCGCTGTAGCTCATTAAATATTATTTTAAATTTGTTGACATTTATGTATTGAAATAAGATGTCATCTTTCGCTAACGATAGTGACTCTATTTTCATTTTCTTCATTTCTTCTCCAAGATAAAACCTACTTAAGTCATGATATGGATTATTACCGATTTTGACTATCACTCCCTTTTTATTTATTATTATTTCTGGCAAACTTTTACTAATTTTTTTCTTGTTTTCCTAGAGCTATTTTGTTTATCAGCATTGTTGCTATTATTGTTATTGCTTTCAAAGCGTAATGTTTTGACCCTTCTTACTTCATTAATTGATATGCATTCACATGCATAAAGGTGATCAGTCTTTACGTCGGTAGGCGATTCATACTGGGTCGATTTCTTTTTATCGTAATTTCGATTGTCCTCTTTAGACGTTGCTCTAGTTGTTATTTTTATATTTGCAGTAGGTATCATCGCTTTAAGGATATCAGAATCTATTTATTAGTGTTCATTTGGACGCCTTGCTTATAGAGAATCTCGAAATTGTAATCAGATAGGTCAAGCCTTATCCTTGTCATTTTGGAAGATGGGTTTCTATGAGTGAAGAGACTTATCAAAGGTCTGTGGTCTGTGACCACTATAAATTTGTTGCCATATACGTATGGTCTGAAGTAATTATTTGCCCAATGTATTGCTAGGAGTTCTTTTTCAATAATTGGTTTATTGAGTTCGTGTTTAGTTAATGTTCTGCTAGCGTATGAAATTGGTAGATCTGAGCCAATTACACCTTGAGACAAAACTGCTGAAAGGGCAAATCGTGAAGTATCTGTGGTTATGATGATTTTTTCATCAAAATTTGGATATTTTAAGATTGGTGCATTTACCAATTTGGCATTCCTTCGACCAAATAAAAGATGTATTCTTTTTAGACAGCGAGTTTATTGGTTTTGCCATTTGAGCAAAGTTTGGAATAAATATTCATTAGTAATTATAGAAAGCAATAAATCTTCTGGCATCATCAGCATTTGTAGGGGTAGGATAATTCAATACCGTATCAAATATTTTTGGGTCTGTCCTGACAGAATAGGTGACCTCCGTTTGCAAAAATTTACATTTTTGAGGATTTAGCTTTAGGTTATATTTTCTCAGTCTATGAAAAGTTTTTATTAAGTTTTGGCTATGATGTTTTAGACTACATCCGAAAATTATAATATCATCCACGTAGAGGAATGCTTCTGAATCTAACCCAGCTAAAGCTATTGAAAGCATTCGCTGAAAACTGTTAGTGGAATTTTTAAGCCAAAAGGTAACCTTTTGAATTGATAATGTCCCTTGTTACTAGAAAATGCTGTTAATGGTCTTGATTTCTTTTCTAATTCTATCTGATGAAAAGAATTTGAGAGGTCTAGCGTGGAAAAGTATTTAGCTCTTCCGAGTCTATCTAGTACGTCTTCAAGTCTTGTCAAAGGAAATTTATCATCTAGAATTTTCTTTGGGACGAACAACCGTGGTGAATTATAAGGACTAACTGATGGTTCAATTATGTCTTCATTAATGAGACTGTTGATTTGTGTGTTTATTTCTTCAATCTGGGTGTGAGGAAGTCTATAGTTTTTTATATAAACTGGATTTTTATCTATAGTGGAGATTTTCTGGTTGTAAAAGTTATTTACCGTTAATTTATCAACTGGTAAATTTGCGGGTATGATGGAATTTGCTATATAAATTCCATCCTGAATTTCTTCATTTAAAACTATGCTATCTTCAGTAATGTCGGCTTTTATTACTTGAATTATTTCAGATCTAGCAGGCATTTTTATCTCTTTCAAGATAGGTAATTTAGTGTACATTGGCAGAATGTATTTTGCATCATTGAAAAAAATTGAAATTGTAAAATTGTAATAATTTATTTTACAGGAATTTTTTATGAGAAAATCTCTTCCTAATATTCGACTGGTCATTATAGGAAATGTTTCATCGACAATGGGGAATTCTTGTTGGATCTCTTGATTATCTATATTTATATTTGCATTTATTGTGCCTAGGGAATTTGATTCTGATTGCGTAATACCTTTGATTTTGCATTTATAATGCTCTTGAATTTCATTTCTTGATTTCAACTCATTTATTTTCAAGATTGATATGTCGGCTCCTGTGTCAATAAGGAATGTTTTGCTGCCGAGTGATACATTTATGGATACAGATATGTAATTGGTTAAAATATCATTTATATTATAAATTTTTTCTGTGTTTCCCCAGATTCTGTTTCGGGACTTCGCCCGTTTCCCGATTGGGTTATTTGTATTCTCCTATATGATGTGCTATTGTTCCGAGGGTACCTATTGCCATTATTTTGGGCATTATGGTAATTTCTAAAAGCTTGTGAGTTAAACGTTCGATTGTTATTCCGTTGAGCTTTATTGCAATAATTGCCTCTTGAGTCGTTACGATTATTATTAAAGTTTTTGAAGGCTTTCCGAGCATTGTACTTATTATATTGGTACACATTCGCTTCCTGGCTTGGTGTTTCAATTTCTGCCGCTATCTGTATAGCTTCACTTAGCGTTTTGGGTCTTGCAGCAAAGACTGTTGCCTTTAATTGTTCTTGTAGGCCATTTTTGAAAGCGTTTAGTACCAATTGATCATTCAACTTTACGATTAATGACCTGTTTGTTTCACCTTGCTCCGTTATCTTTATGGTATTTAGTTGTGCAACTAAACCTTTAATTTTTGTTGCAAAATCTGTGACACTTCTATTGGATTGAGTGACCTTTGCTAGCTCAGTGTGAATATTGAGTGGTGTTTTATTCGTTTTATATATTTCTCGTAGATTCTTTTGGAATGTTTCTAAAGTGGTGGAGGTTGGCAATGTGCACAGTTTATTCCTTACTGTTGCTGTTAGACGAGTTTTCAAAACGAAATCTAGCAGTCTTTTCTTTTGTGCTTCCTCTGATAAATCATCATGTAGGAATTGCACTAGGTTTAGAAAATTGTCTAGATTTTTACGCTCTCCAGAAAATTCTGGAATCACTTTCACTGCAGTGGCTATATCAAAGTTCGGCATTATGATTTCCTCAGTTTCTTTATCCAAAATTACTTTATCCAATGTATCTCTTGCTTTATTCTTCAAAATCGCAATTATGTTATCGTACAACCTTTCAAAATTCTTTTTGTGTTCGATCACTTGTTCTTCATTTACTTTTAATAATTCTTTATATTTTGTGTTGAGGCTATCTTTTATGTCTTCAACTTCTGTAGTTTTCTTTTAAATATGAGCGGAAGAATATTGTCTATTTGGAGTTTTCATAAAATTTTCTAATAAATCTTTTAATTTTGTCGTTAAATGCTTTAAGCTCATCTTTTTATTCTATACTGTTGCGACGGCTACTTGCTTCTTTACTTGTTTTATGAGCATTTTCTTTATTTTCCAAAATGCTAGTAGGCACAAAGCAATGATTGCTAGTATCAGCAGAATTAGTTCGATGTCTGATAAGCTTCGTGTACTTTGAGTGATATTATTAATTGAAGCACATGCATTATTATTAATGAGTATTTCCTCTGTTTGTTATTTGGAAGCTTTCTTATCCATATTGATATTTATCTTTGACTGACCTGGGAATGGAATTGCAAGAATGCTGTCGTGGAGACAATGTTAAAAAAAAAATAATTCCCAAAACTAGCTGAAAATTTAGAAGACACAACAGTACAAAAAAAAAGTGAAATTCTTTCAAAGCTGATAGAAAAGACGAAACTTTTATAAAGAAGCCAGTTTTATTGCTATTTATTTATTTACTTGTAAAGTTTATTTTATTGCTATTTATTCATTGTTTTCTTTTTATTTTTAGTTCTTTTATTTTTCTTAAAAATAAATCGCGCTGTTCTCCTGTAGCTATTACCAGGAGACGATGGTAATCTTTGATTTCTGCACTTACTTTTACTTCGAAACCAGCTCTTTGCTTCTTTGTTATTATTTGGTTTTCCACTGGCTGCACCGTCTGTTTTGATCTCTTTCTGTAGTCATCCAAAGTGATCGGACGCGGTCCTGCTGTAGGATTTTTTAACGCCTGCTGTAATGGCTTTTTAAGCTCCTTCTATGGGTTAAGTAGCTGCTCGTCAGTTTGCTGTGATTCCACGTTTGGTTGGGCAGGGTCACCATGTAAAGTTTGTTGGTTTTTAGTTGTCTTCTTTTCGTTCACCAATGGTTGAGGAACATCTTATAAGAAAGAAGAACAAACTTTTATTAAAACAGAGATACAAGCGATAGAGCTATATCGAGCTTCTAGGTACTTCTATCCCGACCGTATGAGAGCTGTAAAGCTCAAAGTATGGTCTTAATATAAGTGATATAGAAATCAATAGAGCTGCGGACAGCTCTATATGGGATGCCTTGATTTGCTTAGAGCTAAAGAGCTCTAATAGTATCAGACAAAGATATGAGAGCTAGACAGCTCTAATTACCTGGAAGGGTATCCATTATTAGGAGATAAGGGAGCTTCGCAATAATAAATACACCTTGAGAGTTCTGATTATACTCTAATTTTATTAACCAAATTAAAGGTCTTTTATATATTTACAAAATCGCTTACTTCATCAATATGCATGTGAGATCAACAAAGATAATGAATACTTCACAAAAAAGTATTACCAGAATCTAACACCGGTATATGAGGCCTTTAAACAGATGCTAAAGGAAGGACTAGCGACTGTTTCAGAAGACATCAGAAAGGATCCAGGCTCATCAGCAGCAATTAGTGAAGAAACTCCCGTAACCACCCAGCAGTCAAACAAACCCGAATTTAAGGTGTACGATGACTTACCAGATAATAATCCTGATGAAGCAATCAAACTAGTTAGAAAACAACAGCGAATGATGAGCAGTTTAACAAGGCATCTTCAAGAAATTGCCAACAAAGAAGGCGAAATTTCGAAAATCTATTGCAACCTTAAAATACAATTAATTCAGAGGTCATGGATCGATATAACTAGAAATGACGAGATTATTTGGGAGACTACAAGCAATCCGCCACTAGACTACACACAGGAACTGTACAATGAACTTGCTGACTGGGACCAAGAGATCTTAATAAACCTACACGAAAGGTTAGAAGTGTCAAGCACAGTCAACAATCCTGAGAAGAGCATTCATCCAAACTTAAAACTTCCCCAAATAACGCTACCTTCATTTGATGGAGCTAACGTCAAATGGTCACATTTTCATGATCTATTCGCACAGCTGATCCATACACAAGAAATCAGCGACGCACAGAAAATGTTCTATCTGACAGTCAATCTAAGCGGTGAGGCAAAATCATTAATCCAACATCTTCCGGCGACCGACGCTAACTATTCCGCAGCTTGGGAAATCCTGACTACACGCTACAACAACAAAAGATCATTGTCCACAGCCTTCTTCAACAAACTATTGGACCAGGCAATAACACAGCATCATTCCGCATCATCAATTAAGGCTCTGCATGACACCACCAAGGAATGTCTTCATGGGCTTAAAAATATTGGCATATCTATTGATACCTGGGACCCACTTCTGGTACATTTATTGATAAAGAAACTCGACAAGATAACTCACTCTCTTTACGAGTCATCGCTGAGTTCTCCACGAGAACTACCGACCATTCAAGGACTCATGGCATTCTTAGAGAGGCGATTTCAGGCATTAGAAGCATTGGGGAGAGAAAAACACTCAGCGTTCCTCGAATACTCAGGCAATAAATCAAGTTATAAATATTCAAGGGCAACGCTTACATCAACAATAAGAGTACAAGGCTGCATCATTTGCAAGAAGGATCATCCTCTGTACTTTTGTAAGGAATTTTTAGCACTATCACCTCTCGATAGGTTGAACTCAGTAAAGAGAAACAAACTGTGTATAAACTGCCTGAAGAATGATCATTCAGCTGACAAATGTACAGCCAGAAATTGCTGTAAATGTGCCAAGAAGCATAACACATTGGTACATGTCGACAGCCCAGAATATAGTACCAAGAATCAGGTCAACTCGTCAAGGGTTAAATCACGAGCTATCAACTTGAACAGTGGATTGCAGCAAACCGAACACAAAGGCGCGTCGCCATCTCAAGCAGATTTCAATACTGGTACCCACCGAGATCCAACTACTTTGACAGCAGCGCAATCATCAAATTTCAATAAAACCAGTGCAATACTAGGAACAGTCATAGCTGAGATAAGCAGCAACGGCGGTAATGTTAGTCAATGTCGGGCCATTCTCGACTCTGGCTCTCAGTTAAGTTTCATAACTGAGAATCTCGCAAGAAAACTAAAATTAAATCGAAGCTCTGAAACAATGTGCATTCAGGGCATAGGAGAAAGTAAGCTAAAGGCTCAGCATAGAGTAAACTTGCAACTGAAGTCAAAGATGAATAATTACTCGACACGAATAGAAGCGTTCATACTATCCAAGATAACGTCTCATCAACCAGACCAATTGATAAGCACTAAGCCATGGCGGATTCCAGAGAATATACATCTAGCTGATCCAGAATTCAACCGCCCTAGTCCTATTGATCTACTCCTCGGTGCAGACATCTATTATGACATACTGTCAGTCGGTCAAATAAAATTAGGCAAAAATATGCCAGCACTTCAAAACACACTTTTAGGATGGGTAGTAGCTGGACGTTTTATTGGAGAAAGATCTCCATATGCTTCTTGTGGAATCTGCACTGAATCCATAGAAGACCAGTTAGAGCGATTTTGGAAATTGGAAGAATTGAATTATCTGATGGAAGCGAAAATTTCACTACAGCAGAACAAAAATGTGTTAACCACTTCTATCAACACATTACAAGAAACAATGAAGGAAGATTCATAGTCAAGCTACCGTTTTGAAACGATCCCAAGGCATTGGGGAACTCAGAGAACATCGCTCGCAACAGGCTCCTTTCTCTAGAAAGAAAATTCAGCAGGCACCCAGAAATAAAAGAACAATATGTGCAGTTCATGCGTGAATATGAAGCTTTAGGGCATATGAAGGAAGTAAACCCAACTGAGATCGGTAGTCCACATTACTTCCTCCCACATCACTGTGTTACTAAATTGGATAACAGCATTACAAAACTTCGTGTAGTATTTGATGGCTCAGCTCAAACATCATCCAACGTGTCCCTAAACCAAGTGATCTGCAAGGGACCAATAATTCAAGATGAGCTATTTTCCACCCTGATTCGATTCAGATTTCCGAAGTTTGTGTTCACAGCAGACATCGAGAAGATGTATAGACAAGTCCTGCTAGCTGAAGAGGACCAAAAATATCAACTAATCTTGTGGAGGGAAAACCAAGTTCGGCCAATCAAACACTACAAGCTCAGTACGGTCACGTATGGACTAACAACAGCACCATTTCTGGCAATGAAATGCTTAGAGCATCTAGCTAACGAAATGGCCCTAACTCATCCTCTAGGATCTCAAGTGTAAAAAAGAGATTTCTATGTCGATGATGTCATGACTGGATCCAACCAGCTAATTGAAGCTATCGAGATCCAACAACAATTAAAGCATATCCTTCAATCAGCTGGGTTCAATCTACGCAAATGGTGTTCCAATCACCCCAAGTTGCTTGAAAATGTGCCTCAAGAAGACATCGAGCTAGAACTAGATCTCAACGACACCCTGGAAGGATTCATAAAAACATTTGGGACTGACTTGGCTACCCAAATCCGACATGTTTTCTATCAAAACATCATGGAAAGAAACGAAGAGAGTCACGAAAAGAACTATACTATCCGATATCGCACACATCTTTGATCCTCTTGGAATCATGAGTCCAGTCATTATAACTGCAAAACTGTTTATCAAGAAAATCTGGACCTTGAAACTTGACTGGGAGGCAGCAGCTGGCTTAAATTTCGGGAAGGATTGAAAGCACTCAATGATATAAAAATTCCACGACACATTGCATCAGGCAAAACTATCAAGATACTTCAAATTCATGCATTCTCAGATGCCCCGGAAGCAGCTTACGGAGCAGCAATATATATCAGAGCAATAAATCAAGATGATACCATAACTGTGAGACTGCTATCAACAGTCACAGCTGAAATCGAAGCAATCTTAAACTCAAGGCCAATTACGCCATTATCATCAGATCTAAATGATCTTGCGGCTCTAACTCCAGGCCATTTCCTAATTAGTGAGCCACTTACAGCAATTGTCGACCCCCCAGTCAAGTCCTCAACCCATCAGCCTTATAAAGCGGTGGAAACTGGTAGCTCACATTAGACAAGACTTTTGGCGTAGCTGGTCAAACGAATATTTAAGCGAGCTGCAACATAGGCACAAGTGGAAACAACAGGGATGGAATCCTCACCCAGGGATGATGGTTTTAATCAAGGAAGACAATTTACCTACTTTAAAATGGCAACTTGGAAGAATAACAAATGCAATAAAGGCGACGATGGTTTAGTACGTGTTGCTGACGTTAAAACGGTCTCAGGCATTTTCAGAAGACCGGTTCATAAATTAGCTACGCTACCCATGAACATCGACGAGGAGAGCTCGATTACGCACAGCAACAACATAACGGAGGACCAGGAGACTACTGAATCCGAGCCAAAACCTACACGGACAAGGATCTCCTCACGTCCAGGCTTAAGCCTGATGCTTCTTACATGCTTAATCATGCCAGTGATCGGAACGCCTTTGATCGAACTCACTCCCTTTGATTCACAACCTGGCATACACTTTGAGAGCCTAGGGTCTGTTCATCTCACCTCCAACGAATGGAACCTAGTTGTTTATTGCGACTTAGAAAATTATCGGAAGGAATTTACAGCTATTAATAGGAGCATTTACCAACTAGAGAAGATATGCAATTTACTGACTGACAAGTCTCGGTGTAATAGTTTACTGAAACAATTGATGCGACTCAAGGTACAACTCTCTAATGGCAACGAGCTTTTACTCCCTAAAAACCAATTGAAGCGAGGGAAACGAGCTCCACTAAATATCGTGGGAAATGTTGCTAGTGCATTATTCGGTGTTCTCGATTCCGACTATGCAGAAAACCTATCATCAACAATTGACAACATAAAGGGAAATGAAGCTCATCTGCTTGAGTTGATCAAAAATCAAACCACCATAGTAGACTCCACTATAAATGTATTAAAACATGACGAGGAGGCATTTTACAACCAACTTAGAGAAGTTAACAAGCAATTCAATGAAATAATGGATGAAAGCAACAACTTCACTGACGTCTTGCAACAACAGAATTTGGCACAACTATTTTCAACATTAGCAATTGAAGCAACATTAATATCACTAAACTATCAACGCACACAAGAGTCAATCTTAGAGGTTCTGATAGACACCCATCATGGAAAATTCAACCTACAACTACTAACTCCAAGTCAATTAAATAAAGAGTTGATGATAATCAAGGATCACTTGCCATCCAACCTCCGCATACCCTCCAAACAAAATAACATCTTCCACCTCTATAATCTAATGAAAGTGGAGGGTCGCGCAACAAACAAATATGTAATTTTTCGAATAAGATTACCGCTATTTGCCTTCGAGGAGTTCGAATTATTCCACATCATTCCGGTCCCAGTACTGGTCAACAATACATTTATGGCCATTAGACCATCAGCTGAGTTCTTAGTTATAAATCTTCACAGAGACCAATATTATCCACTCAACGAGCAAGAATTCAGAACATGTATGACCATAGATTAGATTAGATTAGATTCGTAGAGGGGTGTGTAGGCGTCAGCCTCGCAATCACCGCGACCTAAAAGATCTATTGTGAGTCCCCGTTGAATTTATTCCCTTTCTAGGTTCAGACTGTTAATAAAGTCTAGGATCCTTCTGGGATTGAGGTTCCGTACGTAGTTAGGTGTAGGAAAAGCATGTTCGAGATGGAGTAGTCTCCGCCTGCAGAGCAGGTGCTCCGAGGTTTTATGAGCATCCTGGCAAAAGCGGCAGGATGAAGTCTCAGCCAAGCCCATCTTGTTAAGGGGCAATGGCCTCAAGGGGCAATGGCCTGAGAAGATTTCTGTAATTATTTTGAGCTCTGTTTTCTTGAGGAGTAATAGTTCTTTTGTTTTTCCTCCAGAGGTGTCGATAAACTTTTTTGCCTGACGAAGTCCTTGTAGCCTTTCCCACTATAGGGATTTTTGTTTGTTCTCCCAGTTATTTAGGGCAGCTTTGAGGTAGCACTTTGAGGTGCCACAGAATGGCTCCGGTCGGACAAAGGGAGTTTCCGCTCCTCTTTTGGCTAGGCCATCAGCAATTTCGTTGCCTTTATGGCCCTCATGTCCAGGTACCCACATGAGGATAACTTTGTTTCCTCTTGATAAATCTTTTAGGGTTTGTAGACACTCCCAGACTATCCCTGACTTGATGGTGTAGGACTTTAATGCCTTGAGGGCAGCTTGACTGTCCGAGAGAATATTAATAGTTGAGCCATTTATGGCTCTTTTAATGCAGGTATTGGCGCATTCTTCTATGGCCAATACCTCGGCCTGGAATACGGTAGGGGTAGAGCCCAGGGCCTTTGATATATGGCATCTGGGGCCGTATACGCCCAGTCCGACTCCACTGTTCGTTTTTGAACCGTCTGTATACCACACCATCGATCCTTGTTGAAAGCACGGTTTAGTGGAACGCCATTGCTGTCGGTTTCCTAAAACCACATCGAATGGTCTTACAAAATCCACCTTGGGTGTGATTATATCAGATATTGTCGTCATTTGCTCAAAGCGTATCTGTTTTAAGATACTTAAATGACCAACCAGATTCCCTGGTTTTAACTGTTTCTCCTTTTGCAGTCTAATAGCACTGGAGATTGCTTCCTTTTTCACCTGCAGATGTAGGGGTGGAAGGTTTAGTAAGGCTTCCATGGCTGCTGTAGGACAGGTCCTCATGGCACCAGTTATTCCTAGACAGGCAAGCCGTTGTGTTTTTTGAAGCAGAGCCTCAGCCTTCTTTTCATTAGTTTTTGGCCACCATACGAGGGCCGCATAGGTGACCATGGGTCTAACAACCGTGGTGTACATCCAGTACATCATTTTTGGCTTCAGACCCCATGTTCTGCCAATGAAGCGACGGCACGTGTAGAGAGATCCTATCGCTCTTTCCGTCACTCTAGACAGATGCGAATTCCAGGAAAGTTTCTTATCTAAGGTGACCCCCAGATATTTGACTTCTTCTGAAAATATCAATTCCGTGTTATCGAGAAGAGGAGCCTTTAGTGAAAGCTTTGATCTTCTTGTGAACGGAACGATAACCGTTTTGTTTGGGTTTACACTGAGGCCTTTGGTTAAGCACCAAAGTGCGGACTTTAGAAAGGGCTTTTTGCATGAGGTCGGATATGACTTGGTCATGCTTGCCCCGTATCGTGACTACTAGGTCATCCGCGTAGCCTTGTACGGTAAAACCCGAACTGGTCAGCTTCTCTAAGAGATCATCAATCACGATCGACCATAGGAGTGGAGAGAGAACTCCTCCTTGTGGGCAGCCTTTAGCTGCAGTGATCGTGACTGAACAGTTTCCTAGAGTAGTAGTTATCCTCCTGCTTCTAAGCATGGAGTCTATCCAATTAACCGTGGGGGGCTCGAAGCCCTTGTCCTCGGCAGCTGATTTAATTGCTTCGAAGTAGGTGTTATCAAAAGCACCTTCTATGTCTGCAAATGCACATAAGGCCGCCTCTTTTGCTTCAAGAGCTTTTTCGAGGTCTTTAACCAAAGTGTGGATGGCAGTCTCGGTAGACTTGCCTGCTTAATAAGCGAATTGCTTAGAATGAAGTGGTGATTTAATCAAAACTTCACTTCGAATATGTAGGTCTAGGATTTTTTCCATGGATTTAAGTAAAAATGACGAGAGACTAATGGGTCGGAACGATTTGGCTAGAGAGCTAGCTCTTTTTCCTGCTTTGGGTATAAATACCACCCTGACGTCTCTCCAGCATTGGGGAATATACCCCAGAGCGTAACTGGCTCGAAAAATGTTTTGTAGTGGAACAAGTATTTCTTCAACCCCTTGCTGTAGTAAGGCAGGAAAGATGCCGTCCCCTCCAGCAGATTTAAAGGGTTTAAACGTACCAACGGCCCATCTAACCTTGTTAGGAGTGAAGATTCTTCCCGCAAGGCTCTTACTCCTGTTATAGACCCTGTAATTGCCCACCTCAATTGGGTCTGGAGCTACTATTCCTTGAACGGGACTGGTAGAGTCGGGGAAGTGAGTTTCTAATAAGAGCCTGACTGTTTCCTCACAACTCTCGGTATAGTTCCCATCTTCTTTTTGAAGTGAGCATATACCATTCGTGTGATCTTTCGAAAGTACCTTATGGAGCCTGGTAGCTGCGAGCAGTTGATCTATGTCATCGCAGAAGGTCCGCCAGGTTCTTCTTTTAGATCTTCTTAATTCTATGTTATATTCCGTTAGAGCCTTTTATATTCTCCCCAGGTACCAGAGAGCTTGGCTCTGTTAAATAGTTTTCTGACTTTTTTTCTTTTCAAACTCAGTTCCCTATTCCACCAAAGTACCTGTCGATTACAAGTCTTTTGCTTCAGAGGGCAGCTGTGTTCTAATGAAGTCAGTACAGCTGTTTGTAGCTGCGTAGTGGCTGAGTTCAACTCCTCCGTTGTGCTAATGCTACTGCTGGGAGAGTTAACTACAGCCTTAAGATGTTGTCGATAGAGTTCCCAGTTAGTTAATTTAGGGATTCGGTACTCTAGACTTGAGTTCAGTGCGGCTTCTATATCGAACCTGATATGTCTGTGATCGGACATAGAAATCTCGTTCGATACGTGCCACCTGCTTATTTTTGTGCTTATGAACATACTAGCAAGTGTTAGGTCCAGGACCTCTTGTCTGATAGTGTTCATAAAGGTTGGCTTATTACCACGATTTAGTATCTCTAAATTATTAGATATTATAAAATCGTTGAGGTACTCACCCCTGATGTTGGTATCCGTGCTGCCCCATAGCGTGTGATGTGCGTTCGCATCGCATCCAACGATAAATTGCTTTCCTCTTCGTTTGCAGTAGCTGATGAGTCTTTTTAGCTCTGTAGGAGGTTGTGTATCCGCATCTCCAGGAAAATAGACTGAGGTCACTACTACCTCGTGACTACCTCCCGGAGTTGGTACCTCGAGAGCTACTGCAACTACGTCCCTCGAAATGAACTGCGAAAGAGGAATAAAATTTAGATTAGTGTTGAGCAGCAATGCTGCCCTGGGATATTCATGCTCATTACTATAAATTAACTTACATGATTTTGTGGGATGTCCTTCAATGCGGCCTTGATGTACCCAGGGCTCCTGTATGAGCGCCAGACTAAGTTTCTCCGAGACAAATCTCCTGCTAAGCACGTCTGATGCCGCTTTGGCATGATGGAGATTTATCTGGAGGCAACTTAGATGATGATTAGTCATGACTAGGATGACTTTTTATGGCCGCTAGCAGCCTTGATAGGAAATCCTTTCGGATTTCCTTTTTTGCCCTGCTTCGCACGGGCAGGAGGAGGCTTCCTCTTAGTAACTTCGGACTTCTTTGCGGAAGTCCCCGGCTTAGCCTCTGCAGTTCCGACTGCTTTACCGGGGCCAGCCTTAGCCTTGCCAGAAAGTTTAGGCCTGCTGGTTCCTGATGTCGATGGCTGAGGCTCATCAGTCAGAGTTTTAATCTGACCTTGGTCATCCCCAGCCTCCGCCACAGTCTTTACTGTCCCACCCTTGGGCCTAAGTTGGACTGAGCCGAACTTGTACCCAATTGTGTAATGAGCCTTTTTAAGCTCCTCCATGGACGTATGGTCCACGGAGAAGGTTAGCTCTGTTACATTTGGTTTTTGTGTCTTGCGTAACACAATCCACTCTGACACCTTTAACCCCGCGTTCTGACCCTCGATGTAGTCGAGAATCAAGTCCGTAGGGTCCTCAGCGCTGTTGGGAAAGTATCCCACAAGAACTTGTGGGCGAGGAATTTCACTTTCCTCGACCAGGACAAGGTTGGCTCCTTCCCAGGGCTTTAGCTCCCCAACTACACCTTTTAGCCACGTCACGGTGTCCTGATTGGCGCAGTTGATGACCATCCACCCTGGTCTAAATGTGGAGCCCAGGAATCTTGGCTTCAGGGGGCTTTGTTTTCTAGCCGCGATCTCTCTCAAGATAGCACTCTGTACGGACTTCAATTGATCCATGTTGAGTGCCACCTCAGGATAACCGACGGGAAGAATACCCACCCGAACGCTCTCTGCAACCTCTTTATAGGAGGGCTGCTTACGCAAAGGCTGGGAGACGTGCTTCTTTGAAGGATTCTCCGTTGCTGCCTTGCTGCGTTTAGCGCTAGGTTGCTCCACTTTAGGAGAAGAGTCGTCAGAGCGAGTCCGTTTTTTAAGACTCTCCTCATTCCGCTGTTCTATCTAAAGTGCAGCAATCCTTCTAGGCTCTGGCTCTGTGTGGCCATGTTTTAAAAACCATTTAAACCTTTTTTTGGCCGCGCCACTGAGCATTGGCTTGCGCTCTTTGGATGTGGGAACTTCAGTATTCCCGCTGTCCTGTTGGCTATGGTCTGGTGATCTAAGGAGATCCTCCTCGTCTAGGGGGAGTTTGTCCATCGCATCGCCGTCAGATGAAGGACTTGTAATGTCCTGGAAATTTTCGGGTTCGTTAAGAGCCCCGGATTGGGTTTTTGGTACATTTAGAGGTGCACCTCCCTCAGAGAAAACGGGCTTATCAATTTTGGTCCCACGAGTATGCTCGGAAAGGTTGGTCCATCTCAGCAGAGCCGGCATGCCGAGATAAGGCTAAGGTTGAAACCGGAGGTCGCCTGGTATCCGGAGTCCATCGTTATAAGACACACTCACGCAGTGCCATTCATCCCATAGGCACGATTGTTTACACCTGGGAATGCGGGTTTTATCGAGTTTTCCTCTCTAGATCCGCCGTATTCAGTCAGGTAGCCAGCTGCACCCCAGGGGATGCCCACCAGCTGCCTGTGCAGGAACACCTCGGGCAGGATGTGACTCTTCGTCACGTATGGACGGTCTTGACATAGATGAAACTGACCACATCTGTAAGCAAAGACATCCACTTTATCGAAGAGGAGCAAACATCAGCACGTGTAAGTTCAATCTTATAACTCGCTCACCTCTTGCAGAAAGTTGCGAGATCACAAATGCAGAGAAATTACCCAAGTGGATTCAACTATATAATCCCAATCAGTGCATATACTCCGTAAGAAAACCCACCACTATAAATGTCGTTTGTGGAACTACTATGGCTCAGAAATCAGTAGAAGGAGTCGGGATTTTGAAAATGCAAAGAGATTGCGAAATAAAACATGAATTCCTAACAGTACGAGCTCATAATGTTTATCCACAGTCCACAAGAGTATCATTCACACCAACAGATAACCTCACGGACTTTGTGAAGTCGGAACACTTTCCACTGATACATCACCTCAAATCGCAAGCTATCGACCATGCGAAGAAATTCCAAGAGTTACAGAGAAGTCTCAAAGAAATCAGGAATGAAGAGATATTACCAAACCAGATACATTCACATGACTTCCACCAATTCACGGTAGGCTACTCTTCTCTTGCAGTAGGATTAGTCGTAACAGCCCTTCTAATCTACACCAAATGGAAAGGGGTGCAAAATCTAACTCAAGCATACCAGTTCCGATGCCACGGACATTGCAGACCTCACAATTTGTGATCAATGTTGAAGATGAAGCCAGTTGAACACCGTTCAACGCGGGGGAGGATATTAATGCCGAATAATAGATCTGCAAGCAATCAAATTACTTATATGTATAGAATCATAAAATTAAATTAAAATCAAAAGAAAATCAATTATCATCAAAATTGTCACAGGTAAAGTGTAAAGAACTCAAGTTCATGACCGCAATTCTTGAGAATCATATTATATGCATTGCTCGAGAAAGCGACGCTTGAAAAGAGTTCAGCGCACTTTATGCTGAATTGCATTTTTGCCTTAATATTAATGTAACAAGTGAGCAAGAATTAATTTGCACAGATATTGATTTGCATGTTAATCATATTTTTATTATAAATTTGAGATTCTTCTTAGAATAAAGGCAGTTATAATTTTCGAATAAAAAGGTCGTTTTGGTTTCGTTTATCGTCTACGTTCAGAGCATAGTTTGCCCGTAAGCACTTCACATTTAACATTGTGTACTTGTTTTGTGCTTGGACACACATCTCCAACCGTGCAGTTGTTTTGTACTTGGGCACATACTACTTATAATTGCATTGGTTCTGTACCAAAGTAAGAAAAGCGGCCAATAAACGAATTTGTCGCTCTATAAACAATGTGCATTTGTGTGTAGATCAGTATGCTTATCTTTGCATATTATGCTCTACACCATTTTCCTTCGGGCTTGAGCTCGAGTTACTGCAAAACATGGAAACTCTGTAGTCTTTTCTTCGTCTCTACCATTAGAGATTTGGGGAATTCGGCTCAATGCATCCGCATTACTATTCTGCTTGCCAGTTTTATAGATAATCTCAAAGTCATATTCAGACAATTTCTAATGAAATCTCACCATACGGGATGTGGTATCCTTTACTTTGAAAATTCCGCGTAGAGGCTGGTGGTCGGACAAAATTTTAAAATGTCTACCTAACAGATAACATTTGTAATTCCGCACAGCCCAAACGATGGCCAAAATCTCTCAATCGGTCGTAGAATAATTCCATAATCAGGGTAACCCAAGACAGGTGGCGTAGTTAAATCCTCTTTTATAATACCAAAGGATTTGTCGCATTCATAGTCCCAATTAAATTTTACCACTTTTCTCAGCAATTTCGTAATGGGAGCCATGATTTTAGAAAAGTTTGGGACTAATTTTGGTAATATGTAGTTAGCTAGTTCCAAAACGACTGTACTTGACGCATAGTTCGTGGTCTTGGAAAATCACGCACTACTTTAACTAACCGTTCATCCGGCCTTACACCCTTTTCTGAGCACACATGGCCTAAGTACACAACTTCCTTCTTCAAAAATTGGCATTGCGAATGCTGAAGTTTTAAATTGTGTTCCCTAAAACGCTGGAATACCTCCCGTAGCTTATCGTGGTATTCATCCAATTTTTTTTCAAAGATGACCACATCATCTAGATAAATGAAGCATTTTATTCCTTGAAGCCCTGTCAAAATCCAATTCAATAACGACTGAAAGAATGGGGGAGCAGTTTTTAGTCAAAATGGCGATCGCCTATACTGAAAGTGATTGAAATTGGTACTGAATGCTGTTTTGTCCCTATCTGCTGGATCAATTAGTACTTGGTGGTACCCATTAGCTAGATCTAACGTGGAGAAGTACCTGGAGTGACCCAATCTGTCCAATATATCTTCTATTCGTGGGAGAGGATATGCGTAAGGGATGCACACTTTGTTCAGTTCTCTAAAGCCTACCCACAGTCTAGACTTCCGATTACTATCATCATCCATTCCCTTTTTAGGGATAAGTAGAACTGGAAAGTTGAATGGACTTTTACTGGGTTTTATGATATCTTCTTCTAGAAGTTTTGCTAGCTGTTTCTGGCATTCTGCCCTGTGAGCTTCTGGCATCCTGTACTGTTTTTTACGTATTGGGCCTGCGTTAGCTATAAGTGGCAATTTGAAAGTTTTCGTTGACGTGTACGTGAGTTTATCTCCCGGTAAATAAAAAATATCGCTATATTCATAGCAATGTTGAACAACGGACTCTTTTTCTTCTGCATTAAGACTTTCCTCCAGCACTATCGAGTCCCTCATGAGCTTAAGTCGGTGTTGGCTGGCGTGGGTCTTTATTCTAGGGTGTGAGAATGAGTATATTAGAAACTCGTTTAATCTTTTTAATTGAGGCTGAATATTCATAATTTCAACAGGTTCTGTTCGGGCGTTAATAACACCCACAAAGGCCTCTCCATTCCTAGGTTTAATTATGGTGTTCCCACAATATACTCCTGGTCTGATTTCCGCCGCCATGCATACCAACTCTTCTTGACTGGCCACATCTATCTTTACCAGTTGTTCTGTCCTGGCTTCTATCCAGAAAGTTGAACCTGAATTATGTCTGGAACATGGTGGCTTCCTTATCTGTGGGTGGTTCCGCTGGTCCTCCGGTATCTTGGGTCCAAAGTTAAGAAGTCCCACCTCCTTGCGAGGAGTTTGGGATTCCCTATCATCACCAGCGCCCTCTCCCATGTGTGACTCACCCCACATTTCCTGAGGCCACCTTAAGGATGCTTCTGTTTTAACACTTTTAACCCTTTGTTCAGTTCACATGCGAGGGGCTGTTGGCAAAGTGCTTCCTTCACATCCGCCTAACTGTGGCTCTATACTTGTGTGATTTACCTGCATCATTTCTTCTATCTTGGTGTTCCACTTATCTAATTCAGTCTCGTTTTCAGCTGGATTCGTATTCTCTTTTTTACTACTACTATTCACCCTACCTAAGTACCTGTTTATACTATCCACAGCTCCATTTGCTTTACTCACAATATCTTTATATTAATGCTCGGTATACTTGTGCTTTTTTCCGTACTCTTCTTCAAGACGATTGACTCGACACGTTCATTTCCTATTATGTTTCGGAAGAGTGCATTTTGTTTCACAGGTCTTGCCTCGCCTTGTATTGCCACCTTTTCATCTATACAATGAATGATGGCCTTGCCTTTAAGAGAGTCCATCCTCAGTATCCCATCGGTTGGTATTGAGTCTGTATATTCAATCGCGCGGATCGAATGACTGAACCGATACGTAAATAATGGGCTTTTCTCGTTCCAATCGAGTTGTGTTGAGCTCCAAATAATCCCCCTATCATTGTCCTTTGTTGAGTCTGGATGGGTGTATTACTTTTTATTCGACTTACATTAATTATGCTACAAGTCGCTCCAGTATCCACAAGTAATATTAATCTAACTTCCACTCCTATGTCTGATCCTACTGTAATTATGTTATTATTTAACGGGCTTAATTCTAGTCTACTGGTTTGCTTTATTTGGGTTTTCAAAAACTCTGATTTTGTCAATGGAAGGCAGATGTGGATAACTTCCCCAGCTGCCGCTCTCGTTTCCCAACTACCGACTGTTTTGCTCTGCTAAGTACTTCCGCAGACAGTTTTCAGTGAGTGATCACAAGTTTTGCAAAACTTCCCTTTCCTCTCGAGATTCATTTCTTCCGCTTGTGGCTACATTCGCGAATCTTACTTGCTGCTTCCTACATTCCATCGCTACATAAGCGTAGCCTCGGAATCTGGTGCAGAATGGAGGCTGTCGTTCCCCACCACATTCCTTTGCGAAGTGTCCCTCCTTTCCACATCGAAAGCATTGCTTAGAACCTCGCTGACTGCTTCTGGGCGGGATTCCTCGGTATTCTCTTACATTTCACTGAGATGGCCTCCCTGGATCTTTCTTAGCCAACCTGGGTTCCCATGTATTCTGAGGGATTCCGCCGTTACTTTTAAACATCTCCCCTACTCCTGATGACCGAAGTTGAAGACTTTTGCATCCTTCTCGAAGTAAGTCGCTTCCTCACGCACTGCCTCCAGAGACTCGAACTTCCTTCCTGTCAGATGTACCTGAGTGGCATGATTAAGCACACCACCCTTGAAGGTTGCCACTACATCAGGCTCTAACTCCGCTATTAGTCCTCCGTCTTTGTCCGGGTACTTTGCTGATACGGCTGTCTTGATCTGGCTCAACAGATCCTTCAATCGGTCCACAAATCCTCTGATGTCTTCACCTGGTCTTTGTCTGCAGGCCACCGTCTCCGTTCGCAATTCACTAAATGACTACTTCGGCATATAAGCTATTTTAGTTATCAATTGCAGAGCTTCAAAATCCTTTTGTTCCTCTGAACTTACTAGATAGTAAGCATCATCCGTCAACCGATACTTCAAACATTTCATAAAAATATTCTGCTCCTCAGGCTTCAGTCGGTCGTACAAATCCTTGCCGCAGCCTAAGAATCTTTACACCTCTTTCACCAGTTTTGGAGATCGATCTCCGGAAAACACGGGTACGTACATGACGACCATATCCATCACTTTATCGTGTATATCCACCATTTTTATGTGACCTTCGTTTGATTTTCCACTTTCCTTATGTATTATTTCCTTATTTTCCTTTACGCTAATTACACCGCCGCGTGCGATCGAATTTTGTTTTGGCTCCGACTGATGGTCCCAAAATACTAATCTTCTTGGTGTCCATTTCTGCTGTTTCCTTGGTTGCTATTGCCCTTGGTGGTTGACTGACGTTCCTGCAATTCTATCGGGAATTCCCGTTCGAGTTCGGCCGCAGTCTGCTCTGCTTCCTTTAATTGAATGTTTAAGGTATCTACCTTCTTGACCAGAGCTTTAATTTCCTCGCGGCTATCCTCTAGTGCATTTTCTATTGTCCTTCCTCTTTTTGAATAATTTCGGAAGTTATAGTCACCAAAAATTCCACAACTTCTCCTTTCGTGCGTTTTTGAGAGGCTGTTTCTAGTTCCTGTAGAATATTCTTGAGTTCTCCACTCTCCACACGTTTTTTTCAATTCTCTTGTTAAATGATATGTGATATATTGCCAGTCTCTCTCATAATTCCCAAGCTTTGTTTAGCACTGCTTCAATTCTTCTGATTTATTTTCCAGTTCCTGCTCCTGTGACTGGAATTGCAATAATTGCTCCCGGTTAATACATTAGACATCCGCACTGACATAGATGTGTCTTGAACCCTATCGATATCTACTATTGAAAACGCGAAGAAACTTTAACACATTTAACGCAACGAAAAATCATTACATCACAAAACATGAAGGTCCACGATGAGAATAATATGTATATTATATGCAAAAAGAAATGGTCGCTAACAAAACGAAACCCCAAATAATTAAAAACCGATGAAATATCTACTCATACTTAAAAATTTTCACCAAACACACGAGAAAACTTCTAAGCGCCCCTAACTATTACCGCTTAACCCTGAAACGCACACTCAGCATTACAATAGCATCACTATTAAATTGAGCAAAATCACCTCAAACAAAAATTCTGAATTAACAATTTAACCTATACTCGTAATTTAAATTATGAGTCTAAACCACACGGAGATGAGAGAAACGTTTTCAAATTACCTTATCTAACACAGATAAATTTATCAAAATATAAATTACACTCAACACTTCATATTATTGTATAATCACAACCAATCAATCACCTTAGTCTGAAAACTTTGACTACTTGTTCTACCACTTCTTAAATTTAACCTGAAAAGTTAGTGGCCTAGCTAAATTTTTATTCTTCCATACTCAGATACAACAAGCCATACTCTACTTGAATCCAAGATTATTTCCATAAAAATTAGTCTATAAAACAACTATTAATAACGCGATAAATTAAATAGACACGCGTATTATCAACACCTAAACCGAACGCGACGTTGAAAAATTTCTAATTCTCACGTAGCTAAAACACATCTATTACAATTCTCTTAAAAATATTCCAAGTAACAATATTATTTTATTTTAACTTTAACACTTTTTATTTGCAAGAAAGAATCATTACCCTAAACTCAATCACTCAATCAATTACTTTAGGCTGAAAAGTAAATGGGGCAGCTAAAAAAGCAGAACTCCCACAATTAACAAAAAAAAATGGAGCAGCTAAAAAAGCGTAACTCCCCAAAGATAAAAATAAGTCAATTGTAAAAAATTACAATACCTTTTTTAACCGGCTGCGTCAAAAATGTCGTTTCCCAAAAGTAATTAAAAGACGTTCTTACGATAATTACCTTTACTAATTTATTTACTGCTGTTTAAACTGCCCTATCTCAACAATGTTACATTTATTTACGACCCGCACTCTTAACTTGTAGTATAACTTAGTACTCCACGCTAACTTGGAAAAAACGCGACTCTGAACTGAACGCTTAACGGCGAGAATACTATGGCACTCCACAGACCAGTCATTGGCCTTTTATGAACCTATACTTAGCAGTAAGCTTTCTTTGCTCACAACGCGGATGTAAACAAACGACAACAACCTCGTCGTTTGTTCTACCGGTTGCAGCACCTGAGTCGCTTAGTAGTAAACAATCGCCTTACATAATAATTACCATGAGAGGTTAATTATTATCGTAATCGTCGATTCCTCCACTACGCGCTCATCGCAGCCAGCTGTTGGGCTAATCAGCAAAACAACCGACAGTTGCAGAACAATACCATGCGAGGTTATTGTTTAGCAATTGCTGATTATTTCGCTGTGATGCCTTTGGCTGCTGGAAGAATCTTCCGCATATCGGGCCATAACAAGTGCTTCCTGTTTGATTAACCTTACTTCAGCTCCAGTGTCTACTATCATCCGCACGGCTGTGTTTTTACTTATATCTAATGGTAACTCTACCACTGAAACGTTTTCCCTTTTATGTGGTTTTTCTGCCTGAGAGCACCCTGAAGTATTTTGAGAGATTTTATTTAATGTTGAGCTGGGGATTTTTCGGTCGACAGTGTGCCGTTTCCCGAATGTGTGGCCTCCCATCGGCGCTTCTGCTGACATGTGGACACGGTATGCTCTCTTCTGCCAAAAATGTCGCACATATTTTGTATGTGGTTAATTCTTGGTTCCCGATTTGGAGGTCCCCACCGAGCATTGTTGCTTGAGTTTTCATGTTCCGGTGGCGCTTTAACATTTTGCTTAAAATATTGGGCATCATGGCCCTTTGTTCTGCAGTTAATACAAAAGGGAGTATTCTTGGTTTTTAGGCATTCGTCGTACGTGTGCCCTTTGTAATTGCAGTAGCTGCAGGTGATCTTATTTAAAAGTACTTTTTGTTTGTCGGACTTTCGTACCTCCTGCTGGTAAGAAGAGTTCTGGTATGGAGGTGGACTTCCAGAAGATTTCCTTTTCATACTGGCTTAATTAGAGCGCCAATTATTTTCAGACTTTCCGTCGATATTAAAAGATACTGAAGGTACCCTTGATGGTTCGGGTATGGGAGGTATACTAACTTCAGTTTTTATGTTAGGCTCCCTAGGTCACTTGCGTAAGGGTAAGGAGAAAAATTTACACAATTGTGTATAGGGTGACCATAGGCATTTGAAAAATTTGTAATATTGAGTCAACATAAGTTGTCCATTTGGAAAGAGTGTGTAGGGAGAGGAATGTAATTTATGGGCTGTGGTAAGAACAGGAGTCCTTGTTGCAACCTTTCCATATCTAATGCCTTTTGAATGAGATTTTCTAAAGATTTTTCATTCAAAGTAAGCAGATAGACGCTTAGATGGGGATTAGTTGCACCACTCTTTATGGAAGCCATAGCAAAGTCTTCAATTTGTTGTTTTACCACATTAAAGTTTTCCGCTCTGTTTTTACTCTGTGCTCCTTCATTGTACTGTATTAATAGACTCTTTACAACAGCTTATGAACGTTTGTAACTCGGTGAGAATTTGTGCACTTATTTCTCCAGAGAACAGGGGCACCATCTGAGCAGTCAGTTTTACTTATTTTTCGTAGTTTATAGACATTTTGCCTGTTTTGTTTGTTTGATCTATGTTGGAAATGTGTTGAATATCTTCACTCGAACTTGGTGTGGTTAATGGCTGTTTGGGTATTAATGCATCCACATTATGAGTTCGTGCCAGGAAGCTAATCAAACTATGCCTTCTGAAGCGTTTACCTGAACGGTGTTCGCGGTACCAATTTATATAGATGGTCTACCTTGGGATGTACTTCGCTCGGCTCTTGGGCTATCAGGAGTGCTGGTATTGTCGAAAGACAATGACCTCGAAATCTGAGCAAGAAGAGCTTTGATCGGGTCTGTGCATGAAAGCAATCTCAATAGAGTTTTAATGAATGTGAGGTAGTTTAACTATTTCTTCAGTAAACATTGAATGGAGGGATGTTTTTGTCCCTACTTTACACTGAGTTCAATTAATGTATTATACCTAACTAGTGTTTCTTCTCGAGAATTTTTTCTCGAGACAATTATAAAATTATAACGTCACAATTATCGAGAAATTTAGTTATACACACCAATTTCCTAATTCTCGAGATATTTAGTTACACACACCAATTTCTTTTCGATATTGATACAATATCCATGTAAAATCGTTGTTTCTAAACAGCGCTTACTGTCATACAATTTTTTTAAAAACACCGTTAGTTTTATATTTTGTTATTCATAATTGTCTCAAAATTCAGTGGTTGTGGTTGTTTTATAATTAACAATTCGAGGAATTCCCGATAGTATATTTATATAATAAATAAATCATCAGTTATGAGCAATTGCTATAACTAATTGCGTTGTGCAAGATTTTTGTATGTAAAAATATTTTATTTTCAAAAAAAAAGAAAGTACCATTTATGTCAGATAAACCTATATAATAAATTTAAAGTAAGAAGTGGTTTTATTATAAATATTGTTTTTAAAATAATTTTAATTAAAAAAATAGAAACCAACAATTACCCACAAAATGAGTAAAATTTACCAGGACTGTTGGGAACATTTTGAAAGAAGTGAAAGGAATAAAGATTTGACAATATGTAAGATATGTCTTAATCACTTTCATGCAAAGGTTCGGCGACTATTGGTCTGCGTAGGCATCTTGAAGGTGTACATGAGTATAAAAGAGAAGAAAAGAATGATGGTCAAAGCACCTCAAAAAATGCCACAAAATACAGGTACGGAGATAATTTAGTAATTGAATCTTTCTTAAAACGGCCAAATATAGGTGAATTAATTTCAAAGTTAGCAGCTCCTGATGGAATATCTTTTCACAGAATTACTAAATGTGAAATGATAAGAACATCTATGTATGAGTGGCAAAGATTTAATTTACCACGAAACTCTACCAAATAATGCAATTAGTGCTGAACTTTTATGAAGATATAAAACAACAGCTGATTAAATAATAATTAAACACAAAGATAATGGTAAAAAATTCAGTATATCCATTGATGAATGGACCAGCATGAAAAATAAAAATATATATGGATGTACACCTTTACTATAATAACAAAGATTCAGACAATTTAGGGATGGTTCCTGTCGTTGGTAGTTGCCCTGCTGAAAAAGCATTGGAATTAGTAAAAGAAAAATTAAAATCGTTTAATGTCATATTTAATGATGATATAGTAGCTACAATGAGTGATGGTGCTGCTATAATGCAGAAATTTGGAAGATTATCTTCTCAATTTCACCAACTTTGTTACAATCACGGGTTGCATTTGGCTGTTCTGAAAGTATTTTATACCAAGAAAAGGCAACCTGATAACTTTGCTTGTATCGAGGAACTGGAATCTGATAACAAGATTTAGAAAATGAAAATAATAACTCTGGTAATGATCCTGATATAGAAGTTGTGGAAGACGTTGATGTTTATTTGCACCCCCAAATCGAAAAATCTATTAAATCCATTCGAAAAATGTCAAAAACGTTTAAAAACTCCTCCGTTAAAAATGCTATATTACAAAAATATGTAGTGGAAGAGGAGAAAAAAGAGCTAATGGTAAACTTAGATCGTTCAACTAGATGGAATACAATGGAGCCTATGGTAGAAAGATTTGTAAGAATTAGCGACCCAATCAAAAAAGCATTATTGATTGAATTAAATTTGAGTAGTTTGTGGAATGACGACTATGTTGAGGTTGCCAAAATAATATTAGCAACATTAAAACCACTCCGGATTACAATTGAAACTCTTAGCCGAGAAGATTCTACACTATTATCTGCTGAAGGAGTTCTCTATTGAAGAATGTCCAAATCGAGAAGAAGAAGCAAGTCTATAGCAACAAATAAATTTTGCAATTACAAAAAGTTTAAAAGAATATGAAAGACCGAATGCTGACAAATTTCTATCATTAACAAAGGAATTTAAAATACTTGAAGCAAATGGGAAGAGAACTTCAAATTTGCAGAATCTTTTGGATGCACTTCTGACCATTAAACCAACTTCTACGCAAAATGAGCTTCATTTTTCTATTGCAACAGATTATGTTACCAAAAAAAGAACAAGGATGGGAGATTCAACTTTGGATGCTGTGTGTTTCTTAAAACATTATTTTAAATCACAAAAATGATTAAATTTATTATATTTTTATAAACCTTTTTTATATATTTTTGTAAAACTTGAAGAATTTATTTTTACGTTACTATTTTTCTTTTGTTGTATAATAAAAATATGAATTTCAATTTATATTATAGAGTGCATTAGATTTTTATTTTAATAAGTTATTTTCTCAAGAAATCTCGAGAGATCTCGAGAAAAAAAATGTGTGTTTTCTTTTCTCGAGAAATTAAAAAGGGTGAGAAATGTGAAACACTATACCTAACTATGTAGCTTATTTGGAATGGAAGAGGGCAATAAGTGCTACCGCATTTCCCTCTTGAAATGTTGTGAATTTTCCGGAGAAATTCGGGTAATAGCTTTTGCTTCCTTTACAAAATTTAGGTATGAAACTTACTTAAGGTAGCTTCGGTTTGTTGTAGACTAGAAGTGCCCTAACGTCCTTCAGTTGACGCTAGTTTTGGGGGTAAGATGTTCTTACGCTCATCTCTATGTAGGTTTAAGGATCAAGGTTTTTCAAGTGTGTTGTATAAATTAACTTGCTTCTTTGTTTTGTATAATGCTACCCAGGCTTATCGTTGCAACGACGAATTATGTGGAGTAGCTGTTTAAGCTCGACTCCTAGTAAAGAAAATAACTGACGACTTAACTCAACTGAATAGAATCGTTTATTGCTTGTTTCTTTCACATTTTCTTACTCTGTTTATACAAACTGTTCTTATTCTTACTATAGTATATACATGGGAAATGTATACTTACTATCAAGTACGGAAGATGAGTAATTTACTTCCTACTGTATTTTACTTTCGACTTAACACTTTGTGTACATAATGTTCACCTTGTACAACGTGTTAAGTCACGCATATTACATTCTTCAATTTTTTATTAATTAAATCGCGGTACTCCTCGCATTTGTATACATACAAACATTTTGCAAGAACTAGAATCACTTGCTGTTTGTTATTTATTTATGATGTAATATTCTGTTTTACAAGAAGAATACTTGACGCAGCGCAAGTCAGTGATTGAAATTATTCATGCAGCGATAATGATGTAGTAGATAAGTATGTAGGCATAATGTTTTTAGTTATGCATTGCAATAAATATATTTTGTTCCTACTGTAGCGTATTCACCTTACGCTACCCCTTTTCCTTCCCCTCCCCGTTTTTCTCTTTTTGATCGGCTTCTCTACCTTCGGTAGAGAAACCCCTTCATTTTTTTTCCCAAAGGTACCTGAAAAAGGGGAAGAAGGTCATTTAATTTCGAAAAGTAGCCCTCTGCTACTTCTCCATAAAAAAGAAAGGAAAATTTTTCAAATCAATCATTTCCCAACGAAAAATCCCGATTCGTGCAGAACGCGCACAAATTGGAATCTTTCTTACAAAACCTGAAATAAAAAAAGAAAAGAAAAATTCTTGTGAGGTAATGTTGTTTCGAACAAAAAAAATCTAATTTATATGGAACTCGCACAAGTGGCATTCTTTCGGTTGAATTCGTCTAGCGGTAAAGAATCACGCGATACCATCACGCAATGCAGTGCCGCTGGCCGAGTCGAAATTGCGAGAAAAATTTGCGCAACTGCAATAGTCTGGTGTAACAATTTTTGCTAGTAGAGCATACACCACGCATACCGATAAGACAGCCGAGCAGTTGCCAGAAGAAAGTCGAGACTCAGGCAACGAAGACAGTTCATGTGACGATTCGAAAAAGGAAAAACGGCAGCAATGTAGGGAGACTGCGTGGATGGCAGCCGAGATTTAGCAAGCGACGGGGATAGCCAATGAAAGCAGAACTGGATTATATTTTTCCTAAAAAGCAGAACTGAATTATTATTATTTTTTTAAAAGGAGAAATATTAGTGCTGAGTGTTTAAATTGTTTTGTTGAGATACCTGCTGATTGCAGAGACGCGAGACCGCGTTAATTTGCCTTAAGAAAGAAACGGGATGAGTTTTTTTCTAAAAGGAGACAGATTTGTGCTTTAGTGTTTTGAATTATTGTATTAAACTTATCTGCTGCTTTGCAGAGACGCGAGATCGCGTTGATTTTCCTAAAAGGAACAAAAAAATTAGTGCCTTAGTGTTTAAAAATTACCTGTTGATTGAAAGAAAGCAGGACTGGATAATTGTCCTAAAAAGCAGAAACTGAATAATTTTTCCTAAAAGGAGAAATATTAGTGCTGCAGTGTTTAAATTTTTTTTTTTTGAAATACCTGCTGATTGCAGAGACGCGAGACCGCGTTAATTTGCCAAAAAGGAAAAAGGAAAGATTAGTGCTATAGTATTTGAAAGTAATTTATTTAAAATTACCTGTCGATTGAAAGAACACAGAAACCGGATGACTTTTTTCTTCTAAAAAGGAAAAAGGAGATATTAGTGCTATAGTGTTAAAAATTATTTTATTCAAATTACCTGTTGATTCCGCAAAAGCAGAAACTGGATGAGTTTTTTTCTACAAGGATAGAGATTTGTCCTTTAGTGCTTAGAATTATGAGATGCGAGACCGCGTAAATTTTCCTAAAAAAAAAAAAAAAAAAAAAAAAAAATTAAGGAAACTGGACTATTTTTCCTAAATGAACAAAGATTAGTGCTTTAGTAGTAACAATTATTTTTGTAAATTACCTGCTGATTTGCAGAGGTGCAAGGCCGCGTTAACTTTCCTAAAAAGAGAGAGGTTAGTGCTGACCATTTTAAATTAGTTTATTTAAATTACCTGTTGATTGCAAGGAAGCAGAACTGGATTATCTTTCCTAAAAGAAGAAAAATTAGTGCTCCAGTGTTTAAGATTAGTTATATTAAACTGCCGGCTGATTGCCAGGAAGCAGGAACTGGATTGTTATCATAAGAAGGATGTTACCTTCGAATAAGTGCGTCGGCCGAAAGAAAAGGTTACGGCTACATCTATTTAATGATTGCCTACGGTTACCTACTAGTTTTAGTTTCACGTGCCTGTGCTCAACACCGAAGAATGTTGCAGTCGGGCGTTTTAGTGTCAGAACAAGGAAGAAAAGAAAGAAAAAGAAAAGTGAGGTGAGAAGTAAGAGGATAGGAAATTAAACACGAAATATTATGCAATGATATCTACCTGTTTTTCCGCCGTTTACTTCGTTCTTCGTGCTCTAATATTATAAACAATCAGGTACAAGCCGGTAGGCCTAGGGAAACCTCTATCAGGAAAACATAAAAAAGAGGCCAATATGCCCAATCATCAGTAAAAGTGAATACTAACAATAAAAAAAGAGCCCAATGTGCCAATCATCCGTAAAAGTGAATACTAACAACAACAAAAAAGAGGCGAATGTGCCTAATCATCAGTAAAAGTGGATAGTACCAAAAAAAAACAAAGAGGCCAATGTGCCCAATCTTCAGTAAAAGTAATAAAACAAAAAACAACAAAAGAGGCCAATGAACCCAACCCAACATAAGCCCAGCAAAGTCGTCAAGCTATCCGCTCCATTGGAACCGACCGAAGCAGAAGGGTGTACCCTCAACCGCAGCAGACTTAGACAAGGAGGGCCTTGTCCAACTAAAGGTTTTAATACTTCCATATCAGTAAGTACTGGTGTCACATCCACTTGTTTATATTATATCTTATTAGACTATATTGATTGCATAATTGGATTATCTAACATAAATCATACACCAGGTTGATGTCATAGGACATTCTATTGTTTCATAAGTAAAGTTCATTGCATACTGAGAACACTCTACTTGTAGAGATAAGTAGTATTAAGCCCAGCTAGTAGGGATTAGATTAGCATAACGGCTACGAGTCACATTAATTGTAAGGAGGAGTAAACGGCGGATTTAAAAAAAAAAACAATAAAGAGAAAAAGCAAGTAGTCTATACGCACAAAAATAAGGTCCAATACATTTGAGTTAAGTTTTCCTACATATATACATCTTTTTTTCTTTTTCTTCTTTGTTTATCACTTCCTTTTCTCATCGCCTTCTAAGTACACTCTGAAATCTCTCCTAGAGACTGTTTTTCCTATGTATTCTTTTCTTTTTTTTTAGATTTGGTGCGATCAGTTCTAGCGTAGGGATGCAAACTAACTGCTAGATATAGGGGGTGTAGGCATGATGGGTCGTCGTTAGTTGACATACATATGGGGCTAAGCAGATGGTTAAGGTTTTGGAGGCTTAGTCAGGGTGGTTGGGACGATTGGGCCCAACTTATCCCAAAGTCGGGGTCTCAACTACATCTGAAACTCCTCTCAGCTCTCTCTCTCACACTCGACCGTTCGTCTTTCCGGCGTTGAAACTCTCCAGGTTGAAAAAACTTGTCCGGCTGCTGAGGTTCCGTTTTTTTTTTCAGCTTAAGTAAATAAATTTTCTTTCTTCCAGGCTTTTAGGTTCCACCAGGAGGAGGAAGTCTTCATAGATCCGTTTCTTTCCTGTCTGTCTGCCCGCCTGCAGTCACACTTACCATTTCTTTTTAGCTTTACTGTCCGTCCGTCTGTCTGGTCAATCTTCGTATTTGTGCACAGCTTAACAAGCATCAAGGGATTTTGGTGGCAAGAACCACACCAAGCCGGCATATTTGCTGTGCGGCCACCCACGCTATTCCTACGATGATTTTGTAGCAAAGGGGTTTCGGAGGGTAAGAGGTAAGATTGGATGTAGGTAGATCTGTCGCCTGACAAGCTCTTTGTTACACTATATGATGTAGATATGTATATGCATGTGCATTAAGTACACTTACTTCCTACATGATGTAGGTATGTATAGGCCTATTCATTAAGTACACTTTCTTCCTACATGATGCAGGTATGTACATATATGCACGTGCATTAAGTAGACTTTCTTCCTACATGATGTAGGTATGTATATGCATGTATATAACATGTGTGCGAATTACAAGGGTACACACAAAATCTCAGATCTGCAATGCCCCAGCAGAAAGCGGTACACCGAAATGCGCGAGAGATTGCAACCTCGGAGAAGATCAACTCGAAACATTAGAGCACAGGCTAGAAATACCCAGGTATCGACGGTAGTACTAAAAAGTGATGTATGGAAGAGCTCATAGCAAACCTCAATAACTCACTGATCTCGGCTCGGCTAAATATATCATGGGTACGGACCACATTTTTTTTTAAACATAGGCAAAAATTCATTTGTTTCTTAGAATTTAAATCGACCATATTTCTTCAGAATTCGTGTGCATATTGTGGCTGCTGAAGAAGATTCGAATAAGTTGTGAGTTGTGTCTGTTTTCAATGGAGGAAAGAATTGATTCTTCTTAAAATTCAAATCGACCATATGTCTTCAGAACTAATGTGGTTTATTGGTGGCTGTAGACGGTGCGAGCAAATTATGTTTGCGTGATGAGCTGATTTCGATGTCGCGTCAGGAGGGGGGGGGGTCAATTCATTAATGTTTCAACTTGCATTCAATACAATACAAGAAACGTTTTGCTCCTACACTTAGTTTGAAATTTGAATCCCGTTCCGATATTTATTTTCATATTTCACGGCAGGGAGCCGAAACCGCTGAAAGTTTTTGCAATTATTCGTTCTTTGACTAGGTATATATGCACTCTCGTTCTTTGCATTCCACGAAATGAATTTATTGGAGTAAGTTGAACTTTCACTGTGCACTCGTATCTTAACGTCGATTTGCATTAACTTCCTACTGGTATGCCGTACATTTTCGCTACAATTTTAATGCATTTTCAATCAAATTTTTACCTCAATAAATACTTTATCATATTTAAAACATTTCTGATGTGCGAAACAATATCTTAAGAGTCCATGTTTTGTTAAAATTTGCAATTTTCTTAAATACGGAAACCAAAAAATGCAAAATCTAATTTGATTGTAGCCGCTATGGCGTTATATCCCTAGATGTGCGATTTGTACCTATGCCAATAAATTTCGTTAAAGTTTGTAATTTTGTATGCTTATCCAACTATTAAAAGAAGTAAATCTGTCATTACTTGCCTCCACCCACCCTCACAATCAGTTCATCCCGCAAGACGGTAAACAGCATTTGCTCGGACCGTCTATAACCACCAATAAACCACACGAATTCTGAAGAAATATGGTCCATTTCAATTCTAAGAAATAAATCAATTCTTTCCTCCATTGAAAACAAATTTTACATGGCTGCGACAAAAATTCGCGATGATGAACCTAACCACATAAAATTTTTTAGCTAACAAGCCGAAGCAACCAAATCAATCCAACTTCAACGAAGCCGAGTCTGACCCAGACACAACTCACAACTTATTCGAATCTTCTTCAACAGCCACAATATCCACACGAATTCTGAAGAAATATGGTCGATTTAAATTCTAAGAAAGAAATGAATTTTTGCCTTTATTGAAAAAAAAAATTTGGTTCGTACTCATGTTATATTTAGCCGATCCGAGATCAGTGAGTTATTGAGGTTTGCTATGAGCTCTTCCATACATGACTTTCTTAGTACTACCGTCGATATCTGGGTATTTCTTGCCTATGATTGGAGCAAATAAAATCAGGCCCCCCGATCGAAATGACTCAAACTTGCCGGCGTTAAATTCCAGAAGCAGTAAAATATGTAATAACAATAAATTTACTCATTTGAATACGTCCTGGTCTGACGTGGTAAGAACTAATGTCAGCTCTAAGAACAACTCGGAAAACTCAAATTTATTCTCTTACGCTGAACTTATAGAGTTCGGGAATGAAATTATTTCAAAGATAAGTCAGAGGAATTCAATGTTATTACTCAATTAGCTATCAAATATTTATTCAGTGACAAATGAAAACTATTTGAGGATTGTAACTTGGAATACACGTGGTGTTCTGCCCAATGAGAACACTCAAAATCAATATTATTAAGGATGTGGATTGTAAATAAGAACGCCGGGGAATAGTTTTAAAGTCAGTGGTTTATTGGACACACACGTATTGCAACTAGAACTAAACTAACAGAACTCAATTTCACTTTTATTATTTCAATAACGACACTTAAGAACTAAACTTCAATTTATTTAATAAAATCGCTTACTTGCTAGTTTCCCTTATGTTTCTAATTTTAATCTCAACACAATATTGTCAAATCTGAGACAACTTTGAACAATGGCACTATATATATATATATATATATATAAATATAATAATCAATATGAACTATAATATATGATTAATCAAAAAAATATGTACTCACCAATATAAAACTATATGGAATCGACTTTATGGCGTTGGTAATTAAATAGTTAGTGATTATCTTGTTCTAGTCGTTCCCCGGAACAAGATACTTTACCTCAGTCGAGACCCAAAGCAAAGGTGTAGTTTGGTTAGTAGAATTCTTGTTCTAGTCGTTCCCCGGAACAAGATACTTTACTTCAGTCGTGTTTATTCTAGTCGGTACCCAGAATAAATATCTTTATCTCAGTCGAGACCCAAGATAAAGGTTTTAGATTAGTGAGTGTTATTCTAGTCGCTACCAGGAATAACTATCTTTATCACAGTCGAGATCCAAGCTAAAGATTTGAGATTAGTGAGTGTTATTCTAGTCGCTACCTGGAATAACTATCTTTATCTCAGTCGAGACCCAAGATAAAGGTTTGAGATTAGTGAGTGTTATTCTAGCCGCTACCCGGAATAACTATCTTTATATCAGTCGAGACCCAAGATAAAGGTTTGAGTTAGTCTGTATTATTCTAGTCGCTACACAGAATAACTATCTTTATCTCAGTCGCTACCCAAGATAAAGATATTGAGTTAGTAAAATCTATTCCACGCGAGACCCAGAATATGTATCTTTATCTCAGTCGGTACCCAAGATATAATTCTTATGTTAGTAAATTTTATTCCAGTCGAAACCCAGAATAAATATCTTTATCTCAGTCGGTACCCAAGATAAAGTTTTTGAGTTAGCAAGATTTATTCCAGTCGAGACCCAGAATAAATATCTTTATCTCAGTCGGTACCCAAGATAAAGTAATTAGGTTAGTAAATTTTATTCCAGTCGAGACCCAGAATAAATATCTTTATCTCAGTCGGTACCCAAGATAAAGATATTATGTTAGTAAATTTTATTCCAGTCGAGACCCAGAATAAATATCTTTATCTCAGTCGGTACCCAAGATAAAGTTCTTGAGTTAGTAAGATTTATTCCAGTCGAGACCCAGAATAAATATCTTTATCTCAGTCGCTACCCAAGGTAAGGTTATTAGGTTAGTAAATTTTATTCCAGTCGAGTCCCAGAATAAATATCTTTGTCTCAGTCGGTACCCAAGATAAAGTTATTAGGTTAGTAAATTTTATTCCAGTCGAGACCCAGAATAAATATCTTTATCTCAGCCGATACCCAAGATAAAGTTATTGAGTTAATACTTATATTTTATTACACTAGCCAAGTCGAATTCCAAATGTTGCGCAATCTATGAAAGCTGGATGCGAAAAGAGAAAGACTCAAGTTGGCCAGCGACTTATATTGCCTCTGAATTGCGCACGGCTCCAACAAATTATTTTACATTGCGCATAGTAACCAAAGTACGTTGACCTTAGCAGCTGTGCGTAGATAGCAACAGAAAATTCCGTTGACTTTAGCAGCTGTGCAAAGCAACTGGAATTTTGCGCATTTTTTGTTGCCGTTCCTAATTTTGCCTAGCTAAAGTTATTAGGATTATAATTATACAATAAGATACCTATTACAATATTGCTATTTGCTATTTTAAAGATTCATTTAAATGTACAGATTACTCAATCTAATTCCATTTGATTCGCGCACGTTATCGAAGACAAGTTACTTTCCTCTTATTGGATTGTGTCCCGGGTTTGTTTATGTGTAATGTTGCCATGAGGTGTTGATTTTTATCTCCACTAAAAACTGCCTTATCGATGTGCTTGTAGGTAGGCATACATCGTTTCGTTCCCAACCTATTTTCAATGATTAGAAAAACTTGGAATTAGAAACTTTTAAACTATTTTACTTCCAGGTGGCTATTTAATGTTGGTTTGAACATACTGCCCCCTGTTGAAATGTTGAATTTTATTTGAAAATTCAACCGTTCAAGTAATTATCAATTAATGCACTTAAAATATAAATTAATTTTAGAATGAAGAGGCAAAGCATACCTTTGGTGACTTCCTTTTTTTTTTGTTTATTATTTACCTAAGGAATTATACCTTGTTATTGCCTTTCTAATGGTTCCGGCGATCAGAATCGGAAAGGTACGTGGTGTCTGTTGCTATTAATTGGTTAGCTGAGTCAGAGCAGCGTATTCCTTTGCTTGATGTCTGTCTCATTGGCGATCACTTCGTCTTGGAAGGGCTTTAATTGTCATGTAATGAATCGGCTCCCGTTGGCAACATAGCCGAGTTGCGCCAGGTCCAAGATTCGAGTGTGGCCAAATAACCTATTTTTTTATTTTTAAAAACAATTGTTTTTGTCTGAAAAAATAATCTTTGTTATGGAGAAACAATAGCGAAGACCTGGACTTTGCATAATTGTGATTGGATTTTGAAATTTGTAATGCAGAAATTGCAGCATTATGTGATCTTTGAACGGGAACGTTCTGTGGTTTGCAACAGATTTTGTTTTAATTATTGAAATGGGCGTACGGTTGTACGTATGTGTGTATGTACTTATATCATTTAGACAATTTTTTGTTATCTTTCATATTTTTTTTTTTTTTTTATATTATTAAGCCAAGCTCAGTGGATACCCTATGATGCAAAGCACAGCATGGCAGGAAGGAGATAGGGAAAGGATTAGGGGATGTGAGGAGAGTGGCGGAGGTGCCGATGTGTGTCGCCCTTAAACTTTCGCAGATTGTATGCCGGAGGAAAAACAGAAGATGGTAAGCTGTTCCACATTCGCACTGTTCGGGATAAAAAAGCATCTCGGAATTTTACTGTACGGCCGAAAGTAATTTGAAGGGTTAAAGGATGTGCGCGGTTTGCAGCGCGAGTATTGCGTGCAGGAATCATTCTACAAGGGATTAGACTAGATATTTCATCAGAACATTGACCATGCATATAGCGATAAAGGAGCGAAAGGCATCCAACATTGCGGCGGTGCTCGAGTGAGTCGATATGACAAGTTATTGCCAAATCGACAATGAGCTTGAAGACTCTCTTTTGGACAATATCCAATGAAGCTAAGGCTGTGCGACCAGCCCCGGCCCATATATGGGAGTTGTATTCCATTCTAGGTCTAATGTAGGACTTGTAGAGGAGCACTAGATTTGACGGGCTGAAATATTTCTTACACCTTTTCAGAAATCCAAGACATTTCGATGCTTCTTTGGCAACAGAGAAGATGTGATCTGTCCAGTTTAACTTACTGGAAATATTAATGCCAAGAATGCTTAGTGACGGTGAATCAGAAATTAATGCTCCATCAAAAGAAACGGGTGTGGTTAAGTTATGATCTTGTTTTAATGAGATGAGACAGCTTTGAGTCTTAGATGCATTGAATTCGACGCGATTCGCTTTGCCCCAAGCGAGGATACTGTTAAGATCGTTATTCAATGATCTAGTCATGCAATCTCGTTTAACACATGCGGCATTCCCCCTGGATTCCGCAAGAGTGTCAAAGGAGTAAGCGAAATCAAGAGTACTGTTATCTGCGAAACTATGGATGGGATTGAAAGTAAGGGAAAGCAGATCATTAATGAAAACTAAAAAGAGAGTTGGAGAGATAACAGAGCCTTGAGGTACACCGGCATTTATGGGATGCGGTTCAGATGTAACGCCATCTAATACAACACGTATTTGGCGACTAGATAGGAAACTTTCAATCCATAATAGAAGAGGAGGGGAGAGACCAAGTGCTTTAAGTTTGGCTAAAAGGGCTGGATGCCAGACTCTATCAAAGGCTTTTGAAATATCTTGAGCAACGATTTTAGACCCACCAAAATTGTGAAGACTACGGCTCCAACGTTCCGTAAGAAAGGTCAGCAAGTCTCCAGATGAGCGTCCAGCTCGGAAGCCATATTGGCGATCGTTGATGAGATGATTAGTTTCTAGATACTTCATTAATTTTGAGTTAATGATAGATTCAAAAACCTTTGAAAGAATCGAAGTGATGGCAATTGGTCGATAATTTGAGGGATCGCTACCCTCTCCTTTCTTAGGAATAGGCTGAACGTGAGCTAGCTTCCAAGTAGTTGGAAATTTTCCTGTCGAATAAGACAAGTAGAAGAGTTTGCGCAGAGGTTTAGCCAAGGATGAGGCGCAGCTTTTAATTAACAGGGGCTAAAAACCATCAGGACATACGGCTTTGGAGACGTTGATCCCCTTAAGGACCCTGAACACATCCCTCGTACGAACGTGTATTGGCTCTTGTACACAATCACACGGGCGATGCAAAACAGGTGTTTGTGAAGTTGGTGGAAGACGAGAATTTGAAGCGAATCTAGCAGCTAAAATATTAGCTTTACCCAGGGAGTCAACAATCACTTCACCATTATTAAGTAGTGAAGGTATAGAGGAACTGGTGAAATTGTTCCTGATGGTTTTGACAAGGGACCAGAAACCTTTGCTACCTTTGCGGCTTGTCAAGATTCTTTGTCTAATATTCTGGTCAAAAAGAAATGTTTCTCTCTGGATAATGGACTTGCAGGTGTTCCGTGCAGTCTTGTAGACTTGTGTCATTTCCGGACATGGATGCAATTGATAGGCGCGAAAAGCAGACTCTTTCGCTTTTATAGCTTGGTTGCACTTATCGTTAAACCAGGAGCGATCATGCTGTTGTTGAGACCTGCTGTAAGAATACGGAATGTATTCACGCATTCCAAGATTTAGTATGTTACTAAATTGTAATGTGCATTCATCAACATCCCTAGAAGCAAAACAGACCGACCAATCAATTTCTTTAAGATACTTATTGAGACTTTCCCAATCAGCATTCTTATAGTGCCAAAGAAGCCTACTTGTAGATGGAGCAGTTGGGCGGCACAGGTTTGAGGTGGTAAATTGAGCCCTGATTAAACAATGGTCTGAATTTCCAAGAGGAGAACCGACTGAAATGGAATATTTGTCAGGATGAGATGTTAGAAACAAGTCGAGTAAATTAGCTTTATCTCCAGCTGCATCAGGAATTCGCGTTGGTGCATCCACTAGCTGTTGCAAATTAAATGATTCACAGAAGAGTTCAACGAAACGGCCCGCAGGACTTGTGGTAGAAGAATGTCTGAGCCACGGTATATTATGAACATTAAAATCGCCTGCCAGGACGATTTCGGAAGAGGGGGAAACAGAAAGCAAATGATCAATATTGTTGGAGATATTGTCAAATACGGATACCGTGTCGTCATCAGACATATTTGGGCTGCGATAAAGGAAACAGAAGTATATGATGTGCTTGTGAAGTTTGAACCTAATCCAGATATAATTAAACTCTGGATTAGCAGAAGGAAAATCTTGAAGAATAGTAAAGGCCACATCATTCCGTATATATACTGCGATCACTCTATGCTGCGAAAAAAGAGGCAAGAAGCTGTAAGCAGGGACGTGATACTGATTAATATCAGCATCAGAACGACCTTGGATTCACTTAGCGCAAGAATTGCCGGATTTTTTGAGTTAAGGTGGCAGTACACCGAAAACCGATTTGCTCTTAATCCGCGAATGTTGCAGAAATCTAAAATGAAATTCTGCATGTGAAGACAAAAACAAAAAGGAACAAAAAAAAAGCGACACACAACAACACAAAAATTTGGGCGCCACCAGCAGCAGTCAACGACACAGCGAGGTAAAAAAAAAACAACAATAGTGTTATGCCTATTGCTGCTTTCAATACCTCAGACTGTGCAGTTCAATGACCACAGCTGAGTGCACCCGGATTGCTGATCAGTGACAAGTGCTAATGCATTTGCACTGATCACAGATGAAGAGAAGAAAAGGAAACGTTACCGTGCTGCTGGCTTATAGAATGTTGATAGGGTATAGAAGAGCCCTTCACTTGGCGGATAAAATTTATTTTGTTTATTTATTAATTTAACGGTCGCGTCGGAATTTAAATAATTAACGAATTGATTAGTTTGAAAATGATTAGCACAACACTATCACTTGACTTAAATTAATTGGTTGGATATATGTTTAGATTATTTGATCTACAAAGGCAACGTCCGATCTGATTGACTCCATGCACTGCACTCTCATATGATTTTGTTTTAGGGGTTTTTGTTTTTGTGTACCTCTATGTAGGTACATATGTTGAGAATGGACATTTTAGTTGTCTTTTAGTACACATGCAGTTATCGTTATAGATTTAGGTTGTCTGCCGAGTTTGGAAAGATACATACTTTAGTAATCGACCTTTTTAAAATTCCCATTCTGGTTTTTAATAGTTATCGTTTCCTTTATGCACTTCTAGTATTCTTCCTAGAATCCAATGGCATGCAGGTAGATTCGTTTCTTTAATCAGAGCAAAATCTCCGACAGAAGGATTTAATGTTGGTTGTTGCCATTTAGGCCTATTTTGTAGGGAATTCAAGTACTCCGTGGGCCATTTCTACCAAAAGTGTTGCTTCAGGAGTTGTATATGTTTGAATCTAGTTACTGATGATATTCTATTGGGAATTACAGGGTCTGGCGGTGCGATTAAAGATTTTCCTATTAAAAAATGTCCTGGAGTTAATGCATTGAGGTCATCTTTATCTTCAGTAATGGGACACAAGAAACGCGAGTTTAAACAGGCCTCGATTTGAGCCAGGACTGTTGCAAATTCCTCAAAAGTTAGAAGGGCGTTTCCTAAGACTCGTTTTAGATGAAATTTAATCGATTTCACTCCAGCTTCCCACAGGCCTCCAAAATGTGGAGCCGAAGGTGGATTGAAGTGCCAGTGAATGCCGACGTGCCCAATTTTTTCAGCAATTTCATTGCTTGCGTTTTTGAGTGCAGATTTGAATTCTTTCTGGAAAACTTTGTCGGCACCAACAAAATTGGTTCGGCAGTCAGAATAGATATCAGTGCACAAACCTCGGTGACTAGAAAGCCTTTTGAAAGATGCGATGAAGCTACCTGTAGATAAGTCAGAAACTGGCCCAACATGGATAGCTTTCGTGGCCATACAGACGAAGATACATATGTAGCCTTTGTAATATCGATTCCCCTGTGCTTTGACATTTTTAAATTAATAGGACGGGCATAATCGACACCTGTTTGTTGAAATGGGCTTGAGATATTCACTCATGGAATTTTCAAATTTCCCATTATTTGAGTCCTAGTGCGGGCAGCTTGCTTGAAGCAGGGAATGCATCTATGTAGGATGTTTTTTACTGTTCGTCGGCCTTGTAAAACCCAATATTCGTGTCTTCGAGTATTTAACACAAGCTGTACACCACCATGCAAAGTTTATAGATGAATATGATCTATAATTAAGTTTGTTAATTTACTTCCTTTTGGTAGAATGATCGGATGTTGTTGATCATATGGGATATGAGCGTTTTGTAAGCGACCTCCTACCCGCAGTAACTTGTCATTGTCAATAAATGGATTAAGGGATATCAAATTGCTTTTAGCTGGAAGCGATAATCCTGCTTTGAATTGTCTTATCTCGGTATCGTCAGTAATGCCTTGCGTTAGTTTTATTAACAGATATTTTGCTTCCAGCAGCTCTGTTGGGGAAAGCCGCTCGGTTTGTTTAATTAAACCTTTTGTCAGATCTTGGCTTGTTCGGATATTGTTCAAAAATCTGAGGCAATATGCCGTGACACGATTTAATTTTATGAAAGAAGAATATTTATCAAGTAATTCGTTTATTATTGTTTGGGCTACAGCAGTATGTGTCACGCGCTTTTGTTCAGAATATATCTGCATGTTAGCAGAGGGTTTTGACTTAGGCCAATTTTCCTCGGGCTGCTCAAGCCAACTGGGTCCGTGCGACCAGAGTTCAAGATTGATTAGATTCGCAGGTTTGATGCCTCTGCAGTTGCAATCTGCGGGAATATCTGCGGAACGCACGTGACGCCAGGATATCTAGCTGTTCCTGGATTTCAGAAACCCTATTTGCTACATAAGACTTATATTTGTTTGGATGATTGTGTATCCAAGATAAGACTATAGAAGAGTCTGTCCATGCATAGATGGGGACTCGATTAAGTTCCAAGTCTATCTTTACTCAATTTATAAGACGAGTTAATAAAACTGCTCCACATAACTCCAGCCGAGGAAGTGATACAGGTTTCACAGGAGCTACTTTCGATTTTGCCATTAGCAAATTGATATGGATTGTTCCTTGGACGTCAACAACCTTGATATACACAGCAGCAGAATAAGCTTGACTGGAGGCATCTGAGAATCCGGGTATCTGAAAATTTGTTACATTGTTTGTCGTATGTAGCCAGCGTGGGATTTTAAGCTGGCTAATATGATACATATATGTCAAACAATGTAACAATTTCTGATAAAACAGATCGTTTAGTAGATAGACGATCTGCTATTTGTCGATACTGCAAGATAAAGTAATCAGCTCCTGGATACCAGTGGATACCAAGAGTTTTACTGACTCATCACTTGCAAACCGTAAGGGAAGTTGTAATTCCCTTTGCTCCTCTGGAATGCCTGCTAGAAGATCCGAGGAGCTGCCAACCCATTTCCTTAGATTAAACCCAGCTAAAGATAATAGGCTAACGAGCTTAGTTTGTATCCTGACAGCTTCATCGATATTTTCTGTAAATAAATCGTCTACGTAGAAGTCGCGAGTAACAATTTTAGCAGCAATTGGATACTTCTCAGCTTCATCCTGTGCAAGCTGATGAAGTGTTGTGATAGCGAGATAAGGAGCTGGAGTAGTGCCAAACGTTACCGTTGTTACTTGATAGTCCTTTATGGGTTCACTAGGACTATTTCTCCAAATTTTTCTCTGATACCTTTGATCTGATGATTGATTGTTAATCATTCCATACATCTTTTCTATGTCGGTGGACATAGCGTATTTGTATTTTCTACATCGTAGTAAGATAGAACAAAGTACGGATTGCAAGACTGGTCCAGTATGGAGCTGTTCGTTTAAGCTTTTCACATTAGTAGACTTGGCTGAAGAGTCAAAGATGACGCGAACCTTTGTGGTCCTACTATCTGATTTTATAACAGCATGATGCGGAAGGTAGTAGCTTTGTTCTCTGCTAACTTCCTTTTCAGCTGGTTTGATATGCCCTAAAGCATGATATTCGTTTATGCAATCTTTATAGTCTTTGTAAAGATCAGCATTCTGAAGTAATTTCTTCTCGAGACTATAAAACCTGCGTAGGGCCATATTTCGGGAATCGCCTAGCACTGGGTTTTCTTCGATGAATGGTAAACGTACTTTATAACGACCACTCGAATTGCGACGATGTGTATTTTGATACAATCGTTCACACTCTTGTTCGGGTTTTGAGAATTTCCGTACTTGAGGAGTGATTTCCTCAGTTTCCCAAATCTTTCGCAGGATTTTGTCTATAGATTCGTCTTGGTCAGCTTGCGCATTAATTGTTAGGGATGAAACCTTGAACATAGAGTCTGCTTGAGATAAATTTCCAAATAGGATCCTAGGGTGCTATTTTGGGCAATAGGGGTTCCTGGAGGACCTTTTCTTAATCCTTCCAATAAAATTTCCCCGTAAACATCTGCTCCTAAAAGAATATCAATTTTTTCGGGTTTATGGAAAGATTGATCGGCAAGATCTAGATCCTTTATATCTTCCCATTCTTGCATTTGAATGGTGGAAGGAGGTAGGAATTCAGTGATCTTGTTCACGATTAATGCTGTCACTGAAGTGGCCTTATGTGAATCCGATGACGAGCGTATTTCAAAGGTTGTTTTTCCTTTTACATTTGTAGCTTGTGTGTTCCCCAAGCCTGTTATCTGAACTTCTAAGTGGGTGGTAGGTAATTGTAGTTTAAGTGCTGCTGCTTGGGTAATGAATGACACTTCAGACCCAGAATCTATTAAGGCCCGTAATGTCAATATCACGCCCTTTGAGGAGGCAATATTTAGCAATGCTGTTGCGAGCAGTGCTTGTGTAACGCGCCGTGGGCGGTTTGTATAAAATGTTCGTAAAGAACTATCTGTTATGACCTCAGATGTAGAGGGAGAATTGTGTGTCTGTGCTTGTTTGATAGACTTATTGCTTTGCTTAGTTGAAAAGTGAGAACTTTGATTGGATGTACTAATATTCTTGTGAAGCGTGTTTTCTACCACATTGCCGACACGTAAATTTGCTTGGACAAAATTTCGTGTTCTGGCGCCTTGATAGGAAGTTTACATACAGACCGTTAGATGTAATGATATTAAACCTTTTGTCAATGTCACATTTGATAAATTGTGGACATTTAAACAATCTATGTGTCTCTTCGCATATTGCGCATTTATCTGTAGATGATGAGAAATGTGTTGATACCTTTTTAATGAAGTTATTTGAGTTATTTGTTTTCTCTGAATGACCTGACTTTGAATCTAAAATTGCTTCGAGAGTTCGAAATCTGGGCTCTAGGAATGTTTTTAGAGAATCAAACGTAGGCAAACCTTCTTCATTATTTACCTCCTGCTCCCACAAGCGATGGGTTTCCGTTGGTAGGCATTGCACCAACTTGTATATGAGAATTGGGTCCCATTGCTTTGTGGAAACTCCTAAAGCTTCAAGCTCGAAAATGCATTCTAAAGATCTGTCTAATAAGGATCGTATCGCCTTAGCAGATTCATTTGTTATTTTAGATAGATTGCACAGAGTTTTCAGCTGAGCATTCACTAATACTCGCTTGTTGTCGTATCTATCCTTTAACGTTTTCCATCCATTTTCGTAGCTTGCGTCTATTATTGGAAATTGCCGCAGCAAATGTTCAGCGTCGCCAGTAACACTTGCTTTAAGAAAATGTAGTTTTTGTACTGGAGGTAAGGAATGATTTTTATGAACTAGAGAATTAAACAAATAGTGAAATGATCTCCATGAATCATAAGAACCAGAAAATGTTGGAAGTGTAATTCTGGGCAACTTCAAAAAAGACGAAGATTGCTGATCAGTTCTGGTTTCTGCAGCAATTTTTTGTTCTGCTTTTGCCTCAAAAGCATCTAATGCATCCCTAAGAATACTTCGGAATGTATAGTACTTATTTTCCACGTCTGCAAATTGATCATGTAAGAAATACTCGTACTTCTCAAGTTTACTGGCATCCAACGCCTGCGTAGCTTGGATAATTGTATAATGAGTAGACTTGTAATCTGACCGGATTTCGCTTAAAGCGATTAAGCGTTCAGAAACAAGCCCTTTTGTTCGTTTCTCTACTACAGTATTGTTGTAGTTCTTGAGAGATTTTTCGATAATTTTTGCGGAGGTGGCCTAGTTAGCCAACAATTTTTGAAGTGTACTCATGTTAAGACGTGTGAAATTATAAACCACTAAACTTTAATTCTGGCTACGAAGGACCATTAAATGTGCTGCCCAATGAGAACACTCAAAAACAATATTATTAAGGATGTGGATTGTAAATAAGAACGCCGGGGAATAATATTAAAGCCAGTGGTTTATTGGACACACACGTAATACTTATCTACAAAATTACAACTAGAACTAAACTAACAGAATTCAATTTCACTTCTATTATTTCAATAACGACACTTTAGAACTAAACTTCAATTGATTTAATAAAATCGCTTACTTACTAGTTTCTCTTATGCTTCTAACTTTAATCTCAACACAATACTGTCAAAGCTGAGACAACTTTGAACAATGGCAATATATATATATATAAATATATAAATACAATAATCAATATGAACTATAATATCTGATTAATCAAAAAAATAAGCACGCACCAATATAAAACTATATGGAATCGCCTTTATGGCGTTGGTAATTAAATAGTTAGTGATTATCTTGTTCTAGTCGTTCCCCGGAACAAGATACTTTACTTCAGTCGAGACCCAAAGCAAAGGTGTATTTTGGTTAGTAGAATTCTTGTTCTAGTCGTTCCCCGGAACAAGATTCTTTACTTCAGTCGTATTTATTCTAGTCGGTACCCAGAATAAATATCTTTATCTCAGTCGAGACCCAAGATAAAGGTATTGAGCTAGTAAAATCTATTCCAGTCTAGACACAGAATATGTAACTTTAGCTCAGTCTGTACCCAAAATAAAATTGTTATGTTAGTAGAATTTATTCCAGTCGAGACCCAGAATAAATATCTTTATCTCAGTCGGTACCCAAGATAAAGTTGTTGAGTTAGTAAGATTTATTCCAGTCGAGACCCAGAATAAATATCTTTATCTCAGTCGCTACCCAAGATAAAGTTATTAGGTTAGTAAATTTTATTCCATTCGACACCCAGAATAAATATCTTTATCTCAGTCGCTACCCAAGATAAAGTTATTAGATTAGTAAATTTTATTCCATTCGAGACCCAGAATAAATATCTTTATCTCAGTCGGTACCCAAGATAAAGTTATTAGGTTAGTAAATTTTATTCCAGCCGAGACCCAGAATAAATATCTTTATCTCAGTCGGTACCCAAGATAAAGTTATTAGGTTAGTAAATTTTATTCCAGTCGAGATCCAGAAGAAATATCTTTATCTCAGTCGGTACCCAAGATAAAGTTGTTATGTTAGTAGAATTTATTCCAGTCGAGACCCAGAATAAATATCCTTATCTCAGTCGATACCCAAGCTAAAGTTCTTGAGTTAGTAAGATTTATTCCAGTCGAGACCCAGAATAAATATCTTTATCTCAGTCGCTACCCAAGGTAAGGTTATTAGGTTAGTAAATTTTATTCCAGTGGAGTCCCAGAATAAATATCTTTGTCTCAGTCGGTACCCAAGATAAAGTTATTAGGCTCCAACAAATTATTGCAACTGGAATTTTGCGCATTTTTTGTTGCCGTTCCTAATTTTGCCTAGCTAAAGTTATTAGGATTATAATTATACAATAAGATACCTATTACAATATTGCTATTTGCTATTTTAAAGATTCATTTAAATGTACAGATTACTCAATCTAATTCCATTTGATTCGCGCACGTTATCGAAGACAAGTTACTTTCCTCTTATTGGATTGTGTCCCGGGTTTGTTTATGTGTAATGTTGCCATGAGGTGTTGATTTTTATCTCCCCTAAAAACTGCCTTATCGATGTGCTTGTAGGTAGGCATACATCGTTTCGTTCCCAACCTATTTTCAATGATTAGAAAAACTTGGAATTAGAAACTTTTAAACTATTTTACTTCCAGGTGGCTATTTAATGTTGGTTTGAACATACTGCCCCCTGTTGAAATGTTGAATTTTATTTGAAAATTCAACCGTTCAAGTAATTATCAATTAATGCACTTAAAATATAAATTAATTTTAGAATGAAGAGGCAAAGCATACCTTTGGTGACTTCCTTTTTTTTTTGTTTATTATTTACCTAAGGAATTATACCTTGTTATTGCCTTTCTAATGGTTCCGGCGATCAGAATCGGAAAGGTACGTGGTGTCTGTTGCTATTAATTGGTTAGCTGAGTCAGAGCAGCGTATTCCTTTGCTTGATGTCTGTCTCATTGGCGATCACTTCGTCTTGGAAGGGCTTTAATTGTCATGTAATGAATCGGCTCCCGTTGGCAACATAGCCGAGTTGCGCCAGGTCCAAGATTCGAGTGTGGCCAAATAACCTATTTTTTTATTTTTAAAAACAATTGTTTTTGTCTGAAAAAATAATCTTTGTTATGGAGAAACAATAGCGAAGACCTGGACTTTGCATAATTGTGATTGGATTTTGAAATTTGTAATGCAGAAATTGCAGCATTATGTGATCTTTGAACGGGAACGTTCTGTGGTTTGCAACAGATTTTGTTTTAATTATTGAAATGGGCGTACGGTTGTACGTATGTGTGTATGTACTTATATCATTTAGACAATTTTTTGTTATCTTTCATATTTTTTTTTTTTTTTTATATTATTAAGCCAAGCTCAGTGGATACCCTATGATGCAAAGCACAGCATGGCAGGAAGGAGATAGGGAAAGGATTAGGGGATGTGAGGAGAGTGGCGGAGGTGCCGATGTGTGTCGCCCTTAAACTTTCGCAGATTGTATGCCGGAGGAAAAACAGAAGATGGTAAGCTGTTCCACATTCGCACTGTTCGGGATAAAAAAGCATCTCGGAATTTTACTGTACGGCCGAAAGTAATTTGAAGGGTTAAAGGATGTGCGCGGTTTGCAGCGCGAGTATTGCGTGCAGGAATCATTCTACAAGGGATTAGACTAGATATTTCATCAGAACATTGACCATGCATATAGCGATAAAGGAGCGAAAGGCATCCAACATTGCGGCGGTGCTCGAGTGAGTCGATATGACAAGTTATTGCCAAATCGACAATGAGCTTGAAGACTCTCTTTTGGACAATATCCAATGAAGCTAAGGCTGTGCGACCAGCCCCGGCCCATATATGGGAGTTGTATTCCATTCTAGGTCTAATGTAGGACTTGTAGAGGAGCACTAGATTTGACGGGCTGAAATATTTCTTACACCTTTTCAGAAATCCAAGACATTTCGATGCTTCTTTGGCAACAGAGAAGATGTGATCTGTCCAGTTTAACTTACTGGAAATATTAATGCCAAGAATGCTTAGTGACGGTGAATCAGAAATTAATGCTCCATCAAAAGAAACGGGTGTGGTTAAGTTATGATCTTGTTTTAATGAGATGAGACAGCTTTGAGTCTTAGATGCATTGAATTCGACGCGATTCGCTTTGCCCCAAGCGAGGATACTGTTAAGATCGTTATTCAATGATCTAGTCATGCAATCTCGTTTAACACATGCGGCATTCCCCCTGGATTCCGCAAGAGTGTCAAAGGAGTAAGCGAAATCAAGAGTACTGTTATCTGCGAAACTATGGATGGGATTGAAAGTAAGGGAAAGCAGATCATTAATGAAAACTAAAAAGAGAGTTGGAGAGATAACAGAGCCTTGAGGTACACCGGCATTTATGGGATGCGGTTCAGATGTAACGCCATCTAATACAACACGTATTTGGCGACTAGATAGGAAACTTTCAATCCATAATAGAAGAGGAGGGGAGAGACCAAGTGCTTTAAGTTTGGCTAAAAGGGCTGGATGCCAGACTCTATCAAAGGCTTTTGAAATATCTTGAGCAACGATTTTAGACCCACCAAAATTGTGAAGACTACGGCTCCAACGTTCCGTAAGAAAGGTCAGCAAGTCTCCAGATGAGCGTCCAGCTCGGAAGCCATATTGGCGATCGTTGATGAGATGATTAGTTTCTAGATACTTCATTAATTTTGAGTTAATGATAGATTCAAAAACCTTTGAAAGAATCGAAGTGATGGCAATTGGTCGATAATTTGAGGGATCGCTACCCTCTCCTTTCTTAGGAATAGGCTGAACGTGAGCTAGCTTCCAAGTAGTTGGAAATTTTCCTGTCGAATAAGACAAGTAGAAGAGTTTGCGCAGAGGTTTAGCCAAGGATGAGGCGCAGCTTTTAATTAACAGGGGCTAAAAACCATCAGGACATACGGCTTTGGAGACGTTGATCCCCTTAAGGACCCTGAACACATCCCTCGTACGAACGTGTATTGGCTCTTGTACACAATCACACGGGCGATGCAAAACAGGTGTTTGTGAAGTTGGTGGAAGACGAGAATTTGAAGCGAATCTAGCAGCTAAAATATTAGCTTTACCCAGGGAGTCAACAATCACTTCACCATTATTAAGTAGTGAAGGTATAGAGGAACTGGTGAAATTGTTCCTGATGGTTTTGACAAGGGACCAGAAACCTTTGCTACCTTTGCGGCTTGTCAAGATTCTTTGTCTAATATTCTGGTCAAAAAGAAATGTTTCTCTCTGGATAATGGACTTGCAGGTGTTCCGTGCAGTCTTGTAGACTTGTGTCATTTCCGGACATGGATGCAATTGATAGGCGCGAAAAGCAGACTCTTTCGCTTTTATAGCTTGGTTGCACTTATCGTTAAACCAGGAGCGATCATGCTGTTGTTGAGACCTGCTGTAAGAATACGGAATGTATTCACGCATTCCAAGATTTAGTATGTTACTAAATTGTAATGTGCATTCATCAACATCCCTAGAAGCAAAACAGACCGACCAATCAATTTCTTTAAGATACTTATTGAGACTTTCCCAATCAGCATTCTTATAGTGCCAAAGAAGCCTACTTGTAGATGGAGCAGTTGGGCGGCACAGGTTTGAGGTGGTAAATTGAGCCCTGATTAAACAATGGTCTGAATTTCCAAGAGGAGAACCGACTGAAATGGAATATTTGTCAGGATGAGATGTTAGAAACAAGTCGAGTAAATTAGCTTTATCTCCAGCTGCATCAGGAATTCGCGTTGGTGCATCCACTAGCTGTTGCAAATTAAATGATTCACAGAAGAGTTCAACGAAACGGCCCGCAGGACTTGTGGTAGAAGAATGTCTGAGCCACGGTATATTATGAACATTAAAATCGCCTGCCAGGACGATTTCGGAAGAGGGGGAAACAGAAAGCAAATGATCAATATTGTTGGAGATATTGTCAAATACGGATACCGTGTCGTCATCAGACATATTTGGGCTGCGATAAAGGAAACAGAAGTATATGATGTGCTTGTGAAGTTTGAACCTAATCCAGATATAATTAAACTCTGGATTAGCAGAAGGAAAATCTTGAAGAATAGTAAAGGCCACATCATTCCGTATATATACTGCGATCACTCTATGCTGCGAAAAAAGAGGCAAGAAGCTGTAAGCAGGGACGTGATACTGATTAATATCAGCATCAGAACGACCTTGGATTCACTTAGCGCAAGAATTGCCGGATTTTTTGAGTTAAGGTGGCAGTACACCGAAAACCGATTTGCTCTTAATCCGCGAATGTTGCAGAAATCTAAAATGAAATTCTGCATGTGAAGGCAAAAACAAAAAGGAACAAAAAAAAAGCGACACACAACAACACAAAAATTTGGGCGCCACCAGCAGCAGTCAACGACACAGCGAGGTAAAAAAAAAACAACAATAGTGTTATGCCTATTGCTGCTTTCAATACCTCAGACTGTGCAGTTCAATGACCACAGCTGAGTGCACCCGGATTGCTGATCAGTGACAAGTGCTAATGCATTTGCACTGATCACAGATGAAGAGAAGAAAAGGAAACGTTACCGTGCTGCTGGCTTATAGAATGTTGATAGGGTATAGAAGAGCCCTTCACTTGGCGGATAAAATTTATTTTGTTTATTTATTAATTTAACGGTCGCGTCGGAATTTAAATAATTAACGAATTGATTAGTTTGAAAATGATTAGCACAACACTATCACTTGACTTAAATTAATTGGTTGGATATATGTTTAGATTATTTGATCTACAAAGGCAACGTCCGATCTGATTGACTCCATGCACTGCACTCTCATATGATTTTGTTTTAGGGGTTTTTGTTTTTGTGTACCTCTATGTAGGTACATATGTTGAGAATGGACATTTTAGTTGTCTTTTAGTACACATGCAATTATCGTTATAGATTTAGGTTGTCTGCCGAGTTTGGAAAGATACATACTTTAGTAATCGACCTTTTTAAAATTCCCATTCTGGTTTTTAATAGTTATCGTTTCCTTTATGCACTTCTAGTATTCTTCCTAGAATCCAATGGCATGCAGGTAGATTCGTTTCTTTAATCAGAGCAAAATCTCCGACAGAAGGATTTAATGTTGGTTGTTGCCATTTAGGCCTATTTTGTAGGGAATTCAAGTACTCCGTGGGCCATTTCTACCAAAAGTGTTGCTTCAGGAGTTGTATATGTTTGAATCTAGTTACTGATGATATTCTATTGGGAATTACAGGGTCTGGCGGTGCGATTAAAGATTTTCCTATTAAAAAATGTCCTGGAGTTAATGCATTGAGGTCATCTTTATCTTCAGTAATGGGACACAAGAAACGCGAGTTTAAACAGGCCTCGATTTGAGCCAGGACTGTTGCAAATTCCTCAAAAGTTAGAAGGGCGTTTCCTAAGACTCGTTTTAGATGAAATTTAATCGATTTCACTCCAGCTTCCCACAGGCCTCCAAAATGTGGAGCCGAAGGTGGATTGAAGTGCCAGTGAATGCCGACGTGCCCAATTTTTTCAGCAATTTCATTGCTTGCGTTTTTGAGTGCAGATTTGAATTCTTTCTGGAAAACTTTGTCGGCACCAACAAAATTGGTTCGGCAGTCAGAATAGATATCAGTGCACAAACCTCGGTGACTAGAAAGCCTTTTGAAAGATGCGATGAAGCTACCTGTAGATAAGTCAGAAACTGGCCCAACATGGATAGCTTTCGTGGCCATACAGACGAAGATACATATGTAGCCTTTGTAATATCGATTCCCCTGTGCTTTGACATTTTTAAATTAATAGGACGGGCATAATCGACACCTGTTTGTTGAAATGGGCTTGAGATATTCACTCATGGAATTTTCAAATTTCCCATTATTTGAGTCCTAGTGCGGGCAGCTTGCTTGAAGCAGGGAATGCATCTATGTAGGATGTTTTTTACTGTTCGTCGGCCTTGTAAAACCCAATATTCGTGTCTTCGAGTATTTAACACAAGCTGTACACCACCATGCAAAGTTTATAGATGAATATGATCTATAATTAAGTTTGTTAATTTACTTCCTTTTGGTAGAATGATCGGATGTTGTTGATCATATGGGATATGAGCGTTTTGTAAGCGACCTCCTACCCGCAGTAACTTGTCATTGTCAATAAATGGATTAAGGGATATCAAATTGCTTTTAGCTGGAAGCGATAATCCTGCTTTGAATTGTCTTATCTCGGTATCGTCAGTAATGCCTTGCGTTAGTTTTATTAACAGATATTTTGCTTCCAGCAGCTCTGTTGGGGAAAGCCGCTCGGTTTGTTTAATTAAACCTTTTGTCAGATCTTGGCTTGTTCGGATATTGTTCAAAAATCTGAGGCAATATGCCGTGACACGATTTAATTTTATGAAAGAAGAATATTTATCAAGTAATTCGTTTATTATTGTTTGGGCTACAGCAGTATGTGTCACGCGCTTTTGTTCAGAATATATCTGCATGTTAGCAGAGGGTTTTGACTTAGGCCAATTTTCCTCGGGCTGCTCAAGCCAACTGGGTCCGTGCCACCAGAGTTCAAGATTGATTAGATTCGCAGGTTTGATGCCTCTGCAGTTGCAATCTGCGGGAATATCTGCGGAACGCACGTGACGCCAGGATATCTAGCTGTTCCTGGATTTCAGAAACCCTATTTGCTACATAAGATTTATATTTGTTTGGATGATTGTGTATCCAAGATAAGACTATAGAAGAGTCTGTCCATGCATAGATGGGGACTCGATTAAGTTCCAAGTCTATCTTTACTCAATTTATAAGACGAGTTAATAAAACTGCTCCACATAACTCCAGCCGAGGAAGTGATACAGGTTTCACAGGAGCTACTTTCGATTTTGCCATTAGCAAATTGATATGGATTGTTCCTTGGACGTCAACAACCTTGATATACACAGCAGCAGAATAAGCTTGACTGGAGGCATCTGAGAATCCGGGTATCTGAAAATTTGTTACATTGTTTGTCGTATGTAGCCAGCGTGGGATTTTAAGCTGGCTAATATGATACATATATGTCAAACAATGTAACAATTTCTGATAAAACAGATCGTTTAGTAGATAGACGATCTGCTATTTGTCGATACTGCAAGATAAAGTAATCAGCTCCTGGATACCAGTGGATACCAAGAGTTTTACTGACTCATCACTTGCAAACCGTAAGGGAAGTTGTAATTCCCTTTGCTCCTCTGGAATGCCTGCTAGAAGATCCGAGGAGCTGCCAACCCATTTCCTTAGATTAAACCCAGCTAAAGATAATAGGCTAACGAGCTTAGTTTGTATCCTGACAGCTTCATCGATATTTTCTGTAAATAAATCGTCTACGTAGAAGTCGCGAGTAACAATTTTAGCAGCAATTGGATACTTCTCAGCTTCATCCTGTGCAAGCTGATGAAGTGTTGTGATAGCGAGATAAGGAGCTGGAGTAGTGCCAAACGTTACCGTTGTTACTTGATAGTCCTTTATGGGTTCACTAGGACTATTTCTCCAAATTTTTCTCTGATACCTTTGATCTGATGATTGATTGTTAATCATTCCATACATCTTTTCTATGTCGGTGGACATAGCGTATTTGTATTTTCTACATCGTAGTAAGATAGAACAAAGTACGGATTGCAAGACTGGTCCAGTATGGAGCTGTTCGTTTAAGCTTTTCACATTAGTAGACTTGGCTGAAGAGTCAAAGATGACGCGAACCTTTGTGGTCCTACTATCTGATTTTATAACAGCATGATGCGGAAGGTAGTAGCTTTGTTCTCTGCTAACTTCCTTTTCAGCTGGTTTGATATGCCCTAAAGCATGATATTCGTTTATGCAATCTTTATAGTCTTTGTAAAGATCAGCATTCTGAAGTAATTTCTTCTCGAGACTATAAAACCTGCGTAGGGCCATATTTCGGGAATCGCCTAGCACTGGGTTTTCTTCGATGAATGGTAAACGTACTTTATAACGACCACTCGAATTGCGACGATGTGTATTTTGATACAATCGTTCACACTCTTGTTCGGGTTTTGAGAATTTCCGTACTTGAGGAGTGATTTCCTCAGTTTCCCAAATCTTTCGCAGGATTTTGTCTATAGATTCGTCTTGGTCAGCTTGCGCATTAATTGTTAGGGATGAAACCTTGAACATAGAGTCTGCTTGAGATAAATTTCCAAATAGGATCCTAGGGTGCTATTTTGGGCAATAGGGGTTCCTGGAGGACCTTTTCTTAATCCTTCCAATAAAATTTCCCCGTAAACATCTGCTCCTAAAAGAATATCAATTTTTTCGGGTTTATGGAAAGATTGATCGGCAAGATCTAGATCCTTTATATCTTCCCATTCTTGCATTTGAATGGTGGAAGGAGGTAGGAATTCAGTGATCTTGTTCACGATTAATGCTGTCACTGAAGTGGCCTTATGTGAATCCGATGACGAGCGTATTTCAAAGGTTGTTTTTCCTTTTACATTTGTAGCTTGTGTGTTCCCCAAGCCTGTTATCTGAACTTCTAAGTGGGTGGTAGGTAATTGTAGTTTAAGTGCTGCTGCTTGGGTAATGAATGACACTTCAGACCCAGAATCTATTAAGGCCCGTAATGTCAATATCACGCCCTTTGAGGAGGCAATATTTAGCAATGCTGTTGCGAGCAGTGCTTGTGTAACGCGCCGTGGGCGGTTTGTATAAAATGTTCGTAAAGAACTATCTGTTATGACCTCAGATGTAGAGGGAGAATTGTGTGTCTGTGCTTGTTTGATAGACTTATTGCTTTGCTTAGTTGAAAAGTGAGAACTTTGATTGGATGTACTAATATTCTTGTGAAGCGTGTTTTCTACCACATTGCCGACACGTAAATTTGCTTGGACAAAATTTCGTGTTCTGGCGCCTTGATAGGAAGTTTACATACAGACCGTTAGATGTAATGATATTAAACCTTTTGTCAATGTCACATTTGATAAATTGTGGACATTTAAACAATCTATGTGTCTCTTCGCATATTGCGCATTTATCTGTAGATGATGAGAAATGTGTTGATACCTTTTTAATGAAGTTATTTGAGTTATTTGTTTTCTCTGAATGACCTGACTTTGAATCTAAAATTGCTTCGAGAGTTCGAAATCTGGGCTCTAGGAATGTTTTTAGAGAATCAAACGTAGGCAAACCTTCTTCATTATTTACCTCCTGCTCCCACAAGCGATGGGTTTCCGTTGGTAGGCATTGCACCAACTTGTATATGAGAATTGGGTCCCATTGCTTTGTGGAAACTCCTAAAGCTTCAAGCTCGAAAATGCATTCTAAAGATCTGTCTAATAAGGATCGTATCGCCTTAGCAGATTCATTTGTTATTTTAGATAGATTGCACAGAGTTTTCAGCTGAGCATTCACTAATACTCGCTTGTTGTCGTATCTATCCTTTAACGTTTTCCATCCATTTTCGTAGCTTGCGTCTATTATTGGAAATTGCCGCAGCAAATGTTCAGCGTCGCCAGTAACACTTGCTTTAAGAAAATGTAGTTTTTGTACTGGAGGTAAGGAATGATTTTTATGAACTAGAGAATTAAACAAATAGTGAAATGATCTCCATGAATCATAAGAACCAGAAAATGTTGGAAGTGTAATTCTGGGCAACTTCAAAAAAGACGAAGATTGCTGATCAGTTCTGGTTTCTGCAGCAATTTTTTGTTCTGCTTTTGCCTCAAAAGCATCTAATGCATCCCTAAGAATACTTCGGAATGTATAGTACTTATTTTCCACGTCTGCAAATTGATCATGTAAGAAATACTCGTACTTCTCAAGTTTACTGGCATCCAACGCCTGCGTAGCTTGGATAATTGTATAATGAGTAGACTTGTAATCTGACCGGATTTCGCTTAAAGCGATTAAGCGTTCAGAAACAAGCCCTTTTGTTCGTTTCTCTACTACAGTATTGTTGTAGTTCTTGAGAGATTTTTCGATAATTTTTGCGGAGGTGGCCTAGTTAGCCAACAATTTTTGAAGTGTACTCATGTTAAGACGTGTGAAATTATAAACCACTAAACTTTAATTCTGGCTACGAAGGACCATTAAATGTGCTGCCCAATGAGAACACTCAAAAACAATATTATTAAGGATGTGGATTGTAAATAAGAACGCCGGGGAATAATATTAAAGCCAGTGGTTTATTGGACACACACGTAATACTTATCTACAAAATTACAACTAGAACTAAACTAACAGAATTCAATTTCACTTCTATTATTTCAATAACGACACTTTAGAACTAAACTTCAATTGATTTAATAAAATCGCTTACTTACTAGTTTCTCTTATGCTTCTAACTTTAATCTCAACACAATACTGTCAAAGCTGAGACAACTTTGAACAATGGCAATATATATATATATAAATATATAAATACAATAATCAATATGAACTATAATATCTGATTAATCAAAAAAATAAGCACGCACCAATATAAAACTATATGGAATCGCCTTTATGGCGTTGGTAATTAAATAGTTAGTGATTATCTTGTTCTAGTCGTTCCCCGGAACAAGATACTTTACTTCAGTCGAGACCCAAAGCAAAGGTGTATTTTGGTTAGTAGAATTCTTGTTCTAGTCGTTCCCCGGAACAAGATTCTTTACTTCAGTCGTATTTATTCTAGTCGGTACCCAGAATAAATATCTTTATCTCAGTCGAGACCCAAGATAAAGGTATTGAGCTAGTAAAATCTATTCCAGTCTAGACACAGAATATGTAACTTTAGCTCAGTCTGTACCCAAAATAAAATTGTTATGTTAGTAGAATTTATTCCAGTCGAGACCCAGAATAAATATCTTTATCTCAGTCGGTACCCAAGATAAAGTTGTTGAGTTAGTAAGATTTATTCCAGTCGAGACCCAGAATAAATATCTTTATCTCAGTCGCTACCCAAGATAAAGTTATTAGGTTAGTAAATTTTATTCCATTCGACACCCAGAATAAATATCTTTATCTCAGTCGCTACCCAAGATAAAGTTATTAGATTAGTAAATTTTATTCCATTCGAGACCCAGAATAAATATCTTTATCTCAGTCGGTACCCAAGATAAAGTTATTAGGTTAGTAAATTTTATTCCAGCCGAGACCCAGAATAAATATCTTTATCTCAGTCGGTACCCAAGATAAAGTTATTAGGTTAGTAAATTTTATTCCAGTCGAGATCCAGAAGAAATATCTTTATCTCAGTCGGTACCCAAGATAAAGTTGTTATGTTAGTAGAATTTATTCCAGTCGAGACCCAGAATAAATATCCTTATCTCAGTCGATACCCAAGCTAAAGTTCTTGAGTTAGTAAGATTTATTCCAGTCGAGACCCAGAATAAATATCTTTATCTCAGTCGCTACCCAAGGTAAGGTTATTAGGTTAGTAAATTTTATTCCAGTGGAGTCCCAGAATAAATATCTTTGTCTCAGTCGGTACCCAAGATAAAGTTATTAGGTTAGTAAATTTTATTCCAGTCGAGACCCAGAATAAATATCTTTATCTCAGCCGATACCCAAGATAAAGTTATTGAGTTAATACTTATATTTTATTACACTAGCCAAGTCGAATTCCAAATGTTGCGCAATCTATGAAAGCTGGACGCGAAAAGAGAAAGACTCAAGTTGGCCAGCGACTTATATTGCCTCTGAATTGCGCACGGCTCCAACAAATTATTTTACATTGCGCATAGTAACCAAAGTACGTTGACCTTAGCAGCTGTGCGCAGATAGCAACAGAAAAGTCCGTTGACTTTAGCAGCTGTGCAAAACAACTGGAATTTTGCGCATTTTTTGTTGCCGTTCCTAATTTTGCCTAGCTAAAGTTATTAGGATTATAATTATACAATAAGATACCTATTACAATATTGCTTATTTGCTATTTTAAAGATTCATTTAAATGTACAGATTACTTAATCTAATTCCATTTGATTCGCGTACGTTATCGAAGACAAGTTACTTTCCTCTTATTGGATTGTGTCCCGGGTTTGTTTATGTGTAATGTTGCCATGAGGTGTTGATTGTTATCTCCACTAAAAACTGCCTTATCGATGTGCTTGTAGGTAGGCATACATCGTTTCGTTCCCAACCTATTTTCAATGATTAGAAAAACTTGGAATTAGAAACTTTTAAACTATTTTACTTCCAGGTGGCTATTTAATGTTGGTTTGAACACGTGGTATTCGAGGAAAATCTTTATAATTTTTTAATTTTATGTTGAGTAATAAAATGGATATTGCACGCTTAACTGAAACTTGGTTAAAGCCTGATATAAGTTTTAATAATGCACAATATTATTGTCATCAACTAGATAGGGAAAATTCTAGAGGTGGAGGTGCTGCCGTTGTTGTGAATAAAAAACTAAATCGTAAATTATTGCCGTCACAACTTGTCGGTCTTCGAGGCAGTCGGGGTAGAATTCAACCTTGAAGAGAACTTGAAGTTCAATTTATTTTCAGCATATTTCCCTGGTGGAACATCTAATGTATCTAAGAGTAGATTTTTAAAATGGATTTGTGTAAACTGAAAAGAAATCGAGACCCGTATTTAACCGGCGGCGACCTCAACTGTAGGCACACAGCTTGGGGTTGCTCCCGCGCAAATTGTTGGGGTTACACTCTCAATGATTATCTTGCAATTAAGCCTTACAGCATTTTTTCCACCTGATCCGACTTTCATTCCAACAAACCAAACAATGACCCCATCAGTCTTAGATGTGTTCTTAAATAATAGTAATATAGTAATCCTTCTGATCACCTACTAATTATACTAAATATATCAGCTGGCGGGTTAAGATATAACGCAAGCATGCATGACCTTAGCAGGGCCAACTGGCAAATATTTAGAGCCTTCACTCACTCTCATTTACGCCCAGTTATTAAAAACCTAGCATTAAATAATGTAATTACCACTGAGCAGATTGATGCACCTTTCTTACTGACCTGATCAATAACGCGACTGTTAGAGCACCCAAACTGTAACCCAAGAAATACGGCAACCCAAGTTATCGAACAAAATTTTGAATATGATTCGGCATCGAAACTACGCGGGAAGATTATGGCAGCGAACCAGACTAACATGCTATAAGTCAGAAATGGCAAGTTAGAACAAACAAATTAGTTATGATATTAGGAATACTAGGTGGTATAGATTTCTTTGAAGTCTAGATAAATCCTCAAAGACATTATGGAACATTACAAAAGTGATCAAAAAGAAAAACCGTACGATACCTGTTCTGAAGTATGAAAATAGAAAATATATTACCAGAAAAGAAAAGGCAGATTTCTTTAATGATAAATTCTTTGAAAATAGCTTAATCACAGAGAATCTTGGTAATGTTGATACTACAAATGAAGTTATGCAAGTAGTAAAAAATTTTATGGAGAATAACATCCCCAATGCCAATATTTTTCATATAAGACCCAAAGAAATTTGGAGGATTATTAGGAACACACGAAGCCGCAAATCACCTGGCCTTGACGAGGTATCAAATCGCTGCATAAAATATATTCCGAGAACAGGTCTGATCTATGTCACTCATATTATTAATGTCTGTTTAAAAATACAGTACCTACATTCCAAAACCTGCTGAAAATCCTTCAAATTATTGACCGATTAGCCAACTAACTTCATTAGGAAAACTATTTGAGAAAGTAATGAAAGAAAGAATTACGGATATTATGGAGCATAAAAGCATACTTCCACATACACAATTTGGATTTAGAAGCGAGCCTAACACATCCCATGCAATAGTTAGAATAACCCATATATTAGCATATTAAAAGCAGCCTATCTCAGAAGAAATTTACAGGACTAATCCTATTAGACATCCAATCGGCATTTAATTCAGTCTGCCGCAAAGGTTTAATCTATAAAATGATTATATTCGAGTTTCCACCCTACCTCATGTCATTAGAAAACTACTTCCTTAGTGACTTTCAAACTTATATAGGTTCAGAGCACTCTGAACCCCGCACAGCAATCGCGGGTGTCCTCCAGGGATCTGTATTTTTATAGCTGACTTTCCAACGGCAATTCATGCCCAACTAATGTCTCCATATCTAGTCACATAGTGTAGGAAACTTTAGGGTGTAGAAAGTAGGTTAAGTTACGATTAAGGATAAAATACCTAACGGGTTTTGGTATAATTTTTCCTCAAAAAACACAACTTGTTCTAGCAGTAACTACAAAACAAAACAAGTAAAAAGCTAGAATTGTTCTAAGACCAATTCTTATGATACCCTAGATGAATGCCCGTATAAAATTTCGTATGATCACCGATCTATGCAAGTTTGATTTTTGAAGTGGTTTTTCGCATATATTTATATATATATATATATATATATAATAATAATATAATAATAAATATATATAATTTTATAGGATTTTGTGTTCTGAAGAGGTTTTTAGTACAATAAAAATGTCTTGGACTGATCGTTTTCACAGTATACGTTAAAATCCTAAATTTTTATATGGCAACACCAAGAAGGAGTTGCCCGATTTAATCAATTTTTATTTTTTTTTTGCTAGTGCAAAGAAAACACTATGCACCAAATTTCAGCTCTCTATATCTATGCGTTCTCAGGCAGTGTCCAAATATATAGTAGAAAACGAAAGTTTTGTATGGCAGCCCCACGAAGGAGTTGCCCGATTTGTCTCATTTTCGAACTTAATTTTACTTTTTTTTTAAAGTCTATGTACAAAATGTCAGCTCTCTAAGTGTACGCGTTCTCGAGTTATCGTGCGCACAGACGGACGGACGGACGGCCGGACGGACGGACATGCAAAAATCAAAATAACTTTTAATTTTATACGTGGGTGTCCAATCCATTTTGCTCTACCATCATTATTTCGAGGTGTTACAAACGGAATGACAAATTTAGTATACCCCTATAGATTTCATCTAGGGTATAAAAAGAAACAAATCGTAAGAAAGTTATAACGAAAAGATATTACCCGCTAAAGCTCTTAAATAAGTTAAATTCACTCTGTAAACATGTAAGATAACTTGAATTGAATTTAATAAAATTGAAATTGAACTGGAAAAATCATAGCTGTCTTGAATCATTAATGGATCTCCATCTTATGCTCTGTAAGTCTAACTGGCACAGTGGCGAAGGAACATTCTTTCTTTAGGACGAATACGTTTATTAACAGATTGTTTTGTTCCTTAAATTGTTTAATTTGTTTAAACGCCATTAGAAACATTATTGCAGATAAATTTAGTATAGTTGAATAATGCGGATATCAACAGATCCTGGCGGAGTTAATATTTGCAGGATAAAGCGCTGATGTTACGGCCCACGTAAAGTATACTTCATCATTATTTTTGCATTAATGCATTCTGGCTTAGCTGCAATCTCCATTGGTAGAGGTATAAAAGATCATCTTCGGAGCTGCTCAATTTTTTTAATATGAACTGCCAGATGTATTATAGAGTACAAAGCCCAGCTGTTATCCTTTTCATGGAATTCATCCAGCCCTATGTGTATTGGGTTCAAAATGTTTGATTGAAACTACTCTTCTAAATCATCATTTGCACTAATTGGAGCAATTCTCACTTGGAAATATTTAATGTCTTTTATGATTTCATTGTCAGCAGTTTGTTTTATAAATTCACCGCAAAACGTCGTAGAAACTTTAATATTAATAATTTGGAATCGTCTTGCATAAAAGCTTCGGATCGATATGTTATATATTTACAATAACTCCTTGCCGAATTTTACCTGCGAACGCTATTTTTAATTCTTCCTACTTTACAAAATTACTTTTTCTTACGCGCTGTGTAATTTCTCCACCTCGCCTGCGAGTTCTCAATAGCGCCCGCAATGCCTTAATTTGCTCGAGACAGTTCTCGAAATGTCGTTTCCTAGCTCTCTTATTACACTCTCAAAGTGCAACTTGAAATTTATGAATGTTCCTATTGCACTCTTTAATTACATTGTTCTTATTCACTGAATTTCCTCCACTCAAACAGTTTAACACATCCTTCCGCTAGTTTTTCATTATTTCAGAACCCTTATTTCCTAATACCAAAGACATTTTTAATATATTTTTTTATATATTTTAAACTAACAGTTAGACTCACTATAACTGACCGACGGCTCCTAAGAGTTTACTTGCGCTTTTATAGGCACGCCTCGTTGCTTACTGTATGCGAATTTGTAAATTTGTTTACAGCGTTGATATCAAATTACATGACAAGCAGGGCGAATCATTCAACTTAATTGATTAAATTTCAATTCCGCGAATTTGTTTATACAGGTGTGCATGCCTCATTCAATTTATTTGTAAAATGGTTTGCAGGAAGTGAAGTGATATCAAATTACGTGACGATGACGCATTCCATTGAAGTTGTTTACTTTATTCAACTGTGTGGATTTGTTTACACAGGTGTGCATTACTCATTCAGCTTAAATGCGAATTTGTAAACATGAAATCAAATTCCGTGAGGATGACTCATTCGATTAAATTTGTTTACTTTATTCAGATGCATGAATTTGTTTTGAAGACATTCCAAATGGAGTTGGATAAAGGATACAAGATTCTTGGGGCAAGAAGTTGAACACATACATTTGGAAGTCGTATGCATCTGGATTTGGAGAACTACCAACTATTTCTTCCTTCACGGTACAACACAATTTCGGACGATACTTTGAGTGAGGCTACTCGGTGATTAATAGAGGACCAATCGGGCGATCATATAAAATTGAATTTATCCAGAATCGTTGAATAATATAAAGTCAATAATGTGAAACTAATTTTTTTTTATTAGTATGCTAAATTGTTCGTGATTATGAAGTTCAAGTTTAGTACTGCTGCTCCGCAAGCTTATGTCATTAATTATACACCCAGAAGTGGACCATGGGAGACATATGCTCTGGATCGCTTTCGCTTCCAAGATAGAGAACTTCAGATATATTTTTGCCAATTTTGGATATGAAGCACAGAGGAAAAGTTTATAATTTAAGATTTAAACATAATGAAATTGATGCGAATAAATATTATTAAAACACAATTTTTCGTAAAACCTAAGGCTTTCCAATACACACTCCAAGATGCAAAAAAACATAAATCACCCAACTTGCTTACTTTACTTGGCTGTAAAAGAGGCGATATCAAATTAGCAGCCACCTAGCTACCGAAAATTTTCTGATAAGGCTTTAATTTCCATTACACTTCATGTTTCTTGCCATCCCAAGCAACCCTGAGCTATTTTTAGATATCAAATATCATGATCACATAGTTGTTGTTGTTAGTTTTTCAGCAAAAGAAATTTTCAATTATAACTTCCACTATTCATCTAAGACAACATATCCTAAAGACTCATATCAGTTGTTGTTTTTTACAGCTAAATCAATTGAGAATCTTTCATTTACATGAAAACGTAAATCGCTGGGCTCTATGCGAATTTTGTTAACATTATTCGACTGTGATTTTGTTTACATTCCTCGGCTGTGTGAATTTGTTTATCGGCTGTTTTAAGTCATTACACCTGAAGACCAAAATTAGGCTTTTACTAATTTCCATTACTGCTCTAAAGCAACATACCTACCTACGTTCGTTGTTGTTGCGAATTTCATAATATGGTGCAATACTGAACATCGCCTGGTATACCGTAGTGTGTGTGGGCGAGTGGGTTGTGTAGGTGGTTCCGTGTAGGATTAATTAAACGCATTGCCGGGTAGAAAATTTCACATTAAAAAATGCTGAGTCATGCAGCAAAATGTGGCAACTTTACCTCCTGAAGGGGCGAAGATCCAGCGGATAGAGGATTATATTTTGAGTCTACATAGTTATGTGAATAGCTGAGGCTGTAGTGAAAAATCACATTCTTTACGTGTGTATTAGTATGTGCGTGTGTGAGCTTTAAATAAAATCCATACTTACACAGATCTAAGTGTCCACATATATGGCAACACTGTTGACAGCCCCAGCGATCACTTTGACAGTTCCTTTGATTGTCAATTGTCTTGTCATTTTCAGATGGAAGTGGTCCTGACAATATCCAGAAATCATATGGGTGGCAGCACCGGCCGCCGAATAGTTCTGTTTGCTGGGTCCGATGGGTTAAGTCGTGTCATTTGTGTTATATGTAATGGTCTTGTTGTGCTCTGCCCCATTCATTAGACGAAGAAGAAGAAGATAGTCTCTCTCCTCGCCCTCACCAATAAAGTGTGCCAGAAACAACAAAAAACCTATGCCGTTACGAGATCATTCAAATTCCATTTTGACTGATCACGTAACGCCATAGCGCGACTACTGACATGCGTCCCTGAAAACACAAACGACAAATTGTTGTTGGGCGACCTCCCATTTCCAAGGATAAAGGCCACAAAGGCACACTTCAAGCTTAACAAAGTCAAACTTGAAGGCAAACTATACTCTAGAACAATTGAAACGATAAAAATTGAAAACTCGAAAAAATTTTACTTTAAAGAGTTTAAAATTCACAAAAGTTTACCATTACTCAATATGACTCAAATGAGACAGACTCAGGTCTGCATGTAATTTCCACTGGATGTGAGACTTCAGGTCTACCAATTAGCAAAGTATCAAGTGATCATACTTCTACAAGTCTCAGACCCCAGTAAAATATACACTGAACTATAGCCCAAACAGAGGAGATTATTGGCACATTTTACGGGTGAGAAGTATTCGGGGGTGCTACCAAGTTTCGATCGGGAGTACGGGCAGCATACCAATTATACAGCAAGCCGGCCATTTTGAAATTCCGAAATTTCTGAAAAATCTCATCGGACGGCTGTAGAGATATTTATTTGCGATTTGAGGTGATAATATAATAATTTAATAATCATTACGTGTTGTGAAATTGTGATACAGGTATTGTGAATATAAAAAACTGCGACTTAATTGAACACGCACACAATTTATTTCGATAATCATATAAGGAACTACGTGAAGCAACATTATTGTTATGGCACATCTAAGCCAAGGGAAGGAAATTCCTTCCTTCCCTAAAATCTTCTCGTCTGAGTTGGCCCTTAGACCACCGAAATCTGCTAAGGTTGCCCGACTTTGGCCGTCATTTTGTTATGTAACTATGTGATGAGCGATTAGTTAGGACGTGAAGTCCAGACTGCAAGCATGAGCTGACAGATCACTCGGTGACAACGTTGCTACAGGGCGGCACGCTACTTCGCCTCGACTATTGGCGGAGAGTATGGGGGGTTCCACGAAAAACCTGCCGCTGCCACATCACCATTAATAAAAGAAATCGTGCCTGTCGCAACCAAACGGAGCACACATCCAGCCGTGAAGGGGCCCTTACACCACTTACTTTCCCTTATGATAAAGGTGCAGATGACCCGCCATCAATGCTGTTAAGATCCATCCGCGTAATAATAATTCAAAACATCTCACATTAGCTTATCAGCATGCATTTGTCGCAATTATACTCATCAGCATTTCGTACATTGCATTTTTGTTTATCACATTCCGTGGTAACTTGAGCATCGTGTCCACGGCTTGAATTATATTTTCTTGCGAGAGCTTCATGCCGGCATATTCATACGCATAAGACAAAGTGCTGAGTAAATTGTTCACACGGTGAAGTGTACGTCTTCACTTGAGGTGAAATTTATGTGAATTAATTAGTTCTGAATAAAGTTTAGCTTAGTTTAAAAACGCAAAGCGAACGGTTGTTATTTTTGCTCCTATCCCAAATATTTTCAGCTAATCCACTTTCGGACAAGATTTTTTGGTGTACAAGTTTATGCGCTTGTGCTCTCCCATCAGAGGTCTTGGTACAAGAACCAAGGGCCTACGTCGTTAACGGGAAGGTAAAACAATTTTACCCGAATTGAAACATTTGGTGAACCCGACGTGATTTCACGTCACAAGCGAAACTCATTGTTGTGTCAGGAGTGTGACATTATCCTACATCATGGAGCAGTTTGGAAAACGACAGGCTGAGCTAGGGAAGGCGCTAGAAAGCATCATAGACAACTACAAAAAGGATCCGAAAGACAGGAAGACCAAAGGAGAGTACTATATGGAAAGAGCGAGGAGATTGGAAGAGGCATGGTCAAGGTTTGAACAAACCGACAATGAACTTAGATCACTATCCGAGCTGCCTCTTGACCGGCCATACTTCGCGAAGGACTACTACAATTCGATATGGACGCTCTACCAGCAATGCCGGAAGCATTTCAACGAAAATATCGACTTCTTCGACAAAGAAGAACAAGATCAACTTCAACAGCACGACAAGGGCTTAGAAACACAACAGGTCGACAAGGCCTCAGAACCTCAAGACGTACCTTTAAGGGTACCTCCAAAACAAGCAATGCCAAAGCCATTTCAATCTGAAGAAAAGGCTAACATGGCACAGAGCAATCTCGAGTCAGTTGAAATCAATAGAATAATACGTCGACAAAGAGGCATTATCCATTCGCTGCGTAGAGTACTCGAAGGGGTTCAAAACGACGACGCTCACCACAACAATATTATAAAATCAAAGCTGAAACTATCAGTCAACATTGGTGTCAAATTGAGAATCAGAACTATTCACTGTGGTAAATGACCGATGATCCCGTCACAATGGGTTATTATGTCAATGAGTACATCGGCTTGGAAGAAAGACTACAAACTACACTAGTACAGCTTTTTACAAGGATCGATGTGGCGCCCACACCAAATTTGGTGCAACAAGGTACTACATTGCAACTGCCAAGGATGACTTTGCCCAAATTTGACGGAGATTATCTTAAATGGCGCCAATTTTACGATCTCTTCTCGCAAATGGTCCATAGTCAACCACTATCGAATTGTCAGAAGATGTGGTACTTAAAGACAAACTTTGTGGGCGAGGCAGCGAAATTCATCCGACATCTCCCTCTGAGCGAGGAAAATTAGACAACGGCCTGGAAGTTGCTGCAAGATCATTACAACAATATGCGAATCTTAGTAGCCGGACTGATCAATAAACTTTTGGGACCACCTTCCCATGCATCTGACAACGTGTCAGCTACCGCTGTGAAAATGTTACACGATACGACACAAGAATGATTATTAGCATTGGAGAATTTAGAGGCTTCAAGAACAAATTGGGATCTGTTGCTTCTCCATATGCTGGTCAAAAAGCTAGACAAGGCTAGCCACACATTATATGAGCAGTCATTACCAAATCCAGGGGGACTGCAAGCGATGAAGGGTTTCTTGTCATTCTTAGAGGGCAGGTTCCAATCGCTGGAGGCCTTAGGCCACCAGAGCAAAAATGTAGATGAGCAGCGAAGGATTAACACTTCCAAATCAATGACTTCCGTTGCCATTACCACATTTTTGAAATTAACGCCATCAAACCGGTTAAAGGTGCTGAGAGGGAATAACTTGTGCCTCAATTGTATGAGATCAGGACACACTACAGTCAAATGCAAATCACGTGGATGCAGTAAATGCAGCAAGATGCATAACTCGCTAGAGCATCTGAATGACTGTGAGGGATTGCAATCACAACAAGCTTCTAATACCTTAGCTCCAAGACAAGTGGCATGCCGTGCAACCCTACCACGGTCTTCGTTTTCAACAGTCAACCAACCAATTGACTCGTCGTTCAGTGTTAAAGCCCTGAGTAGCAAACAAAATCGGGGTTTTGTATTGTTAAGTATAGCACGAGTCATACTTACTAGCAGCAATGGAAGCAGGTTAGATTGTCGAGTCATCTTAGAATCGGGCTCCCAAATAAATATTATCAGCCAAAGGATTGTTAAAAAACTTGGTCTCGCGCCCACTTCCGACTCTCTGGTCATAGAGGGCATTGGGCAAGGAAAGCGGCAATCGTATCAAAGAGTAAATGTGCTACTCCAGTCAAGGTTGAATGGTTATTCTACTACAGTCGAGGCATTCATTTCTCCTCAGCCAACACGACAGTTGGATATCTCTTCGTGGGCCCTACCAGACAACATAAAATTAGTAGACCCCGCTTTCAATCGTCCAGACCAAATTGACATCCTGCTAGGAGCTGAATTCTACCATCAATTCTTGTCCATCGGGCAGATAAAATTATCAGACGACCTACCAATTTTGCAGAACACCATTCTGGGCTGGATCATTGCGGGAAGGGTGGAAAGAGCACCTCTAACTACAGTGACGTGTGCAATATGCACCGAAGAAGACCTCAACAATGTCATCGAAAAACTCTGGAAAATGGAGGAGGTCGAATAACTCAAATCTCGCTTAACGCCAGCAGAAAGCCGTTGTGAGGTTTACTTCAACCAAACAACTCAAAGAGACCATGAAGGACGCTTCTTGGCCAAACTACCATTTGCGAGTAATCCCGCACAATTAGGCGAATCGAAGACTATAGCACTACGTCGATTTTTATCTCTGGAGAGATAGTTAGCTACAAACAACGTACTTAGGCAACACTATATGGGAGAGAGGAAAGTGGAATTGCAAAGACATTGAGCTGAGCAGCAGACTTGCAACAGATTGCAGTTATCAGTGAGCACCCATTCACGTAGTGTTCTTCGATGTTGGGATTGTAATAAATTGGGACACCATTAAAGCGACTGCTGGAAATGCCGTCGAAGGGAATCAACAGAAAAGAAAGGGAGAGAAAAATGACCAAGTTGGCGAGCTAGAGAGCTAGCTATTCTTAGCGAGACCAGAATCCAACCTCATGGTTTTGAGAGCCAACACAGGAAAGGACGTATCCATGGAAATGCAGAAGCCTTGGCACAACGTCCATGCGAACCTGAATATAAGCATTACGGCTGGGAGAAAGAAAATGAGAAAACAGCTACTATACAGTTGGTAACTGTGGAACCATCAATAGGTTGGGTCATCGAGAGTTTGAGAACAGCGCAACGAGAAGATCCGGACATATCGCCTATTCTTGCTTGGAAAGCTGACATAGAAAAACCAGCATGGAAGGATATTTCGAGGATGAGTGAAAAGCTGAAAAGCTACTGGGCTCTATGGAATTCCCATCTTGTTGAATGTGGTATATTAAAACGCAAGTGGGAAGCACCTAACGGTAAATCGTTCCGAATGCAAATAGTCGTTCTGGTCACAAAAGTCAACGCTCTAGATAAAATGCATCGTGGAACATCTGGAGAACATTTGGGAGTGAATAAAACAATTTCTAAAATACGAGAAAAGTTTTATTGGCTACATATGCGGGAGGATGTAGAGAAGTGGTTCGCAGATTTACTGTGTGTGCTTCTTTCAAAGGGATGCCATGTAGCAGCAGAAAGGAAATGTATAAGTGTAATGTCAGAGCCCCATTGAAACGGCGATCTGATGTACAGGGGGCCACGAGGGCAAAATTAGCAATAGGTACCAATCGTATGAGGACCCGCTATGACTTACGTGCGAGTTCAGCAGGATTCAATAAAGGCTATCTTGTTTGGCTATACAACCCGAACCGTCGTAAGGGACGTTCTCAGATAGCAACAACAGTGGGAGGGACCGTATTTAGTAGTAACTTGAATAAATGACGTAGTATACAGGATTCAACTTGGTACAGGAGGCAAACGAAAAATTGTCCATCTAGATCGATTGTGTCAATACTACGAGCATCAAGACCGTGGACCACCTGTTATTCGGGACGAACAAATTTAAGAAGGGGGGCAGTGTTACGTGGAATATAAAGAGACAACTGGTGACATCTTCTGGCAATGGAGAGTAAATAACCTTAGGTTCGGAGAATGGATGATTGAATCTTCCGGAAGGTTCAGGAATAGAATGAATAGAATAGTCAAGCTTCTGTAATAGAACACTCCAGAATAATCTGGAGAGTTTCTAGGGTAAAAATAGAACAGTTCGCACCGCCAGAAAAAGAGTCTTGTTTTAGACGTTGCAGTGTTAACAAGCGAAAGTAATAAAGCGAAAGTGTTGTCATTGGATTGCGATGATTGAAAGGACAGTATTAGCGATAATTAAAGTTGAGTTGATTAATTGAATGATTGTGAATTTTATATGATTAGAGTGAAATAAAGAACTTGTATATTAAAGTATTTAATATTGTGTTTTAAATAACGAACCAAAGGCCACGATCGCAACAACTAATGTCAGAAATTAAATATATTCTCGAAAGAAAGTGGTGGCAATTCACTTAAAAATTCAAAGTGTGATTAATTTTGTGAAATCGTGTTAAATTTTGAAAGTTCTGGAAAATAATTTATATTCAAATGTGAGTGAATTACTACAGTAATGGGACGCAAAGTGGAGGAACTTCGAATAGAGGATTTGAAAGTGGAGCTAGGGAACCGGTCATTACAAACGACAGGTGCAAAGAAAGTTCTAATCGAGCGACTTACAAAAGGTTAGATAGAGGAAGGCAAGAATCCTGAGACAATTTTTTGCGAAGAGAACTTGGAAGAAACCGAAGTTGAAGAAGAGCCAGCGATGAATATGGAACAGCTTTTGCGTACTTTAATGAGTAAAATGGAAGCCCGTTTTGATGAACAAAAGAATTCTCTCGATGAACAAAGGAATGCTTTTGTTGAACAAAAGAATTCTCTGGAATCCCGTTTAGATGTGCAAAAGATTGCTTTGGAGGAACAAAAGAATTCTCTTGAATCCCGGTTCAATGAGCAGAGGAAATCTATGGAAACCCGTTTGGACGAACAAAAGAGTTCTCTGGAGAATTGTCTAGAATCTCGTTTGGAGGATCAGAAAAATTTTCTAAAAAGTTCTTTAGAAGAACAAAATTTTAAAATTGAAGGAATTGAGCGGGAATTTCAACAATTCAACAATTATTAGAGCAGATCTTGTTAAGAACAAATGGCTTCACAACACCACCAAATATTTACTAAGAACAAATACGGGAACATAGAAATTCCTATGAGACTAGGAGAACGAGCAGATTATCCTGCGAAAGTAAGGACGATGGTCTGCGAAAATCTTACTCTTTGCCATGCTCCGAGACACTAATATGGACTGATGACATCGGGACCTGACGATTCTATCTGGTGGAGCCTAACCCCACAAAAGTTACATCGAGCATCATTGTTGGCAAGACGCAAGACTTTAGTGAAGGCAGAAGGTGCAGCATTAATACCAGTTAGAGTGCTTAATATATCCGAAAATGAGGTACAACTAAAAGAAGATGCTATAATTGGAGATTGTGAACCCGTTTACCAAATCGTCAATTTTGATAATGGTGGTAATGTCAAGTAGACAAAAACTATACCAGCAACCCAACAGGTTCAGAAACTTCTTTCGTCCAGTGCCTTAAGTGAACAACAACACAACGATGCCCAAGAGGTCATCGATAAATTTTCGGAATTATTTGGAATGCATGATGATGACTATGGTAAAACATATCTTGTCCAGCATCGGATCGATATAGAAGATTCCATTCAACAGACAGCACGAAGATTGCTATTAGCCAATCAACCAGAAGTTACAGACCTGATGAACTCCAGAAACAAGGCATAATAGAGGAATATAACTGCCCTTGGACATCGCCGGTTGTTCTGGTTAGGAAAAAGAATGGCAGCACCCGATTCTGTGTAGACTTCCGCCAACTAAATAATGTGACGAGAAAAGATAGCTATCCATTACCAAGGATTGATGACACGTTCGATACCCTTTGTGTGTTGTAACTGGATTGCGATAATTGACAGTACAGTATTAGCGATAATTAAAGTTGAGTTGATTAATTGAATGATTGTGAGTTATATATGATTATATTGTATATCAAAATATTAAATATTGTGTTTTAAATAACAAACCAAAGGCCACGCTCGCAACAATATTATACATGCCCGTGCCCGGAATATAATACAAGCCATGAAGTCGCCGATCGCACCGACACATTAAAAGGATTTAACGTGCCGGGTCGTAGCCCCCGGAATATAATACAAGCCATGAAGTCGCCGAAGCCAACGACACATTAAAAGACCTTACCGTGCCGGTACAGCATGCAGTGATAGCTCACTCTCACTGATTTTTGTATACTCGTCGTGGAGGAAAATCTAACATTTCATCTTAAACCGGTCCTAAAGTCCAAAACTGTCGCTCCCATAGCAAAATGAAGTTAAAGCAAATTACAGCCAAATATATTTTCTTTCTTATAGTTAAAAAAATAGCATGTAGAACAAATTTATGGAAATTATAGCGTTTGAACAGAATACAAGCAACTTTTATATGAAAAACTCCTGCAGTAAGACAAGACAAGAAGACTGTGGATGTCGCCTGCTGACCGGCCCGCTGCTCTCATTTTTCGACTTTGTTCCTGGCTTGTATATTCCCTGGGCTACAGCCGGGTACAGCATTCCGTAAGAGCTCACTCTCACTGCTTTTTGTTTACTCGTCATTGAGGAAAAACTAAAATTTCATCTTAAACAAGTCCTAAAGCTCAAAACTGTTGCTCCCATAGCAAAATGAAGTTAAACCAAATTTCAACCCAATATATTTACTTTCTAAAAGTTTAACAAAAAATAGCATGTGGAACAAATTTATGGAAATTATAGCGTTTGAATAAAATACAAGCAACTTTTATATGAAAACTCCTGCAGTAAGACAAGGCAAGAGGACTGTGTATGTCGCCTGCTGATCTCTTTTTTCGACTTTGTTCCTGGCTTGTATATTCCGGGAGTTACTCTTGACTTGATTTGATGCCTGCTGTTACAATAGGCTGTTAATTCAATACAGAAAATGTACGCTCTGCAAGAAAAGCTTTTACGATTGCATCCAAACTTTCAGATTGAGCTTTCAAATATTGTCTCTCAAAGCAAACTTAATTTTGTCATCTCTTTAGCCTTTATTATTTTATGGTACAAGCTAACCTGACGACTTTGCTATAGGAATGAATTAAAGGATGAACAAAATTCTTTGCGAGTGGAGGCAAATGTTAACATCTGATTTTGTCTAGTTCAATGCCATAGCAAAGTCTTAAGTTTTGCTTGTACGCATTAGTTTAGGGCGATTTCACTTATGCTCTTTAAATGTAAATTCCGACATTCGCTACACACGCTCATGTAAATCAAACGACTGGATAATGTATAAGTCGAAAGATTTGCTTGAGGGTGTGTAGCGGCATTTAAAGTATTAGAACTGCCATTTATACTGATTGTATATTTTATTGATACTTAAAACTAATATTTTATAAGATTTATAACTGTGTTTTAATCCGAAATGAGCTAGAGAAAATTAATATTAAATAAAATTATAAATTTCATGAAAGGTTTGTAAAAGCGCCCTAAACAAAATACTTCAAGTTGACAGATCGATAACGGTTTATCCCTTTAGGCAGCAGTTCATGGCATAGGGGCTGGATGCCGTAACTATGAGTTTTCGCGTGTACACAAAATTTTGTGTACATCAGCTTATTCCGATTCCGCAAAAGTGCAAATGAGTTTTGCTCTAAAAATTGTGTAGACTTTAATTAATATTTTGTCACGGCCTTTTTGGTCGTGAATTTTAACGATGTACCTGTGAGTTTTCGTCGAGCTGCATTTTCAAAATTATTTTTTATGTTATTTATTTTATCATTCTCTAAGCCGTAGACACCTTAATACTAGTGAATTCATGTAACTCATTTCTTATAACTAAATCCAACTTCTACAAAAAGACTATTTTCTCACTCAAACAACATTCAGCACTTAAGCGTACACAGATGCTTATGAAATCGCTTGAAATTCAAAAGAATGCACTTGCGCTCACGTGAGCTTTTCAAATCATGTTCACTTGTATATTATTCACAGTTGCGGAATTCAGCCCAATCAGGGATAGTTGGCTATCTTAAGGTGAAAACACAATGAACGCGGCAGGCGACGTGTCAATTTGACAGTTCTCTGCGGCAGATGCGTGTAGGATTTGGTCAAAACCAAGTGGATGTGAGCTGTCAAGTGTTGTTAAACTCAGCTCAATACTATTCTTCGAGGAGAGAACTAAAGCAGGCGACATGTGATGAAAAAAGCATAGCAACTTTCGTTCTTCTTCTTGTTTTCGTGAGGTGTCAGAGGCGGCGTTAAAAATTGTTGATGCCTTAAATATCACAACAAATTAATGGCGCGAAAATTCAAACACATCTCTTAGAAACTCCGCAAAATCTTCCGCACCACCCACTGACAAGTATATAAATGGAATGACTGATCTCCTATTTCATGTGGCACCAGTTTTGATTTCAGAAAGCATGCATATATTTAAATTATTTGCGAGTTTACTTACATATGCATGTCAGTGGAATTTACCGAATTTACCACAAAAGTATTTTTATAGCATTTTCCTCAACACGGCTTATTGTATCTAAATCTTCGAGCACATATAACTCTTTTTTATATTACTAACACTTAGTCCAATAGTCATTAACCATTTCCTATAAAAAGTAAATTATCCATTTGTAACTACGTCTCTGCGTCAAACACACTTCGCGGCTCTTTGTTTGCATAAAAGTGACAGTCAAACACCCCGCCAAAATCAAGATGACGAAAATTTTTAGCTACGCTGCCATACATATACTTTATATGGGATGTCGCTTCCTTTAGTTCTCTCCTCAAAGATACTATTCAGATGGTTTAGTTGACCGCTGCCTGACATGCAGAAAAATTCTTAGCCATAGCTCACACAGGGAAGGATATTGGTAGTACGGACAGCATACCAATACCACAGATTAGATATATTCTAATCTGTGCCAAAACATACTACAGCAAGCCGGCTATTTGGTACCCTTAAGAATTATTTATATAAAAAAAGTGATAGAAAAGCTTGTGTTATTATTTAAAAGTGAAATAGTGGATATATCAGTTATTATAGATGTGGCAGTTTTTGCATTTGCAGCTTACCAAGCATATAAACAGTTTAAAATCAATCCAAAGAACTGTCAAAGCGTCTGCCGCGAGTTAAAAGTAGAACATTGCTCTACTTTCGCGTCGAATCCAGCAACCGCGGCAGCCATTTGGCCAGCACGAACTTAAACATCTATATTAGGTCTGTTCCATAAAAACAGGTGTAAAACACCATGTAAATTGTTCCCCTACAATATGGGGGCTATTTATCCGGGGTTTTGTGCACTAATCGAACAAGATTTTTGCAGTTTAGGGTAAACCTAGTGTAATGACATTTCTCAGACAGTTCTCCTGAGCATAATTTAACTTCTAATTATTAGTGATTCTGTTATGGTCGTAGGGTATTGCATATAGCAATATGCTACACGAAATGCTTAAGCGTGTAAGCCGGCTGGTGCCAAGCGGAAAAATTGAACGCACCCCGAACGAGAGAAATGCGTTTCCTCAAGCTCAAAATGACATGCTGGTTGTGAAATCGAAGAAGAGGACAACCGGTCCGTCTTGCTTTGAGAAAGGTGACGTTCATGGAAGGAGGTAACAAGGAAATTGTGTATCCTTGAAAAATCTGCAAATTTGCTCTGAAATCGTGCCCTAAAGGTAAAATGTTCGTGTGAATTTCTTTAATGTAGAGATATATTGATAACTTACCTTCGAAATTTCAGACTGGGAAGCAAAGTGCGAAGCAGAAATTAAGTTTAAAAGAAGGTCCAGAAAAGAAACGGAATCTACATCTGATTAAATACTCCCTAGTTTCTAATAAACAGGCAATCGGTTGTAATTGCTTAAATTACTCAAATTTGGAGAAATTATTGGGAATAAGTCAAGTGTGAATCAGCATGTAGAAAAGAAGTGTCTCAGCAGAAGGATTTTTTTCGGTAAAATAAACTTTACAAGAAGCGGAATATACAATTTCTGTAATTGAACTTGTGATTTTTAAGAAGAAAGAAAATTGGGAAAATGAAAAGTCTGCCCCTAGAAAAGGAAAGGAAGAATTAAATTTTTTTTAAAAAAAAGTTTATTAAGGAGAAAATTTGAAGAGGAGAAGAAAATGCAGCAAGAAAGTGGTAATCTACAAAGTTATCGGGATTGAGAAGAAAAACTTGACAACTTAGATTAATACAAAGAGCGTTTAAGAAAGAATATCAAAACTTTATATTAAGGAAAATTATTTGGAAATGAATTAATATTGAAAAATTAAGTACGAGAAATAAGGATAGCAGACAACCTTTTTTTTATTTTCATTTTGTTGGGTTAAGCAGGTAGCTAGATAAAAGTATAGTCAATCAGGAGAAGGAAAGATTATTTATAAAAATATTAAATTTTGTCAGCTCGGAAATCGTAGCAGAAGCAACTCTAAGAGGCCTCCTCGAGACGGTGAAAGAAAGAAGAGAAAAGCATATTGATGAGTACTGAGGAAGATCTTTTCCTTTTCCTCCACGTTCTTAGTACTAGCTTTTGGGAACTGCATCCCTAGGAATTTTTACATACTTTAGCAAAGACGAATTAAGCCTAGAATCATAGAAAAATTTGATTTTTTCGGCATAAGCAACTCAAACCCAGTAGTGTTAGCTTCTAAGGTATTTACTAACAAGACGACATGAATAAATAATTAGTTTTCATAGTTTCTTCAAATGTTTAAAATAAATTGAAAAGTTATTTTTAATGGCAATTTATTAAAAAAAAATTATATAAACGAAGATAATAGTAATAAGTATGCATTTGCAATGATCTCAATTTCTCAAGTTGTTGCTAGAGAGAGTGATGATAATTTGCATTGTAACAACCAAACTAACAAAATGGAAGTTCATTTTAAAGGGCCACAGAAAATCTAACTTTACTTATTACATTTATTATAATAATCGATAAGGAACTAAGAGTGTCTGCTTTTATAAATTTCTTAACAATTTAGCCATAATGCCCGCACGCTCGCATACATAATAAAACGCAAGAATTAAGTAATTCCAGTTAAAATTATTACTATTAATTTTGAGAATATGAAAGAAGAGGTTTCCACGGACGATTCAAAGTTTTTCTGAATTTCATTCTAAAGCAATGAAAACAATCCCAACTGAGCTTGTAGTAATTTTTAATTTTTCGCCATATTTCTATCATAATTTTAAAAGTAAATTTTGTTGTTGATAGTTTATTCCTCATGTCAAGTCATGCTCACAATAGGGGAAGTAAAATTAAAGAGAATCATTATAACGAAGATATGAATTGTTGAAAGCTTTTAATTTCCCCTTCACTATCCTGGCGCCCTCTCACTTGAAGGTCGTGTAGGACCGCTCTCGCCTCTTTACAGGTCAATTAGGGGCTCTGAATAGTTATGCCCCTCAGAGTCAGATGAGAGGATGGGGCAGGCAAAGAAGGCAGAACATCTGCGCCTTCGACGAGGTATATTGGTAAGTGACGTAAGGGTCCCTTCAGGGCCGAATGTTGGATAGGCACGAATTTTCTTTGATTATGGCTGACGGCAGCGGCAGGTCTTTTTCGTGGAACCACCCCACACTCTCCGCCAATGAGCGGAGGCGAGCTAGCGTGCCGCCCTGCAGTCAACGCTGTCCGTCGGGTGATCTGTCAGCTCATGCTGGCAGTCTGGACTTCACGTCCAAGCCCATCACTCTTCACATTATAGTACCATAACAAAAATGGTGCCCAATGTGGGGCCCCTTCAGTTAGACTTCGGTGGTCTAAGTGTAAATTTTACTGGGGCTGGGATGGTGAGATGGTCATTTGGCAGTCTGCTAATTGACTGACCTCAAGTCTCATACCCAGTGGAAGTTACATGCGGACCTGAGTCTAATTGTTTGATATTTGCAATTTTTCTGTAGAGTGACGTTAAAGTTTTAAAGCTCATGAAAGTGTTTGCTATTTTTGATTTTTGAATCTTTGGAAAGTAGAGTAAAGTAATGTAACGTTTTAGATTTTTGAAAGTTTTTTAATTTTGTTTGAATGATCTTTCCCGCTAGCCTTCTGCCATGGAAATGGTAGGTGGCCTCACAAAATTTTTTAGTATGAGCTCTCGCGGAGACATGTCTCTGTTGGCCAACTAGCTGGACAGAGTTATGAGTCTGCGAGACGACTGTGTGGCTTCCAGCTAATTAGTTGACCAGATTCATGACTCTGCCCAGTTGGGAAGTCAGCCGGACACGACAATCAGGTCAAGAGGAAGGAAAGAGTTGTTGGAGGATGGAAGTGATGCTGGAGACCTTCAGTAATCAGGAGTTGGCATACTGCTAACTGCCTGGCTGAAGAATCTCTAGTATCATTTTCAGTCTCTAGCTTCTCCAACCCGACTCTTCCCGGATTTCTGTGAGGACTCAAACATTTTTTTTTCAATGCACACATTCACGTCGCTTACTTGTATAAATTTTCTGACCTGAGAAGGGGGAGAGCGACGTGAAGACTTTTATGTTGATAGGTAGCTCCGGGAAGTGAAGGAGAAATCATATGTTGTTGATAGGAATTTTTGAAACGCACTAATTGAATTTTTAGAACGAAAATTTCTGTTCGAAGTGCTTCCTATCACTTGCGAACGTTTGTATTTCCTTTTGTTAAATCGATATTGCTGGTAACTTGATTTCTGAAATTTTCCAATGTGCTGAGTCTCCGAAAAATGGATTTTTTGAATTTTTCTGGTAATTTCACCGAACTGGTGATTTAACGAACTGTCGATAACAATTCTTTTGGCTGAAATCTTAATATCTAGTCCTAATCTTCGAACGTTTCGGAAGGAATTTTTATTTGTAATTTAGTATCTCGTCCAAACCTTCGACTTTAAATTAGTATTTCGTCATCCTCGCGTTGTGAAGAGCCTGTTATCTCTTCCGAATTTCCAAATTCTTTGGTTTTTTTTTATATCTATTCAAAACCCTTGGTTTGATAATCTTTGGCTTGATTTACGACAAGTTGCAATGGGGACAGTGAGAGGACCACCTCCTTCACTTGGTGCACCAATACAGGTGCCTGACAAATGCACCATCTGTCTAGAGGGAGACTGGTCTGGGCAGAGGAAGGCAGTGATGACGGTCTGTGGACATGTGTTCCACAAGGCCTGTTTGAAAACGTGGATTGGACAACGGTCCAACTGCCCGATCTGCAGAGCCAAACTCACTCTGAAAGATTTTACTGAGTATACAGGCGCTGTCCGGACGACGACGAAGCCTGCAAAGTCTGTCAATCTTGACTCATTGCCGACATTTGTCTGACCACCTTCGACAGTTCTACCACCTAGTCGACGAACACCCTCTCCCGGAATGCCAGATGTACATTCAAGGACTTTTACCAATCCTAACTTGCGACGAAATAGCCCACTGCTTTCTGGCAGTGGACAGAATTCAGCAGCGACTGAAGGCCTGCTGGCAGGTCTGCGCATATAGCTGCAGGGCTTAGTTCGAGAAGGGATCGAGCAGTGCTCAAATGCATTACGGACTGAATTGACTAGTAGCGTTAGGTAGCAAATAGCAGCTGCAATGCCACCAACCGATATTTCACGGCCACCTCCTTTTATGGTTGAACCGATACCACCGCACGATTTCAACGACACGCATAGGCATTCATTTAATAGACCGTCATCACCTTTTGGTCAGCATAGACCAAATTTTATAGGAATAGGTGGAACTATTCGTATCCCTGCAAGTGTGGGACAACGACGATCAGGCAGTCCCATCAGAAGATGGTACCTGACATACAACGGGAATAACTCCAAGCTGTACGTAGATGAGTTTATTTTTCGAGTCGAAGCTGGTAAGGAACATGCTCACGTTATTGACGGGACCAGCAAAGGACTGGTACTGGTCGATATTAAGACATAATCCCTTTCCAACCTGGGAATTTGTCACGACTGGGTTGTCAATTGAATGGGGAGTGCCCAAGGACGATTTAAAAATCCGCTTGCAGCTGATGTCGCTAAAGCAGAAGCCTGGTGAACTATTCGCCAAATACCATCATCATTTAATGTTGCTGCGTGATCAGTTGCAGAACGCCGTGCCAGACCAATAATTCTAGGAAATTGTCAAATCTAATTTACTGCCTGAAATTCAGGAGAAGATATGCCTACATTCTACCGATACGATAGGACAGCTAAGATCGCTCGTTACTCGAATTAAAGCCACGCAGCTTCTAATTGCGACAGCAGGGCAGGGCAGGGAGCTCTGCTTCTGAGGTTGAATGGAAGAAGTATCGGACACAGGTTCAAGTAGCGAATGGTTCCATGACGACTGTGCATGGTCATGTGGACTTGGACATCACTTTCCGTGATAAGACCCAAAACGTGCGATTTTACGTGGTTCCTGGACTCACACAAGCACTATATCTAGGAATAGACTTCTGGCGTCTATTTGGGTTGGCTCCAGATATCCTAGGTATAGCTGCAGAAGTGACACCAAGTTTACTAGCTACTTCTGATACCGACCGCCACGATCTTTCCAGTCTAGATCAACAGAAACTAGAAGCTACGAAACAGTTTTTCCCTTCTTTCGCCTCTTTGGGCCTGGGAAAACATCTTTTGTCGCTCACAAGATGGAATCGAGTGACGCAGCTCCGATAAAACAACGCTTTTATCCGACATCGCCGGCAGTACAAAGTTTTATGAATGCCAAATTAGAGCGAATGCTACCGCTGGGTGTGATAGAGGAGAGCCAGAGTCCTTGGAGCTCTCCAGTTGTTCTGGTGAGGAGGCCTGGAAAGGTTCGGCTTTGTTTTGACGCCAGGAAGGTCAACTCTGTTACGAAGAAGGATGCCTATCCGCTACCGCAGATAGACGCACTTCTGAGTCGACTTCCTCCGGGAAACTCCATTACGAGCCTGGGCCTGAAAGACACATTCTGGCAGATCCCACGAGACGCTGATTCCAGAGAGAAGACCGCTTTTACAGTACCTGGTCATCCTCTTTATCAGTACACAGTGATGCCATTCGGCCTATGCAACGCTCCACAATCCATGTGCCGCCTCATGGTTAAAGTCATTCCTTTCGATCTTCGTGAGAACGTTCTCGTCTATCTAGACGATTTATTAATTCTGTCATCAGACTTTGACTCGCATCTCACGTTACTATCCTGTGTAGCGGATTGTTTGCGGAAAGCTGGCCTCACTACCAACGTCGAGAATCAAGGAGACCAAATGCTAGGGTTTCATAGTAGGGAAAGGAGGAATTAGGACTGACCCGGACAAGATCTCAGCTATAGTTGACTATCCGTCAACTAAAACTGTTCGGCAAGCCCGACGCCTACTAGGTATGGCGGAATGGTATAGACGGTTCATCCCGAACTATGCTGACTTGACTGCTTCCATTACAGACACCTTGAAAAACCCTAGTCAGTTCAAATGGACACCTGAAGCCCAGACGTCTCTTGATCTATTAAAGCAAAAACTTACTTCTGCTCCGTTGCTAGGGAACCCAGACTTCACCAAACCATTCGTTATCCAGAGCGATGCGAGCAAACATGGTATTGGAGAAGTGCTGCTTCAACTAGATAACGATGGCCACGAGAAGCCAATAGCCTATGCCTCGAAAAAGTTGAACTCAGTACAAAGAAATTATACCATCACCGAGCAAGAATGCTTAGCTGCAATCTTAAGCGTACAGAAGTTCCGGCCCTTCAATTCAATTCAATTCAATTCTATTTATTTACATAAATTGTACACAAGAATCAGTCATATAAATTCTTTTGTAGTACATAAAATACGGATTATTCTATTATTTAAGCAGAGAATCATAATTCATAATTGTAAGAGAAAGAAAATTTCAGAAAATCAGAAAATTCAAATTACATATTCCATTTACAACTTTACAGCCTATAACATGAGATATAATATAAATTGATCAACCTTTCGAAAGACCCGAACCCATAACTAACCCAAATGAATCAGATTAAATCAGCCAATTAAAATATATGTTAATCAGTGCGCTGGATATTTATTGGTAAGTTATTCCATGCGCGAATAGCACGGACGAAGTAAGAGTCTTCTTGAACCGAATAATGAAATCTAGGAATTATTAAAATATTATGTCGCAGAGAATTTGAAAATCTAAGTTGGGTAAAAAGGTACGCCGGTTTACCAGAGTAAATCATTTTGTGAAGAGATATGAGTAATCGACGATGAAGGAACTCAATGATGGAACACCCCAATAAATTGTTTCTGTAAGAGGAAATGTGATCATAACGTCTAAGTCCGTAGATAAATCTAATACAATCATTGAACGCCACATTTAGCCTTCCTGAACAGATAGAGTCCAAATGAGGGAACAACAATCTACCATTAATGAAATGAGGAAGAAGAAGTGATCGCACCAAAAGCATTCTGGTGTTTGTTGTCAGGAGTTTAGCCGAAAGCCAAAGGCAACGTAAGGTACCATATATTTTACCAATTATATAACATATATGATCACAGCCCTTCATCTTAGTATTCATATAAACACCTAAGTTTTTCACACGCTCACAAGAAGAGATTGGGACACCAAGAAGTGTAATGGGAGGGAGATCCAGGCCACTAAGATTATTTCGATAAAAACGAATGCACTGAGACTTGTGAGGATTCAAACTCAAACAGTTCAAATTAGCCCATGATGAGACCCTCTCTAAGTCTGAGTTCATACGATCGATGCAGTCTTCAGACAGGCCAATAGGTCGACTAAGATAGAGCTGTACATCATCAGCATATAGGTGTACATTACAATTTTCAACAATATCGGGCAAATCATTTATGTACAAGCTGAATAGCAGTGGACCAAGAATTGAGCCCTGGTGCACACCACAGACAAGTTGCAAAACACCAGATTTGGTATTATCTATTTTGACATATTGGTGACGGCCTGATAAGAAACTACCAATAAGTGCGATAGAAGAAGATATGAAGTTGAATTGTGATCCCAGCTTCAAGAGCAAATTAGAGTGATTAACTGAGTCGAACGCTTTTGAAAAGTCAAGTAGCGTTAGAATACATACGTGATTCATATCGAGGGATTTCCGAATATGTGCCGTGACATCAATAAGAGCAGTCCCACAACTATGGAACTTCCGGAAGCCGGACTGAAAAGGACTCAATAGACTATGTTCATCCAAGTAATATGTTATTTGTCGTGACATTAATTTTTCGAATACTTTCCCTAAGTAACACAAAAAATTAATTGGACGATAGTCACCAGGATCTTTCGCTCTTTTCACCTTCGGTACTGGCAAAACCACTGCGACCTTCCACTGTGACGGAAATTGTGAAAACGTGAGACAGCTATTATAAACATGTAAGAGTGGCTTGGTTAACCAAGGCATCAAAATCTTAATAAACTGTGGGGAAATCCCATCAGTTCCAGTAGCCCCCGATTTAATAGAGTATATCGCACTAATTAGCTCAATTTCATCAATACATCTGAAACCAAAATACCAATTATCCGATAACTGGTGGTCAAAGTCAGATGAAGGTTGAGAGTCAAATACAATTCCAGAGTTCACTGAGGCAAAATGAGAGTTTAATAAGTCAGGATTTAGATCACATTGAGGCTCATCTCTGCCAAAAACACCAGACCTCTTAAGATTAGCCCATAATTTTCTCGAGGGAAGGTTAGGAGAAAACTTCACTGCATTGAAGCGCTTTTTTGCAGAGCGGATTTTGGTATTAACTCTATTGCAAATCATCTTGTAATGAGTACGACTATCAGCAGTTCTTAATTGCAGATACCTCCAATATAAAAATTCACGTTCAGCAATAAGAGATCTTATCTCATGCATAAACCACGGGCAGCCGTCATATTTATTTCTGCGGAAACAAATCGGAGCATGCCGATCATGCAAATAGTGTATATGATCATTAAGAATTTGAACTTGATCATCCACTGAAGTGCAAGCATAAAGCCTTTCCCAAGACAGAGATTCACAATCCTCGGCGAGTAAAGATAGATCCATATTACAGTAATTCCGGTATGAAATTACTTTGGTTTGATCATAAACAAAATTGAAATTGTAAGTAATAAACAGAAAGTCGTGGTCAAATATAGAAGGAGGGCTAACTTGACTGTGATATAGAATAGAATTTCTCGCCGTGGTTAATAGTAAATCGAGCAACGATGGATTTGATGTATTAAAATAAGTTTGAAGATTATTAACAACAGTCAAGTGTAAAGACTGCATAAGAAATAAGAAAGAGCGAGTTACATTGCTTTGTTGCAAGAGATTAATATTAAAGTCACCACCGATAAGACTGTCTTTATATATGTGAGTGAGATCACAAAACACCTCCTCAAACTCGAGTATATTCTCAGCAGAGTAGCAATTGGGTGGAAAATATACTGAGGACAGTAGAAGCTTAGGAGATCCATATGAAACTTCAACACACAGGAATTCCAATGGGCCAGCAACAGAGGCTTTAACTATTCGAGAACTAAAGCAATCCTTCACATAAACTGCAACACCACCACCCTGTCTAGCACATCTATCATTCCCAAAGATTCTGTATCCGGGTATAGTAACTAGAGAAGGTGGTATCCCAGGATGGAGCCAAGATTCACTAATCAACACCGCATGAATGCTAGAACCTAAAAAAATCTCACATAGTTCATCCGTCTTCGGACGAATAATCCTAGCATTAAGACTACAAACATTAAAACCCGACGACTGATTACATAGTATATTCAAAAGAACTCTTACTCCACCCGAACCACCAAACACACTAGCCATTTGAATTATTTACAACTCCACAAATGGTTCGGACGGTCGGAGCACATATTACATAGGTTACATCTTTATCAGAATTAAGGGCAGAGAACAGCAAAAACAAAACAACTGTCCAGGCAAAATGTTTATAAGAAATCATTAAGTAGCTTATGTGTGAGAGGTCTTTCGTTAGGCAAAACAGGCTAGGAATTATTAATAAGAAATATGTAATAGAAGGCATGAAATTAAATATTATAGATAAAACTAAACTAATTATAATTGAGTTCAATGAAACTAAAAGTAAAAATGATAAAAGATCAGAAAAATCAAAAAGCATTATAACTAATCAGAAAAAACAATTTTTCACAACACGGCTTCACTACTTCCCTGATCAGTGGCACAAAGCGTATGCAGCTCATTAATGTTCACGACTCTGGATGCGATTTTATCATTCAGCCCATATTTCACATACAGGCGTCCATCACGAGTGTAGGCAGCAATTACTTTACCCTGCTGACGAAGTCGTAATGCAAGTCTAAGCATAGCTCTTGTTTTTGGAGATATACTCTCATTGATGTACACCGGACTTTGAGCGGAAAAGCCACAAATATCTGACAGACGAAGCACTCCAAATGCTTTGAAGCATGATAAAAAGGCGCGCCTCTCAGAGTAGCATGATAATTTAGCAATGATTGGAGACTCAGTCGATTTTATACTTGTTGTTTTCACTGAGCTTTGGCTTAATTCGAAAAGCAGTAGAATATGATCACAAAGAGTGTCCGATTCGTTCGCATATAGAAGAGAGAACAAGCGATATATTTTCATTCTCTTTAATAGGTATCCCTCGAATCACCACATCTGTAGATCGTTTTATGCAATCCAACTCATCTGCTGTATTCTTCAAATCTGAACATCTTAATTGCAGGTTAGAGATTGACAACTAGACAGCTTCAATGTGGCAATTCAATTTGTCAATAATGCTATCAAACCTGGACATTATTCGATCCTCCTCTTCGACTAAGAGCTGCTTTATACTGGATAGCAATCAAGCTACATCAGTTGAAGTTAACATCTGAGCATCGGTTAGACCAGGAGAGTGACAATTTAAATTTAAGTTATGCTCATAGAACTTATGCCGTTTAAGATTGTGACTGATCATGCGAGCTTGAAATAGCTGATGTCTCAAAAGGACCTCAGCGGTAGGCGTGCGCGGCGGAGTTTGAAGCTTCAGGGCTTCGACTTCACTATTGAGCACCGAAAAGAAAGCCTGAATGTCGTCCCTAATGCTCTGTCACGCATCCATTGTGACAGTCTGTCCACCAACAAAGATCCTGGCCCGGAAGTTCAACTTAGTTTCCCATATTTCAACTCGTTGGAATATGAGGAACTGAGGCATAAGGTTAAAACGATTTCTGGCAAACTACCAGATCTTTGTGTCCGGGATGGCTTCATTTACAGTCGGACTGTTCCGAGAACAGGCGATCCTATTCAGGAAGAAGAAGCTTGGAAGCTTTGGATTCCACGTGGGCTTGTCACCGACGTCATTTCAAGGGCCCATGATCCGCCAATAGCTTTACACGGAGGTATAGGGAAAACACTGGAACGTCTGCGAAGACATCTGTACTAGGCACGAATGACAGTTGATGTTAGAAACTATGTGGGCACCTGTGACATGTTTAAGGAAACGAAGGCTCCCAATACTATTCTGAGACCACCTATGAAAGTCCAATCTGTGACAGAACGACCATGGCAAAAGCTGTACATCGATTCTCTAGGTCGATATCCCCGGTCAGTGAAAGGAAACGTCTGCATTCTAATAGTTCTTGACCACTTTGCAAAATTCCCAATTCTCAAACCTATGAGAAAAGCGTCCACACTCAATGTATGCCAATTCATCGAGACGGAAGTGTTCCATGTGTTCGGAGACCAGGAAATGATCGTCTCCTACACTGGAATCCAGTTTTGCTCGGCTCAGTTTACCAGATTACTGGACAAATATGGGGTGAAGCACTTGCGAACGGCAGTTTATTCGTCGCAAGCAAACGCCTCAGAGCAAGTAAACAGGTCTCTATTGTCAGGGATTAGAGCGTATATTCGGAAGGAACACACAAAATGGAAGGAGAAGCTGAACCAAGTAGCTAGTTCCCTTAGGAGCTCTTCCCATCAAGCTACTGGTTTCTCTCCCTATCGAATACTTTTCGGTCAACAAATGATTGAACATGACAGCTCCTATTCCATCTTGCGGTGCCTTGGAACTCTTGGTGAGCCGTTGAGAGTAGATGCTGAAGACAAAATGACATTGATCCGTGCGAGAGTGCAGGAGAACTTACACCATTAGTTCGAACAGGGTTCACGAGTCTATAATCTCAGGGCGAAGACTGTTGAGTTCAAAGTGGGCCAAGAGGTATTTAGGCGGAATTTTTCCCAAAGCAACTTCCAACAGCATACTAGTGCTAAACTGGGACGAAAATTTGTCAAGTGTCGGGTTCGATCCAAGAGAGGAAACTCCCTATAAGAGCTTGAAGATCTGCAGGGGAAACTGCTAGGAGTCTATCACGCCAAAGACATCAGGCTGTTATATCCAGTCTAGAAGCGTCATTTATCGACTGTCTCGTTTATTCCTGGTAGCCCTAAAAAGGCATCCAGCCAGATTCACTGGTAAACTATAGGATATCGCGAAGCCCTCCTATTGCCCCGTCAATGATGGGTGATATACCTGTTGGAATTCAATCTCATCAGCACACCTCTACCTCTTATGAGTAGATAACCTTTTATAGTCCCTTCCGGATCAGCCCCATTAGGAGAATTTTTTGCCTTGTCTGTCCGTCTACAACATCTCGTTAATCGACAACCGTCGGACATAGCAGTACTAAATCTAGATCCTGGTAGCCCTAAGAAGGCATCCTGCCAGCTTCACTGGTAAACTATAGGATATCGCGAAGCCCTCCTATTGCCAAGTCAATGGTGGGTGATATACCTGTTGGAATCCAATCCTGTATACGGCTGTTAGCAAGTTAGGAAATGACATCTACAATGTCACCACCTGACGACGCCTTGGAGACACACCCTTGAACAATCGCCGGTCGGAGATCGGATCGAGATGCTGTGCCGAGAAAGCTTAGCGATCAGTTTTTTTAGGTTACTGATGGCAGGGTTTTTTCGGCATCTCGGTGAGGGAGGGCAAAGAGACATCGACCGCCTGGATTTTTTAGGTTACCAGCTTGTCGATGTGACTTTGGCTTCCCACACAGAGAGGGATGTCGAGGCCTGGTCAAAGACTGACGAGACTTCAAGGATGTGTCCTCGATGCGTCATCCGTCAAGTAGAGCAGACGTGAATTAGAGCACGAATAATGAGGAATACGCATTGGGTCGTGGGTCGAGACACACATTGAGCGCCCGGAGCGAAGAGGCCTATGTTTAAGACCGGCTAGCTCAGTCGACCATTTTTCAGCGTTGTCTGAACCACGGGTGGCCCAGACCACTCTGCCCTGTTATGGTCGTAGCGAATTGTATATAGCAATATGCTACACGAAATGCTGAAGCGTGTAAGCCGGCTGTGCCAAGCGTAAAAATTGAACGCACCCCGACCGAGAGAAATGCGTTTCCTCAAGCTCAAAATGACATGCTGGTTGTGAAATAGAAGAAGAAGACAACCGATCTGTCTTGCTTTGAGAAAGGTGACGGTCATGGAAGAAGGTAACAAGGAAATTGTGTATCCTCGAAAAATCTGCAAATTTTCTCTGACATCGTGCCCTAAAGGTAAAATTTTCGTGTGAATTTCTTTAATGTAGAGATATATCGATAACTTACCTTCGAAATTTCAGACTGGGAAGCAAAGTGCGAAAGAGAAAGTAAGTGTAAAAGAAGGTCCAGAAAAGAAACGGAATCTACATCTGATTAAATACTCCCTAGTTTCTAATAAACCGGCAATCGGTTGTAAATAAGTCAAGTGTGAATCAGTATGTAGAAAAGAAGTGTCTGAGCAGAAGGATTTTTTTCGGTAAAATAAACTTTACAAGAGGCAGAATATACAATTTCTGTAATAGAATTTGTGATTTTTAAGAAGAAAGAAAATTGGGAAAATGAAAAGTGTTCGGCTAGAAAAGGAAAGGAAGAAATAAAATTTTTTTAAAAAAAAGTTTATTAAGGAGAAAACTTGAAGAGGAGAAGAAAATGCAGCAAGAAAGTGGTAATCTACAAAGTTATCGGGATTGAGAAGAAAAACTTGACAACTTAGATTAATACAAAGAGCGTTTAAGAAAGAATATCAAAACTTTATATTTAGGAAAATTATTCGGAAATGAATTAACATTGAAAAATTAAGTACGAGAAATAAGGATAGCAGACAACCTTTTTTTTTATTTTCATTTTGTTGGGTTAAGGAGGTAGCTAGATAAAAGTATAGTCAATCAGGAGAAGGAAAGATTATTTATAAAAATATTAAATTTTGTCAGCTTGGAAATCGTGGCAGAAGCAACTTTAGGAGGCCTCCTCGAGACGGTGAAATAAAGAAGAGAAAAACATATTGGCGAGTACTGAGCAAGATCTTTTCCTTTTCCTCCACGTTCTTAGTACTAGCTTTTGGGAACTGCATCCCTAGGAATTTTTACATACTTTAGTAAAGACGAATTAAGCCTAGAATCATACAAAAATGTGTTTTTTTCGGCATAAGCAACTCAAACCCAGTAGTGTTAGCTTCTAAGTTATTTACTAACAAGACGAATAAAACAAGACGACATGAATAAATAATTAGTTTTCATAGTTTCTTCAAATGTTTAAAATAAATTGAAAAGTTATTTTTAATGGCAATTTATTAAAAAACAATTATATAAACGAAGATAATAGTAATAAGTATGCATTTGCAATGATCTCAATTTCTCAAGTTGTTGCTAGAGAGAGTGATGATATTCTCTGTTGAATCAATATCAAGTTAAATTTTTTTATTTTTCCACATACCGATATAACTTCTAGCTTGCAGTCAGCTCTCATACGGTTTGAACTCTGAAATTAAACGTAATTTAATAAATGTGAAAAAGAAAATACTCTAATTTGCATTGTAACAACCAAACTAACAAAATGGAAGTTCATTTTAAAGGGCCACAGAAAATCTAACTTTACTTATTACATTTATTATAATAATCGATAATGAACTAAGAGTGTCTTCTTTTATAAATTTCTTAACAATTTAGCCATAATGCCCGCACGCTCGCATACATAATAAAACGCAAGAATTAAGTAATTCCAGTTATAATTATTACTATTAATTTGGAGATTATGAAAGAAGGGGTTTCCACGGACGATTCAAAGTTTTTCTGAATTTCATTCTAAAGCAATGAAAACAATCCCAACTGAGCTTGTAGTAATTTTTAATTTTTGTGTGCCGGCTTTTGTTGGATATGCACGAATTTTCTTTGATTATGGCTGACGGCAGCGGCAGGTTTTTTTTTGTGGAACCTCCCCACACTCTCCGCCAATGAGTAGAGTCGAGCTAGCGTGCCGCCTTGCACTCAACGCTGTCCATCGGGTGATCTGTCAGCTCATGCTAGCAGTCTGGACTTCAAGTCCAAGCCCATCAGTCTTCACATTATAGTACCATAACAATTTGTGAAAATTTATTTATAAAATAGGTGAAATAATTAAAAATTTAAAAATAAATAAATATTAATATGCCCAAAAAATAATTCGCAGTTTTTTTATAATAACATATTCTTTTATTAACTTTTTCACATCGATATTATCACCTCTTTTGTAACTTTACTTCGAAAAAATTACAATCGGTTCATCTGTGACCAGATATAGCTCCATCATTTCTGCAAGAAACAGTTGTGCTCCACTATTTTCACTTTTATCATCAGATGTTTTGTCTCTAGGTATAAAATTAATAGTTTGGATAATAAAAATCTACAGAAATGATTTTCTCTATCCTGTTGGCTTCTTCTCGAACAACTATTTAACCCTTTTCTGACATCTCAAGCCTATTTGCTTGGTAGCTGCGAGGATAACGTGAAGTCTATAAAAATTACTTGTTAACAATGGTAAAAAAATATTTTTAAGTTCAAATTTCTTACTAGAAAGGCAGATCTTAAAATTTCAACCATATTCTTCCTTCGACCATAATCGCCTCCTCGAAAATATCCTCATCATTTACAATCGATTTTTCTATGTGCATATATCGATGGGTATTTTAACATCCACTTTCTTATCTAACTCCTTTGTATAATCTGAATTTGGTATAAGCTCCTGGAGTTTTTCACATTTATTTACCGCAATCACTGTACAAATTCCAAGTGACAATTCACAAATGACAAATGTCAAACATTTACCCGCAGAAAATTTTAGTGTAAAGGCCGTGGCAGAAGCAGAATGTTTTCTGAAACCATGCAACTGTTCGAGCACTAACAAATTGAAAGAAGAGTAAGCGGCAGCAGCAGTAGCAGAACTTGAAAATTGATCAAATCTAAAAAATTCTGCTTCTGCTCAGTGTTGAAAGACTTTTCTTCCTTCTTTCTTTGTTGCGTCTAATTCCTCCCAGGTTTATCGTTGTGCACGTTGAGTTGCGTGGAGTAGCAGTATATGCTCGGTTCCTAGTGAAGATATCGAGTAGCTTGTTGAAGCTCAGCTGCTATTGAAGATATTGAGTAGCTTGTAGAAGCTCAGCTCCAATTGAAGATATGGAGTAGCTTGTTGAAGCTCAGCTCCTATTGAAGATATGGAGTAGCTTGTTGAAGCTCAGCTCCTAAATGAAAATAATCTACGACTGAATACCACTGATTATACTCGATATGGAGTATAGCTTGTTGAAGCTCAGCCCCTAAATGAAAATAATCTACGACTGAATACCACTGATTATACTCGTATACTACTCATTTATTTTACATTTTGCTACTCTATATATACAAATTGTTCTTATGCTATACATGGGAAAATGTTGTACTTACTTCCCAGTACGGAAGATGTGCAATTTACTTCCGACTGTATTTTACTTCCGACTTAACAATTTGTGTACATAATATTCACCTTGTACAAAGTGTTAAGTCACGCATATTACATTCTTCATTTAAATCGCGGTACTCGTCGCGTTTGTAGTTATACATACAAAAATTTTGCAAGAACCAGAATCACTTGATGTTTGTTATTTATTTATGATGTAATACTCGGGTTACAGTAGGCATTTGTGGCTTACTGTATTAACTGTGAATTAACATCTTGCTAGTTGCTGCCTACATACATATGTTTCACCACCGGCGCAAGGTCGTCGTATTGCAACTTGAGACTTCTTGCGCGCAGGGGTATTGCGATATCTTCGCTGTTTTACATGAAGAATATTTGACGTAGGTCAGTGATTGAAATTCTTCATGCAGCGAAAATGATGTAGTAGATAGGTATGTCGGCACAATGTTTTTAGTTATGCGTTGCAATAAATATGTTTTCTTCCTACATGATGTAGGTATGTATACGCATGTGCATTAAGTATACTTTCTTCCTACATGATATGGGTATGTATATGCATGTGCATTAAGTATACTTTCTTCCTACATGATGTAGGTATGTATATGCATGTGAATTAAGTATATGTATGTAACAAATCTCCCCCTTTTAAAAAAAAAGTGTTATTCTTGGAAGAGGAATAACGCATTAAAACATGATTCAAGCGTATGGTTCTTTTGGAAGCATTAGTGATTTTGTATATATGTATACTTAACGTTGAGCGCCGGGACTGGTATGTGGATAGTGTAGTTACTAAAGGAAGCATACTTATTTATGCGTACATTAATTTCAGTTGGTTGACAATAGTTTTTTTTTTTGAACATAGTTGGTATTTAATTAACTATACTAATGGTACATTTAGATTTCATACGTACATCTAGGTATATAAAGTTTTAACATTATAGTTTCGCAAGTACATAGGTCTATTTGTTGACACTGGTTTGTTTTGTATTTCTTATTTAAGTTTTATTATATACATATATATTTTCCATTTGGAACTAGTGTCCATTTACAGTATGTATATGTGTTTTTTTTTTAACTTATCTAGATTTGAACTTGAAATAAAAGTTAGTAGTGTCAATAGTGCATCTTGTTTCTATAAGATTTAATTATATGTTAATACATTTATAAATATGTATGTCTCTAAGTTTGCTCTTGATATAAAATTAGAAATTAGCCTGGTTATACATTTGAAAATATGCAAGTGTGCATGTTTATTCTTGATATACATTAAAGTTTAGCCTGGCTATACATTTGTAATATGTATTGGTGCAGGTTTATTCTTGATATAACATTAGAGATTAGCCTGGCTATACATTTGTAATATGCATGTGTGCAGGTTTATTTTTGATATACATTAGAGATTAGCCTGGCTATACATTTGTAATATGTATGTGTGCAGGTTTATTAAGGATATATGTATATATATTTTTGAATTTACATCTTTTGTACTATCTGAAAAAACTTAGCTAACTCTTAAAGACAGATTATTCTAGTTATTCTGTACTATCTAGAAGGTTATATTGAGAACTTACTTAAACTTAAAGACAGAAATTCTAGTTATTTTGTATTGTTTGCAATTTGTATTGAAAACTTAGTTAAACCACCTGTACATGGCGGGTGCGTGTCATTGAATCTGGCTCTGCACGACTTAAAGAAGGTGGAATGGTGGTGGGGGTGGTATTGGTAAATTTTGCCGGCTATTTGCCTGTGGAGGCTCGGCAGATCGGTGTTTGATTGCGTCCTTTAGTTCCGAACGATTAGTTTGATGGATAGCTTTTCCTTTGTTTGTTGTTGCTACTTCTTGGGTAGTGGGTAGTAAGATAATTCGGTGTTTGTTAGATTTCGTGATTTTTGATTGGGATTTAGTGCTGTATCCGGCAGGTAAGCCGATTGAACCATATGTTCCTAAGGCATTACCCGGGGTTACCGAAGCAGCGCCCGCATATATACCGGGACCTCGTAAATTGACGATGGAGGATTATCTGAAGAGGCAGAGGAAAAACTGCCAGGACAACGTTGGAGGCGTAAAAAAAACTAAATCGGCACGAGGGGGTAGGCGCATCAAATTACGTAAGGAGATGTATTATTTTAAAATGAGGGCTAATCTTGCCTCAACCACAGAGGAGAGGAAGAAATTTGAGAGGCTGGCATCGAACAAGTTAAGGCATACAAATGCCAATAAGACAAATAGAAGTTCAAATGATATGGTATAATGTGGTATTTTGTTAAATTTACTCAATAAAAATCCAATTATCAGATTTTTTTTTTTTAATGAATCTTCCTCCCCTTTTTGTTTTGTGTGTTCTTACTGAATGGACATGTTGGATTGCCTTTTATTCTTGACTAAGAAGTGTTGCCTCGTTTTTCTGTCTCTTTTTGTTTTTAAAAGTTTAGCCGTTATTCGTGAAATGGCTTCAGCCTGTTATTATGTACTGTTACTCTTCGTTTACCGATTTGAATAACAGTATTAACAGAGTTAAAAGCTTGTACCACGAGATATAGACCTAGCCATATCTGGGAAAGTTTGTGTTTTTAGCTGGATTTTTTAATAGGACTTTATATCCTGGTCTGAATGTTACTGGACGCGTGCTTATCGTAGTATTGTTTTGACTTTTCCTTGGAGTTAAGTAGATTTTTTCGGGCGATAGCAAATATTTTCTGTAATTTGTATTTCAGGAGGTGATAGTAACTCTCGTGATTGTAAATGAGCTCTGGTTCTCTCCTTAGATTGGAGGGAACATCCGCTGTGAATCCAAACAGACAGTCCTTTGGAGTGAGCTTAGTGCCATCGTGTGGGCTATTATTGTATACGAAAGCCGCGATTCTTAGGAATGTATCCCATCCCAGCCCTTTGGATTTTCAGACACAATAGCTCTTAAGTACTCTACTAGGGGTCTGTGTGTTCGTTCCAGTGCGCCGTTGGATTGTGGATGATAAGCGGAAGTCTGCATTTTTTTCACTTTTAAGATCGCTTTTAAAAAGATCGCTTAAGAAATTGGAGCCCTGATCAGTTACTAATTTTTTAGGAATACGGTAACGAGTGATTATCTCGTCGAAATATATTCCTGCTACGAATTTCGTAAGATTGTCTCGGAAAGTCAAAATGTACTTATTTCCCGAATGGGTTTCTTCAAGAGGACCTACGATATCCAAATATACTTTTCGAATGGCATTGACAATGACATTTGGCAATGACATTTTTTGACATTTAGTACATTTTCGAATATATTTCCTGATGGAACTAAGCATATTTCTCCACTTATATTTTCTTTTTATTCTTTTATAAGTTTTAGTAACTCCTTGGTGACCACCAAATGTAGAGCCATGGTAGTCCCTTAAAATTATTTGAATTTCTTCAGGGTCTGAAATAATTTCAGGGGATTTATTTTTGGAATTCAATGAATGATTGCTCGAAGGTAAGTTGCCTAGCTCAGATGTACTGTTTTCAGACTGGCTGCTTTTAGTTGAGTCGATTTCAACTGAGTTATTTTTGGAGTGCTTTAATTGCTTTCGGATTCCCTCAGGAGTTTTTTGGTATTGAATTACTTCTTCCAACTTATTTTCTGCCTCTTTTGATTGAGCTCTAGTGACAACATGGCAATGTGCTGGTTTGGAACTTGATGGTTGCGGGGAATTACAATCGTCTTTGTCAGAATCGGCTCGGTGGTGTACCTGAGCTTCCACAATGAACGAATTGGGGTTTGTTTGGTTTAGGTGGGCAGGTATTCGACTAAGCGCGTCTGCATTAGTGTTATACTTTCCAGGCTTATATTCAATTTTGTAGTCAAACTCTGAGAGTTTATTTTGAAATCTGACTAATCTTGTAGTTGGGTCTTTCACATTGAATACGCCTTTCAGGGGCTTGTGGTCTGTGTAGACCGTGAACGTTCTGCCCTGTAAATAACACCTGAAGTTCCAGGCGGCCCATACAATAGCGAGTAACTCTTTTTCTATTGTGGAGTATTTTTGTTCCGCCTTATTTAAACTTCTACTTGCATGCGCTATTGGCTTGTCTTTGCCTATTTCCCCTTGGGATAAGACAGCTCCCATTGCTTCGTTGCTAGCATCTGTTGTTAAATTAAAGGGTTAAGTAAAATCAGGATATGTGAGAAGAGGAGGATTTAGCAGCGACTTTTTAATTTCCTCGAAAGAGTCTTGGCACTTTTGTGTCCAAGTAAATTTAACATCTTTGCGTAACAGATTTGTTATTGGTCTGACTATTTTTGAAAAGTTCGGAATTAATTTGCGGTAGTAGTTAGCCAACCCAAGGAACGATTGAGTTTGTCTAACAGTTCGGGGTAGAGGAAAATTTTGGACACAACTTGTTTTGCTGGGGTCTGGAATTGCTCCTTCATTTGAACATTTGTGTCCAAGGTAAATCACTTCTCTGCGAAGGAACTGGCACTTTTCGGGTTGTAATTTAAGGTTATGTTCTCTAACCCTGTCGAATACCTTAGTCAATTTCTCGTTGTGATCTTGTAAATTTGTTCCATAGATTACAATATCATCGAGATAGACAAAGCATTTTAAGCCTTGGAGACCCGTTAGAATGTAATTCATTAATCGCTGGAATGTCGCAGGCGTGCCTTTCAGCTCAAATGGCATTCTCTTAAATCCATAATGCCCATATGCGGTACTGAACGCAGTTTTGGGTCTATCCTTTGGATCAACAAATACTTGGTGATACCCGCTTGCAAGATCGAGTGTAGTAAAATATCTGGAGTGCCCCAGTTGGTCCAATATATCCTCTAGGTATGGAATCCTCTATATCCTCTATATCCTCTAGGTAATGGAAAAGCATCCCCTATAGACTTCTCGTTAATTTTACGGAAATCTACTACTACTCGCCAACGTTTATTGCCGTCAGGTCCAGCTTTCTTGGGAACTACTAGTAAAGGGGAATTCCACGGGCTTTTACTTAATTGGATTATGTCATTTTCTAACATTTGCTTAATTTGTTCATTTATGACTGCCCGATGCGTTTCTGAGAGTCTATACATTTTCTGGTTTATGGGTGGTTGATTATGTTATGTGGGAATGGTATGTTTTATACTGTTAGTATACGTTAGCTTGTCCCCCTTTAGATGGAAATGGTCATTATAGTCATAACATAGTTGCAGAATTGATTTTCTCTCTTCGTGGTTTAAGTTTTTGTCCAACAGTAATTCTTCACGTAAAGCCGCAAGTCTGCTTTGATTATAATATTTAATACGGTTCACGTTTATTGAATGTGGATTGAAATCGAATTTTGACTTGTCGTTTTTGACGTTGTGTGTGCTTTTGTTTTGTGCACGAAGGAAAGGTGGACCACCTTTTTTCTGTCATCCAAGGGTAAATGGAGATGCTGTACATTATAACAATTAATTGGAACTAGAGTAAGCGTTAAGCTCCTTAGGAATACTGGTTCCGTGTTTACGTTTAGAACCGATAATGGTATGAAACTTCTATGAGGACTAACTAGACAATTTGCGACAAATACTCCTTCTTGAATCTCCTGAGACAAACACACCATTTCTTGGCCTATTTGTAACGGTATGCTTGGTACCATTTGTGATCGAGGTGGTATTCTATTAGATCGCTGAAGTATTACTTCATATTGCCTAGTTTCATCTTCACTCTTGTTTCCCAAGTTACTCGAAGTTTCTTCCACTGGTGGTAAGGCATTCTTGTTATCTGGTGCCCGTGGTTTAAATTGCTCCTCCATTTTATCGCTTGGTATTTCCTCTCCATCGTCTAGGGATGTTTCGAGAGGTACCGTGAAATCAATAGGGTTAGTTTCCGTGCAAGAAAACCGGAGTAATTTATTAGGCCCTTCGATATTACAATTTTTCGCAAGACAGTCATTACCTAACAGCCCATCGTGAGAAATTTGGGCGTTGTTTTCTACAACCTGGAGCTTACACGGGATACTGCGGCTTAGTAAAAAGTTGCCTTGACAGTTACCCAATGTTTCTCCTTCTCCAAATGGGGTTTTCACATTTTGGCTTTGCTCTATCCATTTTCATGTATCCAGTGCTTTCTGTTTGATCAAGCTTACATCTGCTCCAGTGTCTACTATCAGCCGCACGGCTGTGTTTTTACTTATATCTAATGGTAACTCTACCACTGAAACGTTTTCTCTTATATGTGGTTTTTCTGATTGAGAGCACCCTGACGTATTTTTAGAGATTTTATTTAATGTCGAGTCGGGGATTTTTCGGTCGACAGTGTGCCGTTTCCCGAATGTGTGGCCTCCCATCGGCGCTTCTGCTGACATGTGGACACGGTATGCTCTCTTCTACCACAAAAGTCGCACATACTTTGTATAGTGTGAATTCTCGGTTCCCAATTTGCAGGTCCCCGCCGAGCATTGTTGATAGTGTTTGCATGTTCGGGTGTTGTTTTAGCAGTTTGCTTACAATATTGGGCATCATGGCCCTTTGTTCTGCACTTAATACAAAAGGGAGTATTCTTCCGTTATAGGCATTCGTCGTACGTGTGCCCTTTGTAATTGCAGTAGCTGCAGGTGATCTTATTTAAAAGTACAATTTGTTTGTCGTACTTTCTTTCGACCTGCTGGTATGGAGGTGGGCTTCCTGAAGATTTCCTTGTCATACTGGCTTGATTAGAGCGCCACATATTTTCAGAGTTTCCTTCGATATTAAAAAATACTGAAGGTGCCCTTGATGGCTCAGGTATGGGAGGTATACTAAATTCAGTTTTTATGTTAGGCTTCCCGAGCACATTTGCGTAAGGGTAAGGATAAAAATTGTCATTATTGTGTATAGGGTGACCATAGGCATTTGAAAGATTTCTGCTATTTGGTCGATATAAGTGATCCATTTGAAAAGAATGTGTAGGAAGAGGAATGTAATTTGTGGGTTGTGGTAAGAAAAGGAGTCCTTGTTGCAACCTTTCCATATCTAATGCCTTTTGAATGAGATTTTTTAAGAATTTTCATTCAAAGTAAGTAAATATAATCTGAGCAGTCAGTTTTACTACTTTTTCGTAGTTTATATACATTTTGTCTGTTTTGTTTGTTTGATCTATGTTGGAAATGTGTTGAGTATTTTCACTCGAATTTGGTGTGATTAATGGCTGTGTGGGTATTAAGGCGTCCACTTAAACTATGCCTTCCGAAGCGTTTACCTGAACGGTGTTCGCGGTACCAATTTATAGAAGGCTATCACGCCCGTTATAATGCGCGAGCGCGGCCTGCTCCTGGAGGATCGGGTATGGGTCCCCTTGAGTGGGGTGAGAGAGTTCACTTCATAAAGTCAATCACATAACCATTCTTCATTTCCCGTAGGGTGCCACGTAGTTTTTCATTTAACTGTTCGGGGGAAAACTACGAAAACTCCCGCTTCGGCTTCTCCACCTACCAATGCTCCAATAAAAAGAGGTGTTCGAAGTAAAAGATTCACGTTGTGGTATATCGTCGTCTTTACTCAAAAACTGAACTTTATTATAAAATCAATCTATATATATACATTATGATTGTTTGCTTAAGCACTAAAGTTAATTACAAAAAAATGCTCGTACAGAAAAATATGTTGACACACATATTTTAAATAAAGTATGCATCATAAGTTCACTCACCTGAGGTGTACGATCGTTATATTGCTGACACTGAGTATTATGAAATTGTGTCAATTGAATGAAAGGTGAATGAAATTAAGATGCAGCAATATTTTATAATTTAGAATTAATTTGGAATGATTAATATGAATTGTGTAGGTATGTATATGTACATCATATGTATTCTGTACATTCTCCCCTTCAAGGTTGAGTGACGGTAGGCCTGGTTGATTATCCCCTACTTGCTTCTTTAATCACTTGTGGAAGCTGGACTATTTCTTGTGATCGAGCACTTAGGTTGAGATGGTTTGAAATGACTTGTCCATCAGGAATGAACGATGAGTATATGTTTCCCGATAGTTTGTTGTTAGAGCTGATATATAGTGTAGGATGCTTGATCATACAGTTTGGGCGAAGTTGAATGATCCCACTGGCATTCAAAGATATGGAGTGCATAGTTTCTTCACAAATTATGTCGAAATGCGTCTCTTCATCCATTATATATATCCAGGGTCCTGCTGCGTTGAGTTTGACCCATGCCCTTTATGGTTGCTTACTTCTCAATTGGCAAAAAATGATATTATTCGTTGATTGCTTAACAACACTAGTTCACAACGACTTTTGATTTGACTTCAATGTAAATATCGGCTGCTTTAGGTTGCAGATTAGCTGAGTATTTGTTTGATCTAAGCACGTTCGTAGTTCCTCTTGGGTTATAGGGCTGTAGCGATCTCGATGTCGATTAATCATCAGATATGTCGATGAAGGTTGAATGTATACGTGTTTGTTTTGATGAAGTATAGGTATCGGTATTAGTTTGTATAACCGATATGATTCTGCCCTCAGTAGGGGTATACGTGTGTCAAACAATACTTTCTTTTCTGTGATTCTCATCATTACATGCATGGAATTGTAAATTGCAAGTAATAAGGTTTGACTACCATTTCCAGGTAGTTTAAGATTCTCCGGTAGGTGTTCCCGTATGATCTTGAGGTGCTCGTGAAGTTGGGTTGGGGTTAAGAGCAAAGGGCTTAGCCGTCCGTGTCTGGTGTCCGTTAACACTGATAGAATGCTTCTTTGGATGTGTTGAAAGTTGACTATGCTTAAGGTAATGAGAACAGATGCAGAAGTGAAAGTTTGTGTTACCATTATTTCCTGTTGAGAATGATTGAAGCTTTTGCTAAGTGCTTCGATTTGCGTGTCGACAACGTTCAATGCTGAATCGCTTGATGGTTTTTCTTCAAGACATTGATGGTGTTTTCTGCAATTGATGTTTGATTCATCAGGAGATCATGGAACATGTTTTCGTTTTCCTTGATACTCTCAATTTGCCTTTCATATTTATCAGCAAAATCTTGGTCAAGTATGCCAAACAATTTATTTGCTATAGTTCCAACTATTTCCAAAGGGGCTCGTTTGTTTCGATTTCGTGTATTCTCATTTTGTTGATAGAGAACCTCGTTGATTTATTCACACTCTAGAATTTGATGTTTCAATTGTAGCATAGTGGCACTGCATAATTCCTTGGCCACCTTTGTGTGTTCCTTCACTTCGCAGAGTTCGCCTAATCGTATTGCTCGTTTTGTAATTCCTTTAAATTCCCTCCAGTATGTTGATAAATCATAGTATATTAGTAGATTCCATTCACTGCTATATAATTGTACTTCAGAGATGTCCTCGAAATAGATTTCCTCCTTATTGTTGAATTTTGTTAGTTGGTACGGGGCTTTGATTTCCCCGCCAAGGGCTATGAGGAATAGGAACGTGAATATGAATAAATATGTTAATCTACTTGGCTTGTACCTTCGTGATGTGGGTTTGATTATAGATTCTTTTTCAAATCTTCCTTCTTTGGGATTATCTGCCGTTATTGGCTCTTCGGCTGATCGTTTTAAAGTAATGGAGTTAACTACATGCGTGGTTTTATTGATTTGCTTTGATTCTGGCATAATTTCTGGATTTAGCAAATCTGAATCTTCTATGTGAGCAACTGATTCCCTTATTTTATTATCGATTATTGGGAGTAATGAGAGCTTTGTTATTGGTCGTTTTATTTTAGTACTCTTTGTTTGTAGTGTTACAACTCTAGTTCGACCATCAGTTCCAGGATGTGTCTCTATTATTCGACCAAGTGCCCATTTTGATGGTGGCATTTGTTCGTCCTTTATCAAAACCAGAATTCCTTTTATTAAATCTTCTTGCTGCTGAGCCCACTTGGGTCTGTGCTGTAACCTTCCTAAATATTCAATGGACCATTTTTTCCAGAACTCCTGTTTCATTCTTTCTGTGCGGTCCCATCTATCTAGTAGGTTTGGATTTGTTTCTAGAAGGTCCTTTTCTGGAACTGTCAGTATGGGAGAACCCCTTATGAAGTGAGCAGGAGTGAGTACTTCAAGACTCTCTGGGTCTTCTGAGAGTGGACAAAGTGGCCGCGAATTGAGACATGCCTCTATTTGCGCCATTAGCGTGCACATTTCTTCATATGTGAGTCTCGTTTCTCCAATATCTCTTCGCATGTGATATTTAATAGATTTGACGCCAGCCTCCCAAAGACCTCCGAAATGGGGGGATGCGGGAGGTATGAAATGCCACTGTAAAGATGTGTTACTGGTCCTCTTCTGCTAGTAAATCGTTTAAAGGCTGCGATGAATGCCTTGGATGTAAGGTCAGTAACTACTTCTATATGTATAGCTTTTGCAGTGAGGCATATAAATATTGCAATATATACCTTATGAGTTTTATTGCCTCTACCTTTTGCTAATAGCATCTCGAAGGGTCCGGCGTAATCGACACCAGTGTGTGTGAGTGGAGGACTGGGCGCGACTCTAGCTGTTGGCAGCATACCCATCATTTGTTGAGACATTTGTGCCTTATATAGATGACACTTAATGCGTTTGTGGATATGTGCTTTTACTGCCTTAAGCCCATTCAGTATCCAGTATTTTTGCCTTATTATTTCTAATGTTAGAGAATTTCCACCATGATGTGAATCATTGTGCGCCTTGTCAATTATCAGTGCCGTGAATTCGCTATTGTAAGGTATTAGTATTGGGTGTTTTTGGTCATAAGGCATGTTTGATCTTTCTAAGCGGCCACCCACTCGCAGTAGTTTATCGTTATCAAGGAAGGGAGACAGTGTATATAGTCTGCTTGTCTTATGTAGCTCTTGATCCTTTGATAATTTGCTAATTTCCTCTTGAAAGTGAGTGCCTTGTACAAATTTTATTGCGTGTGTTAGTGCCTTGTTGATTTCATCGACTGATAATGGTTCCGTGTTTTTCAGAATTTTTATCACCCTTGCATTGCTTATAAAACGATTACAGTAGCCTAGTACGCGTTGTAATTTTCTCAAGGAAGAGCATCGAAGAAGTAGCCGAGTTATTGGTGGTTCCTTTTCGTTCGTTACAGTACTGACTTTGATTATTACTTTCTTTCTTTCTTCCTCGATATTTTGTGGGACGTTCTTGGGGAAGGCGATTGTTTCTACTTTGAGCCATTGAAGACCCTCCCACCAGAGCGTAAGATTCCTTAAGTGAGAGGGATATATTCCCCTCGATGCTACGTCAGAAGGATTCTCGTGAGATTTCACATGAAACCAATTACTGCTGTCGATGACTGCTTGAATTTCAGCTACTCTATTTCCCACAAATGTTTTCCATTTATGTGGGTCTTCTTGTAACCATGCGAGTACTATAGTGGAGTCTGTCCAGGCATAGCAATGCAGGCTCTCGATTTTCAGACCTTTTTGGGTTTCTTTGATGAGATTAGCCAGCAGTGCTGCTCCGCAAAGCTCTAATCTGGGTAGGGATAGCTTGGATTTAAGTGGAGCAACCCTTGTCTTCGCAGTTATAAGACTCGTTGAAATTTGTCTGCCTTTCACTACTCGAAGATACACTGCAGCAGCATGTGCTCTTTCGGATGCATCTGAGAATCCATGCAATTCGCACTTACAGCCTTTACCTGTGTAACCAATCCATCGGGAAATTGGAATCTGTGGCAAGCCTGGGAGTTCTGACTTTATTCTTTCCCAATTTTGCCGTATGTGAACGGGCAGTTCATCATCCCAATTGGATCCATGTAAACATATTTCTTGGAATAATAGTTTAATTTTTATCGTCACTGGTGCTAGGAGTCCAATAGGGTCAAAAATTCTTGCAGCTTCTGACAATAATTCACGTTTACTTGATGGACTTGTATTAATGTCTATATTAACTTGTACTTTAAAGTTGTCAGTAGATGGATTCCAATGTACGCCTAGTGCTTTTATTGTCTTTTCTTTTTCGAAGTCAAGCTGTTTTGCATTCTCTCTTAGGTCTCTTTTGGAATTTTGTTGATAAGATCCATACTGTTGCTTGACTATTTTCGAAGATTAAAACCTCCTTCCTTCAAAAGTTTAATAAGTTGCGTGCTGGAGTTAATGACTTCATTCACTGAGTTCCCTCCGGAGACGACATCGTCTACGTATGTATCGTTCATGATAATTTCTGAAGCTGTAGGATATGTACGTTTTCCGTCTTTGGCTAGTTGCTGTAGTGTACGAATGGCAAGGAATGGTGCCGAAGCTGTACCATATGTGACTGTTGTCAATTTATATTCGCGAATCGATTCATCTGGTGAATCTCGCCAGAGTATTCGTTGGTAGTCTTGGTCTCTAACATCAATTTTAATCTGACGGTACATTTTTTCAATGTCCGCCGTAAATAGAACTTTGTGCTTTCTCCATCTCATCAGTATAGACAGTAAGTTGTCCTGTAATTGAGGACCAATCATCATTAGTTCATTTATGTTTCGTGCACATTTATGCTTAGCTGAGGTGTCAAAGACAACTCTTAGTGCCGATGTAGTGCTGTCCTTTTTTTCTACGGCGTGATGTGGTAGATAACGAGCGTTTTGGGTTATATCAGTAGCCAGCACCATATGTCCCAAGTCTTTCATGAAATCCTTGTACATGGTTGCGAATGCGATATTGTTTTTAAATTTGCGTTCCATTTGAAAGAGTCTTGCTAGAGCTAACTGCCTAAATCCGTGTAAATTGTCTGCTTTGTCAGGATCTTCCCGAAATGGGATACGTACAGTGTATCGTCCATTGGCTCCTCTTCTATGAGTGGTTTTATAATGGTTTTCACATGCTACGTCCTCGCTTGTCATTATTTAGTCAGACTGTAGCTCTCCGCTCTTCCAGAATCGACGAAGCTCCCTGCTGATGTCTATTTCTGAGATGAAGCATTGAATTGTTCTGTCTGCTGTTACACTGGTTACTTCTCCAGACAGTAGCCAACCCAATTCAGTATGCTGTGCTATGGGAGATCCTGGCACTCCCCTCAAGACATTGTCTAAAGTAATTTTCCGACTACATCTGCTCCTAATATGGCATCAATTCGACCTGGCATATCGTACCTTGGGTCTGCCAGAACCAAATTTCTGGTATGCTTCCATGAATTCAAGTGGATTTTTTCGGCAGGCAGGATTTTTGTTAGCTTTTTGAGTACTAATGCACTGGTTGTGAGTACAAATGTAGATGTAAATCTGGGTTTTATTGTAACCTCTACACATGTCTGAATAGTTCCTACACTAGCCTCTCCAACTCCCGTTACTGTTGCATTAATTTTCTTTCTAGGTATTCTTAGTCTTTGTGCTATGTCTTCTGTAATAAATGTACCTTGTGCCCCTTGATCTACGAGTGCTCTTATCTGAATAAAATTTCCATCTCTATCACGGGCTTGTATTAATGCAGTTGCCAATAGGACTGTATGATGAATTTGGTTTCTAGTAAAATGCGTGGTGAGCTCCGTCGGCTGACTGTTGACTATAATTCGTTCCCCACTAGCCTCTGGTCTTGATTTCTGGATGTTTATCGATTTTTGAATTGGGTGGGTCGAATGCAGAAGTGTGTGGTGTTTTTTGTTGCACATCTTACACACTCGCCAACTCTTGCAGTCAACTGTTAGATGTCCCTTGTTAAGCAATTTGCACATAAGTTTGATTTGCGCACTGCATCTATTCGTTGCTGGGTATTTAACCTTGAGAACTTCTCACAGCCATATATTTTGTGCTCACCTTTGCAGACTGGACACCTTTGTCGATTACTTGAGCTATGGTGGATTTTCATTAATTTTTCCCTTTTATCAAGTTGTTTATAGGCTGTGTAACATTTTGATGGCTCTATCGCTTTTAATCCCTGAAAGCGATTTTCGATAAATTCAAGGAAATATTTTAACGTTTGAATTTCTCTTGGACTTTTCAGCGATTGCTCGTATAATCTGTGAGTTTCTTTATCAATCCTTTGTGTTAATAGAAATATTACTACTGCATCCCAGTTTTCTGTGTCAATTCCCAAGTCCGAAATGGCTTGTAAAACTTCTGTTGCAGTATCGTGTAGTTTCTTCAAACTTTCTGCCGACTCCTTGTTGAGCTCAGGTTGACTGAATAAAGTACGAAGTTGTGCTGTCACTAATGCTCTTTTGTTATTGTATCGCTTATCAAGTATGCTCCAAGCTTTATTATAATTGTCATTCGTTATTGATAAATGTTGAATCAGCTCATGCGGTTCACCCCTTATATTTGTTTTAAGGTAGAATAGCTTTTCCGCATTTGCCATTTTATCGTTCTTATGTATTAGCTCTAAGAACAAATCCCTAAATGATTGCCATTTTAGATAGTCTCCGGCAAATACAGGAATGTCAATACTTGGTAGCTTGATATGGTTCTTCTTTTCATCTATTTCACTTCGACTTTCAGAAACTAATATCTGGCTCTGTGGCTGTGGCAGCATTCGTACCTGTTCTGCAGATATTTTGTTGAGCTGCTCTTGTATTTTGATGAGCACTGTCTGGTATTTATCTTCTGTTGTGGCGAATACATCATTATCAAAGTAATCATCTTTAAATTTAGCTCCGGACATAATTTCTGAATGGTTTCCGACAATGTGCTCCCAGTAACCATTTAAAAGCTTGCTTTTTTGAACAAGAAATGCTCCAGAGGTCCGAGACGTTAATTCTAGCTCGATTCGAACGATCACTCGTTGTAGAGATTCTATTAAGGCATTTTGTTTCCTTATAGCCCTCACTTGATCTTCTATTCTCGCAGTGTCTTTCGATATTTCGATTGCATTCTTAATAGCATTTTCAAAGGCTTCCCTTGCGTCTTCATATATTTTCTCGATCTTTAAGAAAAAATTTTCCTCAAAGTATTTATGCTGAGGTATCTGATTTTTTAGTAGCTCTAATTCAATGTTGCGCTGCTCAAAACTCTCCCATGTATTATTTAGTATTTGTAGGCGTGCTGCGCAATACACCTTAGTCTTCCTAGTAATTGGGTCCTTTGTAATGTTATTGGAGATCTTCTGAATTTTCTTGGCATCAGCGTTTTGCTTGATGATTAATTGATCCATTTTCAATCAGCTTACTGCGGACCTGTGTAGAAGAAAAGTTAAGTGTGATTGAGGACACTGGTTCCTCAATGCAAATGGCGTAAACAGAGCCTCAGGACACGTTGTTCCAGAGGATGAAGTTTTTTATATATACCTAAAGATCCTATGTTCTCTAGGTTTGTTGAACTGTAGATAGTAGTGTTACGCGCCACAAAGTGATACAAGCGACATCTATTGGAAATGGAAACAACTTTAGGTTAGTGACATCCTAGTAAACTGGGTTTGGAGAATGGAATATTCAGGAAGGTTCTAGGACAATTCGTAGAGTATAAATACGGCGCTGCTCACATCCAGGAGGCGAGTATTATTTCAGACAGCGAAGTGAGAAGTGAACGAAGTAAACTATTTGGATTGCGATAATTAGAAGTACAGTACTAGCGATAAATAAAGAGTTGATTTGATAATTATTTGTGAATTTGTGAGAGTAAACAGTAAAGTTAAATAAAGAAAGAACTTTTGAATTATATGTGAAATATTGTGTTTTAAATAACGAACTAAGGCCACGCTCGTAACAACTGGTGTCAGAAGTAAAATAAAATCGCGAAATAAAGTGGTGGTATTTGACTTTGAAATTCAAAGAGTGATTAATTTTGTGAAATCGCGCAAGAATGGGACGCAAACTAGAGGAGCTTCGCATACAGGAATTGAAAGTGGAGTTGGGGAAGCGGTCATTGCAAACGACAGGTCTAAAGAATGTTCTAGTCGAGCGACTTAGACAAGCGTTGATAGAGGAAGAAAAGAATCCTGATACATACGCTTTCGAGGAAGAGCCAGAAACTGAAGAAGAGCCTGCGATGAACATAGAACAGCTTTTGGGTACTTTAATGACCAAAATGGAGCTTTCAACCCTGCAAGTGAAAAATGCTCTTGAGGAACAAAAGAATTCTCTAGAATCCCGTCTAGATGCACAAAAGAATTCTCTAGAAGCCCGTTTGGACGATCAAAAGAATGCCCTTGAGGAACAAAAGAATGCTTTTGAGGAACAAAAGAATTCTCTAGAAGCGCGTTTGGATGAACAAAAGAATTCTCTAGAAGCCCGTTTGGACGATCAAAACAATGCCCTTGAGGAACAAAAGAATGCTTTTGAGGAACAAAAGAATTCTCTAGAAGCGCGTTTGGATGAACAAAAAATTCTCTGGAATCCCGTCTAGATGAACAAAAGAATTCTCTAGAAGCCCGTTGGGATGAACAAAAGTGTTCTTTGCAGAATTGTCTAGAAACCTGTTTGGAGGAACAGAAGACTTTTCTTAAAAATTCATTAGACGAGCAAAATGTAAAAATTGAAGGAATCCAGCAGGAAGTGCTGGAAGTTAAACAGCAAGTGTCGGAAGTGCAACAAAATGTTACGGAGGAGCTTGGCAACTTTAAAGCAGATTTGGACAGAATGAAGTAACGACAAGCTCGGCACGAAGGAACTGAAATATCCGGTGCAGGCAGAATGAAACCTCCAATATTTGATGGACAAAATTCGTGACATATTCTCAAGAGACAGTTTGAGGTAGCTTCCGAAGTAAATGGATGGAATGACGCAGGCAAAGCTACAGCTCTGGTATTAGCACTTCGAGGTCCTGCGTCAGAGTTATTACAAACTATTCAGATTGAAAAGCAACGTGATTACATTTCACTAGTACAGGCGATAGAATTACGTTATGGAGATGAACACATGCAGCAAGTATATCGGCTGCAGTTACGCAACAGGACTCAAAAGCATGGCGAGTCACTACAACAACTGCAGGCTGATGTGGAAAGATTAGCTTATCTTTCCTACTCTAGCGTAAATGCGGATTTCCTTAATGAAGTGGCAACAGAAGCATTTGTGAACGCCATTGCAGATCAAAATTTACAACAAGCGTTAAGGCTAGCAGGTAAGAAATCAACAGCAGAAGCACTAGCGTATGCATTAGCGTATGAATCTGCCAGGCAAGCTTCTCGAAGTGCAGTACGAATGAGAGAAATTTCGGTGGAGGAATGTACTTGTAATAGAATGCAGCCATCACAGAGCAATTCTTCACGCGGTATTCTGCGATGCTGGAATTGTAATAGACTAGGACACCTCCAAAGGGACTGTAGAAAACGCCGTCGAACAGAATCACTAGAAGAGGAGGACAGAACAGAATGCCAAAGATGTGGAGCCAGGGAGCAAGCAATTCGGGGAGTGCCTAGAAATCAAACAGCGACTAGTCGCATCAGCTCCCCTGTTCAGCAGTCGAAAAACATGTAAAAACCAACTTCGGGGGGCAGAAGTTGGTTGGTAGAGTCGACAGCCCCGAAGTCATCATTCAGATAGCCCAGTTGCAGAGAAATAATAGCAGTCTTGATATATATGGAAGTGTAGGAAAAAATGACTGCGTTGTCACTATCGACACTGGAGCTTCGAGATCAATTATTAGAGCGGATCTTTTCAAGAACAAATGGCTTCACAATACCAGCAAATATTTACTAAGAACAGCAACTGGAGCCGCAGCACAAGTATTTGGAGAAATATCTTTGGATATTCAACTAGGTGAACTACTATTTCCTCACAATTTCCTAGTTTCAGACATAATGGATGAATGCATCCTTGGAGTAGGCTTTATGACCACATATAAAATAAATTTAGATGTCGGAGAACGTATACTCAAATATGGCAACATAGAAATTCCTATGAGACTAGGAGGAGGAACAGATTATCCTGCAAAAATAAGGACGATGGTCTGTGAGAATATGACCCTCTCCGCATTCTCGGAGACGCTAGTATGGACAAAGCTTACTGATGACATCGGGACCTGCCGATTCTATCTGGTGGAGCCTAACCCTACAAAAGTAATATCGAACATGATCGTTGGTAAGACTTTAGTGAAGGCAGAAGGCGCAACATTAATTCCAGTCAGAGTGCTCAACACATACGAAAATGAGGTACAACTAAAAGAAGGTGCTAAATTGGAAATTGTGAGCCTGTTTATCAGATTGTTAATTTGGAAAATGGTAGTAATATTAAGGAGGCGATACGTATACCAGCTACTACTCAACAAGTTCAGAAACTTCTTTCATCTAGTGCCTTAAGTGAACAGCAATACAACGATGCCAAAGAGATGATCGATGAATTTTCGGAATTATTTGCAATGAATGATGATGATTTCGGCAAAACAAGTCTTGTCCAGCATCGGATCAATACAGGAGATTCTAGGCCCATTCGGCAACCACCACGAAGACTACCATTAGCCAAACAACCAGAAGTTGCAGATATGATAAATTCCATGAAGGAACAAGGCATAATTGAGGAATCTAACAGCCCTTGGACATCGCCAGTTGTTTTGGTCAGGAAAAAGGATGGCAGCACACGATTCTGTGTGGACTACCGCCAACTAAATAATGTAACAAGAAAGGATAGCTGTCCGTTACTAAGGATTGATGACACATTGGACACCCTTTCCGGAGCCCAATGGTTTTCCACATTGGATTTGAAGAGCGGTTACTGGCAAGTGGAAATACATCCCGAGGACCGAGAGAAAACTGCTTTCTCAGTTGGAAGTGGCTTATGGCAATTCAAAATTATGCCATTTGGATTATGTAATGCTCCAGCCACATTCGAACGACTCATGGAATGTGTTTTACGAGGATTAACCTGGAAAACATGTCTTGTCTACTTAGATGACATAATTGTGATCGGAAGGACATTCGAGGAACATAAAAACAACTTACGGGACGTACTTCAAAGACTGAGAGATGCGAAACTGAAGCTCAGCACGAATAAATGTGCTCTATTCAAGAATGAAGTAAAATATTTGGGTCATATAGTTTCATCACAAGGAGTAAGAACTGATCCATAGAAGATAAGAGCTGTGAAAAATTGGCCTGTTCCAAAGGACAAACATCAATTAAGGAGTTTTCTTGGATTGGTTACCTACTACAGGCGATTCTTAAAATGTTTTGCAGATATAGCAAGGAGCCTACATCAACTTACAGAAAAAGGAAAGCCAGATAAATGTAACGAGAGTTTTGCAAATTTGAAGCAGCAGCTCTGTGGAACTCCAGTGCTTCACTATCCAAAGCTGGGAAAAACTTTTATATTGGACACGGATGCCAGCAATGTAGGTATTGGTGCAGTGTTTTCACAGGAGGAGGATGGTCAAGAGGTGCCAGTAGCTTATTTTAGCAAAGCACTCTCAAAATCAGAATGAAATTATTGTGCTAGAAGGAAAGAGCTACTTGCCATTGTAAACTCAACCAAGCATTTCCATAAATATCTCTACGGGCAGAAATTTATCCTCCGCACTGACCATGCAGCGCTTAAATGGCTTTTGCAGTTTAAGAACCCTGAGGGGCAAGTGGCGAGATGGATAGAGCGACTCCAAGCTTATGACTTTGAAATCCAACACCGAAGAGGACGTATCCATTGAAATGCAGACGCCCTTTCACGACGTCCATGCAAAGTTGAATGCAAACATTGCGTTCGGCTGGAAGAAAAAGAAACAAAAGCAACAATACAGCTGATGACGGTGGAACCATCGACAGGTTGGAACAACGAGAGCTTGCGAACAGCACAACGGGAAGACCCAGACATATCACCTATTCTTGCTTGGAAAGAAGACATGGAAAGACCACAATGGCAAGATATCTCGGAGAGGAGTGAGAAACTGAAGAGCTACTGGGCTCAATGGAACTCTCTTCACGTTGAATGTGGTATATTAAAGCGCAAGTGGGAATCAACTAACGGCGAGTCATTCCGAATGCAGATAGTCGTGCCAGCATCCCAGATCAAAGATGTTCTAGAAGAAATGTACAGTGGATCATCTGGAGGACATTTGGGGGTGAATAAAACAATTTCCAAAATACGTGAAAGGTTTTATTGGTTACATATGCGAGAGGATGTTGAGGAATGGTGCCGCAGATGCACTATCTGTGCTTCTTGCAAAGGACCACCACACAGAAGTAGAGGAGAAATGCATAAGTATAATGTAGGAGCCCCATTTGAAAGGATAGCCGTAGACATCGCAGGACCTTTTCCAGAAACAGATAACGGTAACCGTTATATATTAGCTGCTATTGACTATTTCAGTAAATGGCCTGAAGCTTATGCAAACCCTAGTCAAGAGTCTACCACAGTAGCGGATCAAGTAGTAATGAATTGGGTCAGTAGATTTGGTGTTCCTCATGAACTTCATTCGGACCAAGGACGGAACTTCGAATCACGGACTTTCCAAGAGATGTGTAAAATTCTGGGAATAAGAAAAACCAGAACAACTCCTCTGCATCCACAATCTGATGGCATGGTAGAGCGCTTCAACAGAAAATTGGTCGAGCATCTAAAGAAAGTAGTCGACTATCACCAACGCGATTGGGATCGACATATTCCCATGTTCTTAATGGCTTATCGATCAGCTGTTCACAACACGACCGCACAAACTCCAGCAAAAGTGATATTCGGAAAGGAGATGCGTTTACCTAGCGATCTCAAGTTTGGTACACCCAGAGGTGAACAAAAGTTACCAGACGATTATGTATCGGAACTTAGACAACGATTGGCTGATGTACAAGTCACGAGAGCAAAATTAGCAATAAATACCGATCGGATGAAGACCCGCTATGACTTACGTGCTAACTCAGCAGGATTTAATGAAGGTGACCTTGTTTGGCTGTACAACCCGAAACGACGTAAGGGACGTTCTCCCAAATTACAACAACACTGGGAAGGACCGTATTCAGTTGTGACTAGAATAAATGACGTAGTATATAGGATTCAGCGGGGTACAAGAGGCAAACGGAAAATCGTTCATCTAGATCGTTTATGTCAATACTGCGAGCATCAAGACCGTGGATCACCTGTTGTTCGGGACGAACAATTTTAAGAAGGGGGCAGTGTTATGCGCCACAAAGTGATACAAGCGACATCTATTGGAAATAGAAACAACTTTAGGTTAGTGACATCCTAGTAAACTGGGTTTGGAGAATGGAATGTTCAGGAAGGTTCTAGGATAATTCGTAGAGTATAAATACGGCGCTGCTCACATCCAGGAGTCGAGTATTATTTCAGACAGCGAAGTGAGAAGTGAACGAAGTAAACTATTTGGATTGTGATACTTAGAAGTACAGTACTAGCGATAAATAAAGAGTTGATTTGATAATTATTTGTGAATTTGTGAGAGTAAACAGTAAAGCTAAATAAAGAAAGAACTTTTGAATTATATCTGAAATATTGTGTTTTAAATAACGAACTAAGGCCACGCTCGTAACAGTATCTTAATTAATACTATCGTTGCTGTTTGTACTAGACCCTTGTGCAGCCTCACACAAGAAGAAATTATGGCTTGGACCAATCTAGTACACTTTTCGATGGCTCCAAGGACCAAATGTGAGGTGTGCGATCGTTATATTGCTGACACTGAGTATTATGAAATTGTGTCAATTGAATGAAAGGTGTATGAAATTATGTTGCAGCAATATTTTATAATTTAGAATTAATTTGGAATGATTAATATGAATTGTGTAGGTATGTATATGTACATCATATGTATTCTGTACATTCTCCCCTTCAAGGTTGAGTGACGGTAGGCCTGGTTGATTATCCCCTACTTGCTTCTTTAATCACTTGTGGAAGCTGGACTATTTCTTGTGATCGAGCACTTAGGTTGAGATGGTTTGAAATGACTTGTCCATCAGGAATGAACGATGAGTATATGTTTCCCGATAGTTTGTTGTTAGAGCTGATATATAGTGTAGGATGCTTGATCATACAGTTTGGGCGAAGTTGAATGATCCCACTGGCATTCAAAGATATGGAGTGCATAGTTTCTTCACAAATTATGTCGAAATGCGTCTCTTCATCCATTATATATATCCAGGGTCCTGCTGCGTTGAGTTTGATCCATGCCCTTTATGGTTGCTTACTTCTCAATTGGCAAAAAATGATATTATTCGTTGATTGCTTAACAACACTAGTTCACAACGACTTTTGATTTGACTTCAATGTAAATATCGCCTGCTTTAGGTTGCAGATTAGCTGAGTATTTGTTTGATGTAAGCACGTTCGTAGTTCCTCTTGCGTTATAGGGCTGTAGCGATCTCGATGTCGATTAATCATCAGATATGTCCATGAAGGTTGAATGTATACGTATTTGTGTTGATGAAGTATAGGTATCGGTATTAGTTTGTATAACCGATATGATTCTGCCCTCAGTAGGGGTATACGTGTGTCAAACAATACTTTCTTTTCTGTGATTCTCATCATTACATGCATGGAATTGTAAATTGCAAGTAATAAGGTTTGACTACCATTTCCAGGTAGTTTAAGATTCTCCGGTAGGTGTTCCCGTATGATCTTGAGGTGCTCGTGAAGTTGGGTTGGGGTTAAGAGCAAAGGGCTTAGCCGTCCGTGTCTGATGTCCGTTAACACTGATAGAATGCTTCTTTGGATGTGTTGAAAGTTGACTAGGCTTAAGGTAATGAGAACAGCTGCAGAAGTGAAATATTACTACTGCATCCCAGTTTTCTGTGTCGATTCCCAAGTTCGAAATGGCTTGTAAAACTTCTGTTGCAGTATCGTGTAGTTTTTTCAAACCTTCTGCCGACTCCTTGCTGAGCTCAGGTTGACTGAATAAAGTACGAAGTTGTGCTGTCACTAATGCTCTTTTATTATTGTATCGCTTATCAAGTATGCTCCAAGCTGTATTATAATTACATACGGCAAAATTGGGAAAGAAAAAAGTCAGAACTCCCAGGCTTCCTTGACAACGATAAACTACTGCGAGTGGGTGGCCGCTTAGAAAGATCAAACATGCCTTATGACCAAAAACACCCAATACTAATACCTTACAATAGCGAATTCACGGCACTGATAATTGACAAGGCGCACAATGATTCACATCATGGTGGAAATTCTCTAACATTAGAAATAATAAGGCAAAAATACTGGATACTGAATGGGCTTAAGGCAGTAAAAGCACATATCCACAAACGCATTAAGTGTCATCTATATAAGGCACAAATGTCTCAACAAATGATGGGTATGCTGCCAACAGCTAGAGTCGTGCCCAGTCCTCCATTCACACACACTGGTGTCGATTACGCCGGACCCTTCGAGATGCTATTAGCAAAAGGTAGAGGCAATAAAACTCATAAGGTATATATTGCAATATTTATATGCCTCACTGCAAAAGCGATACATATAGAAGTAGTTACTGACCTTACATCCAAGGCATTCATCGCAGCCTTTAAACGATTTACTAGCAGAAGAGAACCAGTAGCACATCTTTACAGTGACAATGCTACAAACTTTGTTGGCGCAAATAGAATATTAAGTGATCTTCATAAATTAAATTCGTATAAGACTGATGTAAATGCAGCTCTACAGGAAGTCGGAACACAGTGGCATTTCATACCTCCCGCATCCCCCCATTTCGGAGGTCTTTGGGAGGCTGGCGTCAAATCTATTAAATATCACATGCGAAGAGTTATTGGAGAAACGAGACTCACATATGAAGAAATGTGGACGTCAATGGCGCAAATCCCTTAATCCTTTCCCTATCTCCTTCCTGCCACGCTGTGCTTTGCATCATAGGGTATCCCCTGAGCTTGGCTTAATAATATAAAAAAAAAAAAAAAATAGAGGCGTGTCTCAATTCGCGGCCACTTTGTCCACTCTCAGAAGACCGAGAGAGTCTTGAAGTACTCACTCCTGCTCACTTCATAAGGGTTCTCCCATACTGACAGTTCCAGAAAAGGACCTTCTAGAAACAAATCCAAACCTACTAGATAGATGGGACCGCACAGAAAGAATGAAACAGGAGTTCTGGAACAAATGGTCCATTGAATATTTAGGAAGGTTACAGCACAGACCCAAGTGGGCTCACCAGCAAGAAGATTTAATAAAAGGAAATCTAGTTTTGATAAAGGACGAACAAATGCCACCATCAAAATGGGCACTTGGTCGAATAATAGAGACACATCCTGGAACTGATGGTAGAACTAGAGTTGTAACACTACAAACAAAGAGTACTAAAATAAAACGACCAATAACAAAGCTCTTATTACTCCCAATAATCGATAATAAAATAAGGGAATCAGTTGCTCACATAGAAGATTCAGATTTGCTAAATCCAGAAATTATGCCAGAATCAAAGCAAATCAATAAAACCACGCATGTAGTTAACTCCATTACTTTAAAACGATCAGCCGAAGAGCCAATAACGGCAGATAATCCCAAAGAAGGAAGATTTGAAAAAGAATCTATAATCAAACCCACATAACGAGGGTACAAGCCAAGTAGATTAACATATTTATTCATATTCACGTTCCTATTCCTCATAGCCCTTGGCGAGAAAATCAAAGCCCCGTACCAACTAACAAAATTCAACAATAAGGAGGGAAACTATTTCTAGGACATCTCTGAAGTACAATTATATAGCAGTGAATGGAATCTACTAATATACTATGATTTATCAACATACTGGAGGGAATTTAAAGGAATTACAAAACTAGCAATATTATTAGGCGAACTCTACGAAGTGAAGGAACACACAAAGGTGGCCAAGGAATTATGCAGTGCCACTATGCTACAATTGAAACATCAAATTCTAGAGTGTGAATACATCAACGAGGTTCTCTATCAACAAAATGAGAATACAAGAACTCGAAACAAACGAGCCCCTTTGGAAATAGTTGGAACTATAGCAAATAAATTAATTGGCATACTTGACCAAGATTTTGCTGATAAATATGAAAGGCAAATTGAGAGTATCAAGGAAAACGAAAACATGTTCCATGATCTCCTGATGAATCAAACATCAATTGCAGAAAACACCATCAATGTCTTGAAGAAAAACCATCAAGCGATTCAGCATTGAACGTTGTCGACGCGCAAATCGAAGCACTTAGCAAAAGCTTCAATCATTCTCAACAGGAAATAATGGTAAAACAAACTTTCACTTCTGCAGCTGTTCTCATTACCTTAAGCATAGTCAACTTTCAACACATCCAAAGAAGCATTCTATCAGTGTTAACGGACACCAGACACGGACGGCTAAGCCCTTTGCTCTTAACCCCAACCCAACTTCACGAGCACCTCAAGATCATACGGGAACACCTACCGGAGAATCTTAAACTACAATAAATATGTTTTCTTCCTACATGATGTAGGTATGTATACGCATGTGCATTAAGTTTACTTTCTTCCTACATGATATGGGTATGTATATGCATGTGCATTAAGTATACTTTCTTCCTACATGATGTAGGTATGTATATGCATGTGAATTAAGTATATGTATGTAACAAATCTCCCCCTTTTAAAAAAAAAAAGTGTTATTCTTGGAAGAGGAATAACGCATTAAAACATGATTCAAGCGTATGGTTCTTTTGGAAGCATTAGTGATTTTGTATATATACTTAACGTTGAGCGCCGGGACTGGTATGTGGATAGTGTAGTTACTAAAGGAAGCATACTTATTTATGCGTACATTAATTTCAGTTGGTTGACAATAGTTTTTTTTTTTTGAACATAGTTGGTATTTAATTAACTATACTAATGGTACATTTAGATTTCATACGTACATCTAGGTATATAAAGTTTTAACATTATAGTTTCGCAAGTACATAGGTCTATTTGTTGACACTGGTTTGTTTTGTATTTCTTATTTAAGTTTTATTATATACATATATATTTTCCATTTGGAACTAGTGTCCATTTACAGTATGTATATGTGTTTTTTTTAACTTATCTAGATTTGAACTTGAAATAAAAGTTAGTAGTGTCAATAGTGCATCTTGTTTCTATAAGATTTAATTATATGTTAATACATTTATAAATATGTATGTCTCTAAGTTTGCTCTTGATATAAAATTAGAAATTAGCCTGGTTATACATTTGAAAATATGCAAGTGTGCATGTTTATTCTTGATATACATTAAAGTTTAGCCTGGCTATACATTTGTAATATGTATTGGTGCAGGTTTATTCTTGATATAACATTAGAGATTAGCCTGGCTATACATTTGTAATATGTATGTGTGCAGTTTTATTTTTGATATACATTAGAGATTAGCCTGGCTATACATTTGTAATATGTATGTGTGCAGGTTTATTAAGGATATATGTATATATATTTTTGAATTTACATCTTTTGTACTATCTGAAAGAACTTAGCTAACTCTTAAAGACAGATTATTCTAGTTATTCTGTACTATCTAGAAGGTTATATTGAGAACTTACTTAAACTTAAAGACAGGAATTCTAGTTATTTTGTATTGTTTGCAATTTGTATTGAAAACTTAGTTAAACCACCTGTACATGGCGGGTGCGTGTCATTGAATCTGGCTCTGCACGACTTAAAGAAGGTGGAATGGTGGTGGGGGTGGTATTGGTAAATTTTGCCGGCTATTTGCCTGTGGAATCTCGGCAGATCGGTGTTTGATTGCGTCCTTTAGTTCCGAACGATTAGTTTGATGGATAGCTTTTCCTTTGTTTGTTGTTGCTACTTCTTGGGTAGTGGGTAGTAAGATAATTCGGTGTTTGTTAGATTTCGTGATTTTTGATTGGGATTTAGTGCTGTATCCGGCAGGTAAGCCGATTGAACCATATGCTCCTAAGGCATTACCCGGGGTTACCGAAGCAGCGCCCGCATATATACCGGGACCTCGTAAATTGACGATGGAGGATTATCTGAAGAGGCAGAGGAAAAACTGTCGGGACAACGTTGGAGGCGTAAAAAAAACTAAATCGGCACGAGGGGGTAGGCGCATCATCAAGAGAAATAGAAGTTCAAATGATATGGTATAATGTGGTATTTTGTTAAATTTACTCAATAAAAATCCAATTATCAGATTTTTTTTTTTTTAATGAATCTTCCTCCCCTTTTTGTTTTGTGTGTTCTTACTGAATGGACATGTTGGATTGCCTTTTATTCTTGACTAAGAAGTGTTGCCTCGTTTTTCTGTCTCTTTTTGTTTTTAAAAGTTTAGCCGTTATTCGTGAAATGGCTTCAGCCTGATATTATGTACTGTTACTCTTCGTTTACCGATTTGAATAACAGTATTAACAGAGTTAAAAGCTTGTACCACGAGATATAGACCTAGCCATATCTGGGAAAGTTTGTGTTTTTTAGCTGGATTTTTTAATAGGACTTTATATCCTGGTCTGAATGTTACTGGACGCGTGCTTATCGTAGTATTGTTTTGACTTTTCCTTGGAGTTAAGTAGATTTTTTCGGGCGATAGCAAATATTTTCTGTAATTTGTATTTCAGGAGGTGATAGTAACTCTCGTGATTGTAAATGAGCTCTGGTTCTCTCCTTAGATTTGAGGGAACATCCGCTGTGAATCCAAACAGACAGTCCTTTGGAGTGAGCTTAGTGCCATCGTGTGGGCTATTATTGTATACGAAAGCCGCGGTTCTTAGGAATGTATCCCATCCCAGCCCTTTGGATTTTCAGACACAATAGCTCTTAAGTACTCTACTAGGGGTCTGTGTGTTCGTTCCAGTGCGCCGTTGGATTGTGGATGATAAGCGGAAGTCTGCATTTTTTTCACTTTTAAGATCGCTTAAGAAATTGGAGCCCTGATCAGTTACTAATTTTTTAGGAATACGGTAACGAGTGATTATCTCGTCGAAATATATTCCTGCTACGAATTTCGTTAGATTGTCTCGGAAAGTCAAAATGTACTTATTTCCCGAATGGGTTTCTTCAAGAGGACCTACGATATCCAAATATACTTTTCGAATGGCATTGACAATGACATTTGGCAATGACATTTTTTGACATTTAGTACATTTTCGAATATATTTCCTGATGGAACTAAGCATATTTCTCCACTTATATTTTCTTTTTATTCTTTTATAAGTTTTAGTAACTCCTTGGTGACCACCAAATGTAGAGCCATGGTAGTCCCTTAAAATTATTTGAATTTCTTCAGGGTCTGAAATAATTTCAGGGGATTTATTTTTGGAATTCAATGAATGATTGCTCGAAGGTAAGTTGCCTAGCTCAGATGTACTGTTTTCAGACTGGCTGCTTTTAGTTGAGTCGATTTCAACTGAGTTATTTTTGGAGTGCTTTAATTGCTTTCGGATTCCCTCAGGAGTTTTTTGGTATTGAATTACTTCTTCCAACTTATTTTCTGCCTCTTTTGATTGAGCTCTAGTGACAACATGGCAATGTGCTGGTTTGGAACTTGATGGTTGCGGGGAATTACAATCGTCTTTGTCAGAATCGGCTCGGTGGTGTACCTGAGCTTCCACAATGAACGAATTGGGGTTTGTTTGGTTTAGGTGGGCAGGTATTCGACTAAGCGCGTCTGCATTAGTGTTATACTTTCCAGGCTTATATTCAATTTTGTAGTCAAACTCTGAGAGTTTATTTTGAAATCTGACTAATCTTGTAGTTGGGTCTTTCACATTGAATACGCCTTTCAGGGGCTTGTGGTCTGTGTAGACCGTGAACGTTCTGCCCTGTAAATAACACCTGAAGTTCCAGGCGGCCCATACAATAGCGAGTAACTCTTTTTCTATTGTGGAGTATTTTTGTTCCGCCTTATTTAAACTTCTACTTGCATGCGCTATTGGCTTGTCTTTGCCTATTTCCCCTTGGGATAAGACAGCTCCCATTGCTTCGTTGCTAGCATCTGTTGTTAAATTAAAGGGTTAAGTAAAATCAGGATATGTGAGAAGAGGAGGATTTAGCAGCGACTTTTTAATTTCCTCGAAAGAGTCTTGGCACTTTTGTGTCCAAGTAAATTTAACATCTTTGCGTAACAGATTTGTTATTGGTCTGACTATTTTTGAAAAGTTCGGAATTAATTTGCGGTAGTAGTTAGCCAACCCAAGGAACGATTGAGTTTGTCTAACAGTTCGGGGTAGAGGAAAATTTTGGACACAACTTGTTTTGCTGGGGTCTGGAATTGCTCCTTCATTTGAACATTTGTGTCCAAGGTAAATCACTTCTCTGCGAAGGAACTGGCACTTTTCGGGTTGTAATTTAAGGTTATGTTCTCTAACCCTGTCGAATACCTTAGTCAATTTCTCGTTGTGATCTTGTAAATTTGTTCCATAGATTACAATATCATCGAGATAGACAAAGCATTTTAAGCCTTGGAGACCCGTTAGAATGTAATTCATTAATCGCTGGAATGTCGCAGGCGTGCCTTTCAGCTCAAATGGCATTCTCTTAAATCCATAATGCCCATATGCGGTACTGAACGCAGTTTTGGGTCTATCCTTTGGATCAACAAATACTTGGTGATACCCGCTTGCAAGATCGAGTGTAGTAAAATATCTGGAGTGCCCCAGTTGGTCCAATATATCCTCTAGGTATGGAATCCTCTATATCCTCTATATCCTCTAGGTAATGGAAAAGCATCCCCTATAGACTTCTCGTTAATTTTACGGAAATCTACTACTACTCGCCAACGTTTATTGCCGTCAGGTCCAGCTTTCTTGGGAACTACTAGTAAAGGGGAATTCCACGGGCTTTTACTTAATTGGATTATGTCATTTTCTAACATTTGCTTAATTTGTTCATTTATGACTGCCCGATGCGTTTCTGAGAGTCTATACATTTTCTGGTTTATGGGTGGTTGATTATGTTATGTGGGAATGGTATGTTTTATACTGTTAGTATACGTTAGCTTGTCCCCCTTTAGATGGAAAAGGTCATTATAGTCATAACATAGTTGCAGAATTGATTTTCTCTCTTCGTGGTTTAAGTTTTTGTCCAACAGTAATTCTTCACGTAAAGCCGCAAGTCTGCTTTGATTATAATATTTAATACGGTTCACGTTTATTGAATGTGGATTGAAATCGAATTTTGACTTGTCGTTTTTGACGTTGTGTGTGCTTTTGTTTTGTGCACGAAGGAAAGGTGGACCACCTTTTTTCTGTCATCCAAGGGTAAATGGAGATACTGTACATTATAACAATTAATTGGAACTAGAGTGTTTACGTTTAGAACAGATAATGGTATGAAACTTCTATGAGGACTAACTAGACAATTTGCGACAAATACTCCTTCTTGAATCTCCTGAGACAAACACACCATTTCTTGGCCTATTTGTAACGGTATGCTTGGTACCATTTGTGATCGAGGTGGTATTCTATTAGATCGCTGAAGTATTACTTCATATTGCCTAGTTTCATCTTCACTCTTGTTTCCCAAGTTACTCGAAGTTTCTTCCACTGGTGGTAAGGCATTCTTGTTATCTGGTGCCCGTGGTTTAAATTGCTCCTCCATTTTATCGCTTGGTATTTCCTCTCCATCGTCTAGGGATGTTTCGAGAGGTACCGTGAAATCAATAGGGTTGGTTTCCGTGCAAGAAAACCGGAGTAATTTATTAGGCCCTTCGATATTACAATTTTTCGCAAGACAGTCATTACCTAACAGCCCATCGTGAGAAATTTGGGCGTTGTTTTCTACAACCTGGAGCTTACACGGGATACTGCGGCTTAGTAAAAAGTTGCCTTGACAGTTACCCAATGTTTCTCCTTCTCCAAATGGGGTTTTCACATTTTGGCTTTGCTCTATCCGTTCTCATGTATCCAGTGCTTTCTGTTTGATCAAGCTTACATCTGCTCCAGTGTCTACTATCAGCCGCACGGCTGTGTTTTTACTTATATCTAATGGTAACTCTACCACTGAAACGTTTTCTCTTATATGTGGTTTTTCTGATTGAGAGCACCCTGACGTATTTTTAGAGATTTTATTTAATGTCGAGTCGGGGATTTTTCGGTCGACAGTGTGCCGTTTCCCGAATGTGTGGCCTCCCATCGGCGCTTCTGCTGACATGTGGACACGGTATGCTCTCTTCTACCACAAAAGTCGCACATACTTTGTATAGTGTGAATTCTCGGTTCCCAATTTGCAGGTCCCCGCCGAGCATTGTTGATAGTGTTTGCATGTTCGGGTGTTGTTTTAGCAGTTTGCTTACAATATTGGGCATCATGGCCCTTTGTTCTGCACTTAATACAAAAGGGAGTATTCTTCCGTTATAGGCATTCGTCGTACGTGTGCCCTTTGTAATTGCAGTAGCTGCAGGTGATCTTATTTAAAAGTACAATTTGTTTGTCGTACTTTCTTTCGACCTGCTGGTATGGAGGTGGGCTTCCTGAAGATTTCCTTGTCATACTGGCTTGATTAGAGCGCCACATATTTTCAGAGTTTCCTTCGATATTAAAAGATACTGAAGGTGCCCTTGATGGCTCAGGTATGGGAGGTATACTAAATTCAGTTTTTATGTTAGGCTTCCCGAGCTCATTTGCGTAAGGGTATGGATAAAAATTGTCATTATTGTGTATAGGGTGACCATAGGCATTTGAAAGATTTCTGCTATTTGGTCGATATAAGTGATCCATTTGAAAAGAATGTGTAGGAAGAGGAATGTAATTTGTGGGTTGTGGTAAGAAAAGGAGTCCTTGTTGCAACCTTTCCATATCTATAGCTTTTTGAATGAGATTTTTTAAGAATTTTCATTCAAAGTAAGTAAATATAATCTGAGCAGTCAGTTTTACTACTTTTTCGTAGTTTATATACATTTTGTCTGTTTTGTTTGTTTGATCTATGTTGGAAATGTGTTGAGTATTTTCACTCGAATTTGGTGTGATTAATGGCTGTGTGGGTATTAAGGCGTCCAATCAAACTATGCCTTCCGAAGCGTTTACCTGAACGGTGTTCGCGGTACCAATTTATAGAAGGCTATCACGCCCGTTATAATGCGCGAGCGCGGCCTCTCCTGGAGGATCGGGTATGGGTCCCCTTGAGTGGGGTGAGAGAGTTCACTTCATAAAGTCAATCACATAACCATTCTTCATTTCCCGTAGGGTGCCACGTAGTTTTTCATTTAACTGTTCGGGGGAAAACTACGAAAACTCCCGCTTCGGCTTCTCCACCTACCAATGCTCCAATAAAAAGAGGTGTTCGAAGTAAAAGATTCACGTTGTGGTATATCGTCGTCTTTACTCAAAAACTGAACTTTATTATAAAATCAATCTATATATATACATTATGATTGTTTGCTTAAGCACTAAAGTTAATTACAAAAAAATGCTCGTACAGAAAAATATGTTGACACACATATTTTAAATAAAGTATGCATCATAAGTTCACTCACCTGAGGTGTGCGATCGTTATATTGCTGACACTGAGTATTATGAAATTGTGTCAATTGAATGAAAGGTGAATGAAATTATGATGCAGCAATATTTTATAATTTAGAATTAATTTGGAATGATTAATATGAATTGTGTAGGTATGTATATGTACATCATATGTATTCTGTACATTCTCCCCCTTCAAGGTTTAGTGACGGTAGGTCTGGTTGATTATCCCCTTGTGTTAGGTGTCGTGGAGCTGGCTGCCGTTGTTTAATCTTCTTCCCTTGTAGCTTTAGTTTTTTGTGACGTCGACAGCAATAGTATACGCAGAGCATGAGCATAATGGCTAATAGGATGTATACGCCTGTATAATGATGAAGGTCATGGGTGCTTAGCTTTGGCATATTGTTGATGCGTTGCTGTTGAAGTTTTATTGAATTCTCTAATTCGCTTAAGTTGATACTACTTGCTTCTTTAATCACTTGTGGAAGCTGGACTACTTCTTGTGATCGATCACTTAGGTTGAGATGGTTTGAAATGACTTGTCCATCAGGAATGAACGATGAGTATATGTTTCCCGATAGTTTGTTGTTAGAGCTGATATATAGTGTAGGATGCTTGATCAGTTTGGGCGAAGTTGAATGATCCCACTGGCATTCAAAGATATGGAGTGCATAGTCTCTTCACAAATTATGTCGAAATGCGTCTCTTCATCCATTATATATATCCAGGGTCCTGCTGCGTTGAGTTTGATCCATGCCCTTTATGGTTGCTTACTTCTCAATTGGCAAAAAATGATATTATTCGTTGATTGCTTAACAACACTAGTTCACAACGACTTTTGATTTGACTTCAATGTAAATATCGCCTGCTTTAGGTTGCAGATTAGCTGAGTATTTGTTTGATGTAAGCACGTTCGTAGTTCCTCTTCGGTTATAGGGCTGTAGCGATCTCGATGTCGATTAATCATCAGATATGTCGATGAAGGTTGAATGTATACGTGTTTGTTTTGATGAAGTATAGGTATATCCGATATGATTCTGCCCTCAGTAGGGGTATACGTGTGTCAAACAATACTTTCTTTTCTGTGATTTTCATCATTACATGCATGGAATTGTAAATTGCAAGTAATAAGGTTTGACTACCATTTCCAGGTAGTTTAAGATTCTCCGGTAGGTGTTCCCGTATGATCTTGAGGTGCTCGTGAAGTTGGGTTGGGGTTAAGAGCAAAGGGCTTAGCCGTCCGTGTCTGGTGTCCGTTAACACTGATAGAATGCTTCTTTGGATGTGTTGAAAGTTGACTATGCTTAAGGTAATGAGAACAGCTGCAGAAGTGAAAGTTTGTGTTACCATTATTTCCTGTTGAGAATGATTGAAGCTTTTGCTAAGTGCTTCGATTTGCGTGTCGACAACGTTCAATGCTGAATCGCTTGATGGTTTTTCTTCAAGACATTGATGGTGTTTTCTGCAATTGATGTTTGATTCATCAGGAGATCATGGAACATGTTTTCGTTTTCCTTGATACTCTCAATTTTCCTTTCATATTTATCAGCAAAATCTTGGTCAAGTATGCCAAACAATTTATTTGCTATAGTTCCAACTATTTCCAAAGGGGCTCGTTTGTTTCGATTTCGTGTATTCTCATTTTGTTGATAGAGAACCTCGTTGATGTATTCACACTCTAGAATTTGATGTTTCAATTGTAGCATAGTGGCACTGCATAATTCCTTGGCCACCTTTGTGTGTTCCTTCACTTCGCAGAGTTCGCCTAATCGTATTGCTCGTTTTGTAATTCCTTTAAATTCCCTCCAGTATGTTGATAAATCATAGTATATTAGTAGATTCCATTCACTGCTATATAATTGTACTTCAGAGATGTCCTCGAAATAGATTTCCTCCTTATTGTTGAATTTTGTTAGTTGGTACGGGGCTTTGATTTCCCCGCCAAGGGCTATGAGGAATAGGAACGTGAATATGAATAAATATGTTAATCTACTTGGCTTGTACCTTCGTGATGTGGGTTTGATTAAAGATTCTTTTTCAAATCTTCCTTCTTTGGGATTATCTGCTGTTATTGGCTCTTCGGCTGATCGTTTTAAAGTAATGGAGTTAACTACATGCGTGGTTTTATTGATTTGCTTTGATTCTGGCATAATTTCTGGATTTAGCAAATCTGAATCTTCTATGTGAGCAACTGATTCCCTTATTTTATTATCGATTATTGGGAGTAATGAGAGCTTTGTTATTGGTCGTTTTATTTTAGTACTCTTTGTTTGTAGTGTTACAACTCTAGTTCGACCATCAGTTCCAGGATGTGTCTCTATTATTCGACCAAGTGCCCATTTTGATGGTGGCATTTGTTCGTCCTTTATCAAAACTAGATTTCATTTTATTAAATCTTCTTGCTGCTGAGCCCACTTGGGTCTGTGCTGTAACCTTCCTAAATATTCAATGGACCATTTTTTCCAGAACTCCTGTTTCATTCTTTCTGTGCGGTCCCATCTATCTAGTAGGTTTGGATTTGTTTCTAGAAGGTCCTTTTCTGGAACTGTCAGTATGGGAGAACCCCTTATGAAGTGAGCAGGAGTGAGTACTTCAAGACTCTCTGGGTCTTCTGAGAGTGGACAAAGTGGCCGCGAATTGAGACATGCCTCTATTTGCGCCATTAGCGTGCACATTTCTTCATATGTGAGTCTCGTTTCTATAATATCTCTTCGCATGTGATATTTAATAGATTTGACGCCAGCCTCCCAAAGACCTCCGAAATGGGGGGATGCGGGAGGTATGAAATGCCACTGTAAAGATGTGTTACTGGTCCTCCTCTGCTAGTAAATCGTTTAAAGGCTGCGATGAATGCCTTGGATGTAAGATCAGTAACTACTTCTATATGTATCGCTTTTGCAGTGAGGCATATAAATATTGCAATATATACCTTATGAGTTTTATTGCCTCTACCTTTTGCTAATAGCATCTCGAAGGGTCCGGCGTAATCGACACCAGTGTGTGTGAATGGAGGACTGGGCACGACTCTAGCTGTTGGCAGCATACCCATCATTTGTTGAGACATTTGTGCCTTATATAGATGACACTTAATGCGTTTGTGGATATGTGCTTTTACTGCCTTAAGCCCATTCAGTATCCAGTATTTTTGCCTTATTATTTCTAATGTTAGAGAATTTCCACCATGATGTGAATCATTGTGCACCTTGTCAATTATCAGTGCCGTGAATTCGCTATTGTAAGGTATTAGTATTGGGTGTTTTTGGTCATATGGCATGTTTGATCTTTCTAAGCGGCCACCCACTCGCAGTAGTTTACCGTTATCAAGGAAGGGAGACAGTGTATATAGTCTGCTTGTCTTATGTAGCTCTTGATCCTTTGATAATTTGCTAATTTCCTCTTGAAAGTGAGTGCCTTGTACAAATTTTATTGCGTGTGTTAGTGCCTTGTTGATTTCATCGACTGATAATGGTTCCGTGTTTTTCAGAATTTTTATCACCCTTGCATTGCTTATAAAACGATTACAGTAGCCTAGTACGCGTTGTAATTTTCCCAAGGAAGAGCATCGAAGAAGTAGCCGAGTTATTGGTGGTTCCTTTTCGTTCGTTACAGTACTGACCTTGATTATTACTTTCTTTTTTTCTTCCTCGATATTTTGTGGGACGTTCTTGGGGAAGGCGATTGTTTCTACTTTGAGCCATTGAAGACCCTCCCATCAGAGCGTAAGATTCCTTAAGTGAGAGGGATATATTCCCCTCGATGCTACGTCAGAAGGATTCTCGTGAGATTTCACATGAAACCAATTACTGCTGTCGATGACTGCTTGAATTTCAGCTACTCTATTTCCCACAAATGTTTTCCATTTATGTGGGTCTTCTTGTAACCATGCGAGTACTATAGTGGAGTCTGTCCAGGCATAGCAATGCAGGCTCTCGATTTTCAGACCTTTTTGGGTTTCTTTGATGAGATTAGCCAGCAGTGCTGCTCCGCAAAGCTCTAATCTGGGTAGGGATAGCTTGGATTTAAGTGGAGCAACCCTTGTCTTCGCAGTTATAAGACTCGTTGAAATTTGTCTGCCTTTCACTACTCGAAGATACACTGCAGCAGCATGTGCTCTTTCGGATGCATCTGAGAATCCATGCAATTCGCACTTACAGCCTTTACCTGTGTAACCAATCCATCGGGAAATTGGAATCTGTGGCAAGCCTGGGAGTTCTGACTTTATTCTTTCCCAATTTTGCCGTATGTGAACGGGCAGTTCATCATCCCAATTGGATCCATGTAAACATATTTCTTGGAATAATAGTTTAATTTTTATCGTCACTGGTGCTAGGAGTCCAATAGGGTCAAAAATTCTTGCAGCTTCTGACAATAATTCACGTTTACTTGATGGACTTGTATTAATGTCTATATTAACTTGTACTTTAAAGTTGTCAGTAGATGGATTCCAATGTACGCCTAGTGCTTTTATTGTCTTTTCTTTTTCGAAGTCAAGCTGTTTTGCATTCTCTCTTAGGTCTCTTGGAATTTTGTTGATAAGATCCATACTGTTGCTTGACTATTTTCGAAGATTAAAACCTCCTTCCTTCAAAAGTTTAATAAGTTGCGTGCTGGAGTTAATGACTTCATTCACTGAGTTCCCTCCGGAGACGACATCGTCTACGTATGTATCGTTCATGATAATTTCTGAAGCTGTAGGATATGTACGTTTTCCGTCTTTGGCTAGTTGCTGTAGTGTACGAATGGCAAGGAATGGTGCCGAAGCTGTACCATATGTGACTGTTGTCAATTTATATTCGCGAATCGATTCATCTGGTGAATCTCGCCAGAGTATTCGTTGGTAGTCTTGGTCTCTAACATCAATTTTAATCTGACGGTACATTTTTTCAATGTCCGCCGTAAATAGAACTTTGTGCTTTCTCCATCTCAACAGTATAGACAGTAAGTTGTCCTGTAATTGAGGACCAATCATCATTAGTTCATTTATGTTTCGTGCACATTTATGCTTAGCTGAGGTGTCAAAGACAACTCTTAGTGCCGATGTAGTGCTGTCCTTTTTTTCTACGGCGTGATGTGGTAGATAACGAGCGTTTTGGGTTATATCAGTAGCCAGCACCATATGTCCCAAGTCTTTCATGAAATCCTTGTACATGGTTGCGAATGCGATATTGTTTTTAAATTTGCGTTCCATTTGAAAGAGTCTTGCTAGAGCTAACTGCCTAAATCCGTGTAAATTGTCTGCTTTGTCAGGATCTTCCCGAAATGGGATACGTACAGTGTATCGTCCATTGGCTCCTCTTCTATGAGTGGTTTTATAATGGTTTTCACATGCTACGTCCTCGCTTGTCATTATTTAGTCAGACTGTAGCTCTCCGCTCTTCCAGAATCGACGAAGCTCCCTGCTGATGTCTATTTCTGAGATGAAGCATTGAATTGTTCTGTCTGCTGTTACACTGGTTACTTCTCCAGACAGTAGCCAACCCAATTCAGTATGCTGTGCTATGGGAGATCCTGGCACTCCCCTCAAGACATTGTCTAAAGTAATTTTCCGACTACATCTGCTCCTAATATGGCATCAATTCGACCTGGCATATCGTACCTTGGGTCTGCCAGAACCAAATTTCTGGTATGCTTCCATGAATTCAAGTGGATTTTTTCGGCAGGCAGGATTTTTGTTAGCTTTTTGAGTACTAATGCACTGGTTGTGAGTACAAATGTAGATGTAAATCTGGGTTTTATTGTAACCTCTACACATGTCTGAATAGTTCCTACACTAGCCTCTCCAACTCCCGTTACTGTTGCATTAATTTTCTTTCTAGGTATTCTTAGTCTTTGTGCTATGTCTTCTGTAATAAATGTACCTTGTGCCCCTTGATCTACGAGTGCTCTTATCTGAATAAAATTTCCATCTCTATCACGGGCTTGTATTAATGCAGTTGCCAATAGGACTGTATGATGAATTTGGTTTCTAGTAAAATGCGTGGTGAGCTCCGTCGGCTGACTGTTGACTATAATTCGTTCCCCACTAGCCTCTGGTCTTGATTTCTGGATGTTTATCGATTTTTGAATTGGGTGGGTCGAATGCAGAAGTGTGTGGTGTTTTTTGTTGCACATCTTACACACTCGCCAACTCTTGCAGTCAACTGTTAGATGTCCCTTGTTAAGCAATTTGCACATAAGTTTGATTTGCGCACTGCATCTATTCGTTGCTGGGTATTTAACCTTGAGAACTTCTCACAGCCATATATTTTGTGCTCACCTTTGCAGACTGGACACCTTTGTCGATTACTTGAGCTATGGTGGATTTTCATTAATTTTTCCCTTTTATCAAGTTGTTTATAGGCTGTGTAACATTTTGATGGCTCTATCGCTTTTAATCCCTGAAAGCGATTTTCGATAAATTCAAGGAAATATTTTAACGTTTGAATTTCTCTTGGACTTTTCAGCGATTGCTCGTATAATCTGTGAGTTTCTTTATCAATCCTTTGTGTTAATAGAAATATTACTACTGCATCCCAGTTTTCTGTGTCAATTCCCAAGTCCGAAATGGCTTGTAAAACTTCTGTTGCAGTATCGTGTAGTTTCTTCAAACTATCTGCCGCCTCCTTGTTGAGCTCAGGTTGACTGAATAAAGTACGAAGTTGTGCTGTCACTAATGCTCTTTTGTTATTGTATCGCTTATCAAGTATGCTCCAAGCTGTATTATAATTGTCATTCGTTATTGATAAATGTTGAATCAGCTCATGCGGTTCACCCCTTATATTTGTTTTAAGGTAGAATAGCTTTTCCGCATTTGCCATTTTATCGTTCTTATGTATTAGCTCTAAGAACAAATCCCTAAATGATTGCCATTTTAGATAGTCTCCGGCAAATACAGGAATGTCAATACTTGGTAGCTTGATATGGTTCTTCTTTTCATCTATTTCACTTCGACTTTCAGAAACTAATATCTGGCTCTGTGGCTGTGGCAGCATTCGTACCTGTTCTGCAGATATTTTGTTGAGCTGCTCTTGTATTTTGATGAGCACTGTCTGGTATTTATCTTCTGTTGTGGCGAATACATCATTATCAAAGTAATCATCTTTAAATTTAGCTCCGGACATAATTTCTGAATGGTTTCCGACAATGTGCTCCCAGTAACCATTTAAAAGCTTGCTTTTTTGAACAAGAAATGCTTCAGAAGTCCGAGACGTTAATTCTAGCTCGATTCGAACGATCACTCATTGTAGAGATTCTATTAAGGCATTTTGTTTCCTTATAGCCCTCACTTGATCTTCTATTCTCGCAGTGTCTTTCGATATTTCGATTGCATTCTTAATAGCATTTTCAAAGGCTTCCCTTGCGTCTTCATATATTTTCTCGATCTTTAAGAAAAAATTTTCCTCAAAGTATTTATGCTGAGGTATCTGATTTTTTAGTAGCTCTAATTCAATGTTGCGCTGCTCAAAACTCTCCCATGTATTATTTAGTATTTGTAGGCGTGCTGCGCAATACACCTTAGTCTTCCTAGTAATTGGGTCCTTTGTAATGTTATTGGAGATCTTCTGAATTTTCTTGGCATCAGCGTTTTGCTTGATGATTAATTGATCCATTTTCAATCAGCTTACTGCGGACCTGTGTAGAAGAAAAGTTAAGTGTGATTGAGGACACTGGTTCCTCAATGCAAATGGCGTAAACAGAGCCTCAGGACACGTTGTTCCAGAGGATGAAGTTTTTTATATATACCTAAAGATCCTATGTTCTCTAGGTTTGTTGAACTGTAGATAGTAGTGTTACGCGCCACAAAGTGATACAAGCGACATCTATTGGAAATGGAAACAACTTTAGGTTAGTGACATCCTAGTAAACTGGGTTTGGAGAATGGAATATTCAGGAAGGTTCTAGGACAATTCGTAGAGTATAAATACGGCGCTGCTCACATCCAGGAGGCGAGTATTATTTCAGACAGCGAAGTGAGAAGTGAACGAAGTAAACTATTTGGATTGCGATAATTAGAAGTACAGTACTAGCGATAAATAAAGAGTTGATTTGATAATTATTTGTGAATTTGTGAGAGTAAACAGTAAAGTTAAATAAAGAAAGAACTTTTGAATTATATGTGAAATATTGTGTTTTAAATAACGAACTAAGGCCACGCTCGTAACAACTGGTGTCAGAAGTAAAATAAAATCGCGAAATAAAGTGGTGGTATTTGACTTTGAAATTCAAAGAGTGATTAATTTTGTGAAATCGCGCAAGAATGGGACGCAAACTAGAGGAGCTTCGCATACAGGAATTGAAAGTGGAGTTGGGGAAGCGGTCATTGCAAACGACAGGTCTAAAGAATGTTCTAGTCGAGCGACTTAGACAAGCGTTGATAGAGGAAGAAAAGAATCCTGATACATACGCTTTCGAGGAAGAGCCAGAAACTGAAGAAGAGCCCGCGATGAACATAGAACAGCTTTTGGGTACTTTAATGACCAAAATGGAGCTTTCAACCCTGCAAGTGAAAAATGCTCTTGAGGAACAAAAGAATTCTCTAGAATCCCGTCTAGATGCACAAAAGAATTCTCTAGAAGCCCGTTTGGACGATCAAAAGAATGCCCTTGAGGAACAAAAGAATGCTTTTGAGGAACAAAAGAATTCTCTAGAAGCGCGTTTGGATGAACAAAAGAATTCTCTAGAAGCCCGTTTGGACGATCAAAACAATGCCCTTGAGGAACAAAAGAATGCTTTTGAGGAACAAAAGAATTCTCTAGAAGCGCGTTTGGATGAACAAAAAATTCTCTGGAATCCCGTCTAGATGAACAAAAGAATTCTCTAGAAGCCCGTTGGGATGAACAAAAGTGTTCTTTGCAGAATTGTCTAGAAACCTGTTTGGAGGAACAGAAGACTTTTCTTAAAAATTCATTAGACGAGCAAAATGTAAAAATTGAAGGAATCCAGCAGGAAGTGCTGGAAGTTAAACAGCAAGTGTCGGAAGTGCAACAAAATGTTACGGAGGAGCTTGGCAACTTTAAAGCAGATTTGGACAGAATGAAGTAACGACAAGCTCGGCACGAAGGAACTGAAATATCCGGTGCAGGCAGAATGAAACCTCCAATATTTTATGGACAAAATTCGTGACATATTCTCAAGAGACAGTTTGAGGTAGCTTCCGAAGTAAATGGATGGAATGACGCAGACAAAGCTACAGCTCTGGTATTAGCACTTCGAGGTCCTGCGTCAGAGTTATTACAAACTATTCAGATTGAAAAGCAACGTGATTACATTTCACTAGTACAGGCGATAGAATTACGTTATGGAGATGAACACATGCAGCAAGTATATCGGCTGCAGTTACGCAACAGGACTCAAAAGCATGGCGAGTCACTACAACAACTGCAGGCTGATGTGGAAAGATTAGCTTATCTTTCCTACTCTAGCGTAAATGCGGATTTCCTTAATGAAGTGGCAACAGAAGCATTTGTGAACGCCATTGCAGATCAAAATTTACAACAAGCGTTAAGGCTAGCAGGTAAGAAATCAACAGCAGAAGCACTAGCGTATGCATTAGCGTATGAATCTGCCAGGCAAGCTTCTCGAAGTGCAGTACGAATGAGAGAAATTTCGGTGGAGGAATGTACTTGTTATAGAATGCAGCCATCACAGAGCAATTCTTCACGCGGTATTCTGCGATGCTGGAATTGTAATAGACTAGGACACCTCCAAAGGGACTGTAGAAAACGCCGTCGAACAGAATCACTAGAAGAGGAGGACAGAACAGAATGCCAAAGATGTGGAGCCAGGGAGCAAGCAATTCGGGGAGTGCCTAGAAATCAAACAGCGACTAGTCGCATCAGCTCCCCTGTTCAGCAGTCGAAAAACATGTAAAAACCAACTTCGGGGGGCAGAAGTTGGTTGGTAGAGTCGACAGCCCCGAAGTCATCATTCAGATAGCCCAGTTGCAGAGAAATAATAGCAGTCTTGATATATATGGAAGTGTAGGAAAAAATGACTGCGTTGTCACTATCGACACTGGAGCTTCGAGATCAATTATTAGAGCGGATCTTGTCAAGAACAAATGGCTTCACAATACCAGCAAATATTTACTAAGAACAGCAACTGGAGCCGCAGCACAAGTATTTGGAGAAATATCTTTGGATATTCAACTAGGTGAACTACTATTTCCTCACAATTTCCTAGTTTCAGACATAATGGATGAATGCATCCTTGGAGTAGGCTTTATGACCACATATAAAATAAATTTAGATGTCGGAGAACGAATACTCAAATATGGCAACATAGAAATTCCTATGAGACTAGGAGGAGGAACAGATTATCCTGCAAAAATAAGGACGATGGTCTGTGAGAATATGACCCTCTCCGCATTCTCGGAGACGCTAGTATGGACAAAGCTTACTGATGACATCGGGACCTGCCGATTCTATCTGGTGGAGCCTAACCCTACAAAAGTAATATCGAACATGATCGTTGGTAAGACTTTAGTGAAGGCAGAAGGCGCAACATTAATTCCAGTCAGAGTGCTCAACACATACGAAAATGAGGTACAACTAAAAGAAGGTGCTATAATTGGAAATTGTGAGCCTGTTTATCAGATTGTTAATTTGGAAAATGGTAGTAATATTAAGGAGGCGATACGTATACCAGCTACTACTTAACAAGTTCAGAAACTTCTTTCATCTAGTGCCTTAAGTGAACAGCAATACAACGATGCCAAAGAGATGATCGATGAATTTTCGGAATTATTTGCAATGAATGATGATGATTTCGGCAAAACAAGTCTTGTCCAGCATCGGATCAATACAGGAGATTCTAGGCCCATTCGGCAACCACCACGAAGACTACCATTAGCCAAACAACCAGAAGTTGCAGATATGATAAATTCCATGAAGGAACAAGGCATAATTGAGGAATCTAACAGCCCTTGGACATCGCCAGTTGTTTTGGTCAGGAAAAAGGATGGCAGCACACGATTCTGTGTGGACTACCGCCAACTAAATAATGTAACAAGAAAGGATAGCTGTCCGTTACTAAGGATTGATGACACATTGGACACCCTTTCCGGAGCCCAATGGTTTTCCACATTGGATTTGAAGAGCGGTTACTGGCAAGTGGAAATACATCCCGAGGACCGAGAGAAAACTGCTTTCTCAGTTGGAAGTGGCTTATGGCAATTCAAAATTATGCCATTTGGATTATGTAATGCTCCAGCCACATTCGAACGACTCATGGAATGTGTTTTACGAGGATTAACCTGGAAAACATGTCTTGTCTACTTAGATGACATAATTGTGATCGGAAGGACATTCGAGGAACATAAAAACAACTTACGGGACGTACTTCAAAGACTGAGAGATGCGAAACTGAAGCTCAGCACGAATAAATGTGCTCTATTCAAGAATGAAGTAAAATATTTGGGTCATATAGTTTCATCACAAGGAGTAAGAACTGATCCAGAGAAGATAAGAGCTGTGAAAAATTGCCCTGTTCCAAAGGACAAACATCAATTAAGGAGTTTTCTTGGATTGGTTACCTACTACAGGCGATTCTTAAAATGTTTTGCAGATATAGCAAGGAGCCTACATCAACTTACAGAAAAAGGAAAGCCGTTCATATGGTCAGATAAATGTAACGAGAGTTTTGCAAATTTGAAGCAGCAGCTCTGTGGAACTCCAGTGCTTCACTATCCAAAGCTGGGAAAAACTTTTATATTGGACACGGATGCCAGCAATGTAGGTATTGGTGCAGTGTTTTCACAGGAGGAGGATGGTCAAGAGGTGCCAGTAGCTTATTTTAGCAAAGCACTCTCAAAATCAGAGAGAAATTATTGTGCTAGAAGGAAAGAGCTACTTGCCATTGTAAACTCAACCAAGCATTTCCATAAATATCTCTACGGGCAGAAATTTATCCTCCGCACTGACCATGCAGCGCTTAAATGGCTTTTGCAGTTTAAGAACCCTGAGGGGCAAGTGGCGAGATGGATAGAGCGACTCTAAGCTTATGACTTTGAAATCCAACACCGAAGAGGACGTATCCATTGAAATGCAGACGCCCTTTCACGACGTCCATGCAAAGTTGAATGCAAACATTGCGTTCGGCTGGAAGAAAAAGAAACAAAAGCAACAATACAGCTGATGACGGTGGAACCATCGACAGGTTGGAACAACGAGAGCTTGCGAACAGCACAACGGGAAGACCCAGACATATCACCTATTCTTGCTTGGAAAGAAGACATGGAAAGACCACAATGGCAAGATATCTCGGTGAGGAGTGAGAAACTGAAGAGCTACTGGGCTCAATGGAACTCTCTTCACGTTGAATGTGGTATATTAAAGCGCAAGTGGGAATCAACTAACGGCGAGTCATTCCGAATGCAGATAGTCGTGCCAGCATCCCAGATCAAAGATGTTCTAGAAGAAATGTACAGTGGATCATCTGGAGGACATTTGGGGGTGAATAAAACAATTTCCAAAATACGTGAAAGGTTTTATTGGTTACATATGCGAGAGGATGTTGAGGAATGGTGCCGCAGATGCACTATCTGTGCTTCTTGCAAAGGACCACCACACAGAAGTAGAGGAGAAATGCATAAGTATAATGTAGGAGCCCCATTTGAAAGGATAGCCGTAGACATCGCAGGACCTTTTCCAGAAACAGATAACGGTAACCGTTATATATTAGCTGCTATTGACTATTTCAGTAAATGGCCTGAAGCTTATGCAAACCCTAGTCAAGAGTCTACCACAGTAGCGGATCAAGTAGTAATGAATTGGGTCAGTAGATTTGGTGTTCCTCATGAACTTCATTCGGACCAAGGACGGAACTTCGAATCACGGACTTTCCAAGAGATGTGTAAAATTCTGGGAATAAGAAAAACCAGAACAACTCCTCTGCATCCACAATCTGATGGCATGGTAGAGCGCTTCAACAGAAAATTGGTCGAGCATCTAAAGAAAGTAGTCGACTATCACCAACGCGATTGGGATCGACATATTCCCATGTTCTTAATGGCTTATCGATCAGCTGTTCACAACACGACCGCACAAACTCCAGCAAAAGTGATATTCGGAAAGGAGATGCGTTTACCTAGCGATCTCAAGTTTGGTACACCCAGAGGTGAACAAAAGTTACCAGACGATTATGTATCGGAACTTAGACAACGATTGGCTGATGTACAAGTCACGAGAGCAAAATTAGCAATAAATACCGATCGGATGAAGACCCGCTATGACTTACGTGCTAACTCAGCAGGATTTAATGAAGGTGACCTTGTTTGGCTGTACAACCCGAAACGACGTAAGGGACGTTCTCCCAAATTACAACAACACTGGGAAGGACCGTATTCAGTTGTGACTAGAATAAATGACGTAGTATATAGGATTCAGCGGGGTACAAGAGGCAAACGGAAAATCGTTCATCTAGATCGTTTATGTCAATACTGCGAGCATCAAGACCGTGGATCACCTGTTGTTCGGGACGAACAATTTTAAGAAGGGGGCAGTGTTACGCGCCACAAAGTGATACAAGCGACATCTATTGGAAATAGAAACAACTTTAGGTTAGTGACATCCTAGTAAACTGGGTTTGGAGAATGGAATATTCAGGAAGGTTCTAGGATAATTCGTAGAGTATAAATACGGCGCTGCTCACATCCAGGAGTCGAGTATTATTTCAGACAGCGAAGTGAGAAGTGAACGAAGTAAACTATTTGGATTGTGATACTTAGAAGTACAGTACTAGCGATAAATAAAGAGTTGATTTGATAATTATTTGTGAATTTGTGAGAGTAAACAGTAAAGCTAAATAAAGAAAGAACTTTTGAATTATATCTGAAATATTGTGTTTTAAATAACGAACTAAGGCCACGCTCGTAACAGTATCTTAATTAATACTATCGTTGCTGTTTGTAATAGACCCTTGTGCAGCCTCACACAAGAAGAAATTATGGCTTGGACCAATCTAGTACACTTTTCGATGGCTCCAAGGACCAAATGTGAGGTGTGCGATCGTTATATTGCTGACACTGAGTATTATGAAATTGTGTCAATTGAATGAAAGATGAATGAAATTATGTTGCAGCAATATTTTATAATTTAGAATTAATTTGGAATGATTAATATGAATTGTGTAGGTATGTATATGTACATCATATGTATTCTGTACATTCTCCCCCTTCAAGGTTGAGTGACGGTAGGCCTGGTTGATTATCCCCTACTTGCTTCTTTAATCACTTGTGGAAGCTGGACTACTTCTTGTGATCGAGCACTTAGGTTGAGATGGTTTGAAATGACTTGTCCATCAGGAATGAACGATGAGTATATGTTTCCCGATAGTTTGTTGTTAGAGCTGATATATAGTGTAGGATGCTTGATCATACAGTTTGGGCGAAGTTGAATGATCCCACTGGCATTCAAAGATATGGAGTGCATAGTTTCTTCACAAATTATGTCGAAATGCGTCTCTTCATCCATTATATATATCCAGGTTCCTGCTGCGTTGAGTTTGATCCATGCCCTTTCTGGTTGCTTACTTCTCAATTGGCAAAAAGATGATATTATTCGTTGATTGCTTAACAACTCTAGTTCACACCGACTTTGATTTGACATCAATGTTAATATCGGCTGCTTTGGGTTGCAGATTAGCTGAGTATTTGTTTGATGTAAGCACGTTCGTAGTTCCTCTTGGGTTATAGGGCTGTAGCGATCTCGATGTCGATTAATCATCAGATATGTCCATGAAGGTTGAATGTATACGTATTTGCGTTGATGAAGTATAGGTATCGGTATTAGTTTGTATAACCGATATGATTCTGCCCTCAGTAGGGGTATACGTGTGTCAAACAATACTTTCTTTTCTGTGATTCTCATCATTACATGCATGGAATTGTAAATTGCAAGTAATAAGGTTTGACTACCATTTCCAGGTAGTTTAAGATTCTCCGGTAGGTGTTCCCGTATGATCTTGAGGTGCTCGTGAAGTTGGGTTGGGGTTAAGAGCAAAGGGCTTAGCCGTCCGTGTCTGATGTCCGTTAACACTGATAGAATGCTTCTTTGGATGTGTTGAAAGTTGACTATGCTTAAGGTAATGAGAACAGCTGCAGAAGTGAAATATTACTACTGCATCCCAGTTTTCTGTGTCGATTCCCAAGTTCGAAATGGCTTGTAAAACTTCTGCTGCAGTATCTTGTAGTTTCTTCAAACCTTCTGCCGACTCCTTGCTGAGCTCAGGTTGACTGAATAAAGTACGAAGTTGTGCTGTCACTAATGCTCTTTTATTATTGTATCGCTTATCAAGTATGCTCCAAGCTGTATTATAATTACATACGGCAAAATTGGGAAAGAAAAAAGTCAGAACTCCCAGGCTTCCTTGACAACGATAAACTACTGCGAGTGGGTGGCCGCTTAGAAAGATCAAACATGCCTTATGACCAAAAACACCCAATACTAATACCTTACAATAGCGAATTTACGGCACTGATAATTGACAAGGCGCACAATGATTCACATCATGGTGGAAATTCTCTAACATTAGAAATAATAAGGCAAAAATACTGGATACTGATTGGGCTTAAGGCAGTAAAAGCACATATCCACAAACGCATTAAGTGTCATCGATATAAGGCACAAATGTCTCAACAAATGATGGGTATGCTGCCAACAGGTAGAGTCATGCCCAGTCCTCCATTCACACACACTGGTGTCGATTACGCCGGACCCTTCGAGATGCTATTAGCAAAAGGTAGAGGCAATAAAACTCATAAGGTATATATTGCAATATTTATATGCCTCACTGCAAAAGCGATACATATAGAAGTAGTTACTGACCTTACATCCAAGGCATTCATCGCAGCCTTTAAACGATTTACTAGCAGAAGAGAACCAGTAGCACATCTTTACAGTGACAATGCTACAAACTTTGTTGGCGCAAATAGAATATTAAGTGATCTTCATAAATTAAATTCGTATAAGACTGATGTAAATGCAGCTCTACAGGAAGTCGGAACACAGTGGCATTTCATACCTCCCGCATCCCCCCATTTCGGAGGTCTTTGGGAGGCTGGCGTCAAATCTATTAAATATCACATGCGAAGAGTTATTGGAGAAACGAGACTCACATATGAAGAAATGTGCACGTTAATGGCGCAAATCCCTTAATCCTTTCCCTATCTCCTTCCTGCCACGCTGTGCTTTGCATCATAGGGTATCCCCTGAGCTTGGCTTAATAATATAAAAAAAAAAAAAAAAAAAAAAAAATAGATGCATGTCTCAATTTGCGGCCACTTTGTCCACTCTCAGAAGACCGAGAGAGTCTTGAAGTACTCACTCCTGCTCACTTCATAAGGGTTCTCCCATACTGACATTAACAGAAAAGGACCTTCTAGAAACAAATCCAAACCTACTAGATAGATGGGACCGCACAGAAAGAATGAAACAGGAGTTCTGGAAAAAATGGTCCATTGAATATTTAGGAAGGTTACAGCACAGACCCAAGTGGGCTCACCAGCAAGAAGATTTAATAAAAGGAAATCTAGTTTTGATAAAGGACGAACAAATGCCACCATCAAAATGGGCACTTGGTCGAATAATAGAGACACATCCTGGAACTGATGGTCGAACTAGAGTTGTAACACTACAAACAAAGAGTACTAAAATAAAACGACCAATAACAAAGCTCTCATTACTCCCAATAATCGATAATAAAATAAGGGAATCAGTTGCTCACATAGAAGATTCAGATTTGCTAAATCCAGAAATTATGCCAGAATCAAAGCAAATCAATAAAACCACGCATGTAGTTAACTCCATTACTTTAAAACGATCAGCCGAAGAGCCAATAACGGCAGATAATCCCAAAGAAGGACGATTTGAAAAAGAATCTATAATCAAACCCACATCACGAGGGTACAAGCCAAGTAGATTAACATATTTATTCATATTCACGTTCCTATTCCTCATAGCCCTTGGCGAGAAAATCAAAGCCCCGTACCAACTAACAAAATTCAACAATAAGGAGGGAAACCATGTCTAGGACATCTCTGAAGTACAATTATATAGCAGTGAATGGAATCTACTAATATACTATGATTTATCAACATACTGGAGGGAATTTAAAGGAATTACAAAATTAGCAATATTATTATGCGAACTCTACGAAGTGAAGGAACACACAAAGGTGGCCAAGGAATTATGCAGTGCCACTATGCTACAATTGAAACATCAAATTCTAGAGTGTGAATACATCAACGAGGTTCTCTATCAACAAAATGAGAATACAAGAACTCGAAACAAACGAGCCCCTTTGGAAATAGTTGGAACTATAGCAAATAAATTATTTGGCTTACTTGACCAAGATTTTGCTGATAAATATGAAAGGCAAATTGAGAGTATCAAGGAAAACGAAAACATGTTCCATGATCTCCTGATGAATCAAACATCAATTGCAGAAAACACCATCAATGTCTTGAAGAAAAACCATCAAGCGATTCAGCATTGAACGTTGTCGACACGCAAATCGAAGCAATTAGCAAAAGCTTCAATCATTCTCAACAGGAAATAATGGTAACACAAACTTTCACTTCTGCAGCTGTTCTCATTACCTTAAGCATAGTCAACTTTCAACACATCCAAAGAAGCATTCTATCAGTGTTAACGGACACCAGACACGGACGGCTAAGCCCTTTGCTCTTAACCCCAACCCAACTTCACGAGCACCTCAAGATCATACGGGAACACCTACCGGAGAATCTTAAACTACCTGAAAATGGTAGTCAAACCTCATTACTTGCAATTTACAATTCCATGCATGTAATGATGAGAATCACAGAAAGGAAAGTATTGTTTGACACACGTATACCCCTACTGAGGGCAGAATCGTATCGGTTATACAAACTAATACCGATACCTATACTTCATCAAAACAAACACGTATACATTCAACCTTCAACGACATATCTGATGATTAATCGACATCGAGATCGCTACAGCCCTATAACCCAAGAGGAACTACGAACGTGCTTACATCAAACAAATACTCAGCTAATCTGCAACCTAAAGCAGCCGATATTTACATTGAAGTCAAATCAAAGTCGTTGTAAACTAGAGTTGTTAAGCAATCAACGAATATTATCATCTTTTTGCCAATTGAGAAGTAAGCAACCAGAAAGGGCATGGATCAAACTCAACGCAGCAGGAACCTGGATATATATAATGGATGAAGAGACGCATTTCGACATAATTTGTGAAGAAACTATGCACTCCATATCTTTGAATGCCAGTGGGATCATTCAACTTCGCCCAAACTGTATGATCAAGCATCCTACACTATATATCAGCTCTAACAACAAACTATCGGGAAACATATACTCATCGTTCATTCCTGATGGACAAGTCATTTCAAACCATCTCAACCTAAGTGATCGATCACAAGAAGTAGTCCAGCTTCCACAAGTGATTAAAGAACCAAGTAGTATCAACTTAAGCGAATTAGAGAATTCAATAAAACTTCAACAGCAACGCATCAACAATATGCCAAAGCTAACCTTCATCATTATACAGGCGTATACATCCTATTAGCCATTATGCTCATGCTCTGCGTATACTATTGCTGTCGACGTCACAAAAAACTAAAGCTACAAGGGAAGAAGATTAAACAACCGCAGCCAGCTCCACGACACCTAACACAAGGGGATAATCAACCAGACCTACCGTCACTAAACCTTGAAGGGGGAGAATGTACAGAATACATATGATGTACATATACATACCTACACAATTCATATTAATCATTCCAAATTAATTCTAAATTATAAAATATTGCTGCATCATAATTTCATTCACCTTTCATTCAATTGACACAATTTCATAATACTCAGTGTCAGCAATATAACGATCGCACACCTCACATTTGGTCCTTCGAGCCATCGGAAAGTGTACTAGATTGGTCCAAGCCATAATTTCTTCTTGTGTGAGGCTGCACAAGAGTCTAGTACAAACAGCAATGATAGTATTAATTAAGATACTATCTACAGTTCAACAAACCTAGAGAACATAGGATCTTTAGGTATATATAAAAATCTTCATCCTCTGGAACAACGTGTCCTGAGGCTCTGTTTACGCCATTTGCATTGAGGAACCAGTGTCCTCAATCACACTTAACTTTTCTTCTACACAGGTCCGCAGTAAGCTGATTGAAAATGGATCAATTAATCATCAAGGAAAACGCTGATTCCAAGAAAATTCAGAAGATCTCCAATAACATTACAAAGGACCCAATTAGTAGGAAGACTAAGGAGTATTGCGCATCACGCCTACAAATACTAAACAATACATGGGAGAGTTTTGACCAACGCAACATTGAATTAGAGCTACTAAAAAATCAGATACCTCAGCATAAATACTTTGAGGAAAATTTCTTCTTAAAGGTCGAGAAAATATATGAAGACGCAAGGGAAGCCTTTGAAAATGCTATTAAGAATCCAATCGAAAGATCGAAAGACACTGCGAGAATAGAAGATCAAGTGAGGGCTATAAGGAAACAAAATGCCTTAATAGAATCTCTACAATGAGTGATCGTTCGAATCGAGCTAGAATTAACGTCTCGGACTTCTGAAGCATTTCTTGTTCAAAAAAGCAAGCTTTTAAATGGTTACTGGGAGCACATTGTAGGAAACCATGGAGAAATTATGTCCGGAGCTAAATTTAAAGATAATTATTCTGATAATGATGTATTCGCCACAACAGAAGATAAATACCAGACAGTGCTCATCAAAATACAAGAGCAGCTCAACAAAATATCTGCAGAACAGGTACGAATGCTGCCACAGCCACAGAGCCAGATATTAGTTTCTGAAAGTCGAAGTGAAATAGATGAAAAGAAGAACCATATCAAGCTACCAAGTATTGACATTCCTGTATTTGCCGGAGACTATCTAAAATGGCAATCATTTAGAGATTTGTTCTTAGAGCTAATACATAAGAATGATAAAATGGCAAATGCGGAAAAGCTATTCTACCTTAAAACAAATATAAGGGGTGAGCCGAATGAGCTGATTCAACATTTATCAATAACGAATGACAATTATAATACAGCTTGGAGCATACTTGATAAGCGATACAATAATAAAAGAGCATTAGTGACAGCACAACTTCGTACTTTATTCAGTCAACCTGAGCTCAGCAAGGAGTCGGCAGAAGGTTTGAAGAAACTACACGATACTGCAGCAGAAGTTTTACAAGCCATTTCGAACTTGGGAATCGACACAGAAAACTGGGATGCAGTAGTAATATTTCTATTAACACAAAGGATTGATAAAGAAACTCACCGATTATACGAGCAATCTCTGAAAAGTCCAAGAGAAGTTCAAACGTTAAAAGATTTCCTTGAATTTATCGAAAATCGCTTTCAGGGATTAGAAGCGATAGAGCCATCAAAATGTTACACAGCCTATAAACAACTTGATAAAAGGGAAAAATTAATGAAAATCCACCATAGCTCAAGTAATCGACAAAGGTGTCCAGTCTGCAAAGGTGAGCACAAAATATATGGCTGTGAGAAGTTCTCAAGGTTAAATACCCAGCAACGAATAGATGCAGTGCGCAAATCAAACTTATGTGCAAATTGCTTAACAAGGGGACATCTACCAGTTGACTGCAAGAGTTGGCGAGTAAGTAAGATGTGCAACAAAAACACCACACACTTCTGCATTCGACCCACCCAATTCAAAAATCGATAAACATCCAGAAATCAAGACCAGAGGCTAGTGGGGAACGAATTATAGTCAACAGTCAGCCGACGGAGCTCACCACGCATTTTACTGGAGACCAAATTCATCATACAGTAGTATTGGCAACTGCATTAATACAAGCCCGTGATAGAGATGGAAATTTCATTCAGATAAGAGCACTCGTAGATCAAGGGGCACAAGGTACATTTATTACAGAAGACATAGCACAAAGACTAAGAATACCTAGAAAGAAAATTAATGCAACAGTAACGGGAGTTGGAGAGGCTAGTGTAGTAACTATTCAGACATGACATTACATTAAAACCCAGATTTACATCTACATTTGTACTCACAACCACTGCATTAGTACTCAAAAAGCTAAAAAAAACCCTGCCGGCCGAAAAAATCCACTTGAATTCATGGAAGCATACCAGAAATTTGGTTCTGGCAGACCCAAGGTACGATATGCCAGGTCGAATTGATGCCATATTAGGAGCAGATGTAGTCGGAAAAATACTATTAGACAATGTCTTGAGGGGAGTGCCAGGATCTCCCATAGCACAGCATACTGAATTGGGTTGGCTACTGTCTGGAGAAGTAACCAGTGTAACAGCAGACAGAACAATTCAATGCTTCATCTCAGAAATAGACATCAGCAGGGAGCTTCGTCGATTCTGGGAGAGCGGAGAGCTACAGTCTGACTAAATAATGACAAGCGAGGACGTAGCATGTGAAAACCATTATAAAACCACTCATAGAAGAGGAGCCAATGGACGATACACTGTACGTATCCCATTTCGGGAAGATCCTGACAAAGCAGACAATTTACACGGATTTAGGCAGTTAGCTCTAGCAAGACTCTTTCAAATGGAACGAAAATTTAAAAACAATATCGCATTCGCAACCATGTAAGAGTATATGCGCTTGGGACATATGGTGCTGGCTACTGATATAACCCAAAACGCTCATTATCTACCACATCACGCCGTAGAAAAAAAGGACAGCACTACGTCGGCACTAAGAGTTGGCTTTGATGCCTCAGCTAAGCATAAATGTGCACGAAGCATAAATGAACTAATGATGATTGGTCCTCAATTACAGGACAACTTACTGTCTATACTGTTGAGATGGAGAAAGCACAAAGTTGTATTTACGGCGGACATTGAAAAAATGTACCGTCAGATTAAAATTGATGTTAGAGACCAAGTCTACCAACGAATACTCTGGCGAGATTCACCAGATGAATCGATTCGCGAATATAAATTGACAACAGTCACATATGGTACAGCTTCGGCACCATTCCTTGCCATTCGTACACTACAGCAACTAGCCAAAGACGGAAAACGTACATATCCTACAGCTTCAGAAATTATCATGAACGATACATACGTAGACGATGTCGTCTCCGGAGGGAACTCAGTGAATGAAGTCATTAACTCCAGCACGCAACTTATTAAACTTTTGAAGGAAGGAGGTTTTAATCTTCGAAAATAGTCAAGCAACAGTATGGATCTTATCAACAAAATTCCAAGAGACCTAAGAGAGAATGCAAAACAGCTTGACTTCGAAAAAGAAAAGACAATAAAAGCACTAGGCGTACATTGGAATCCATCTACTGACAACTTTAAAGTACAAGTTAATATAGACATTAATACAAGTCCATCAAGTAAACGTGAATTATTGTCAGAAGCTGCAAGAATTTTTGACCCTATTGGACTCCTAGCACCAGTGACGATAAAAATTAAACTATTATTCCAAGAAATATGTTTACATGGATCCAATTGGGTTGATGAACTGCCCGTTCACATACGGCAAAATTGGGAAAGAATAAAGTGAGAACACCCAGGCTTGCCACAGATTCCAATTTCCCGATGGATTGGTTACACAGGTAAAAGCTGTAAGTGCGAATTGCATGAATTCTCAGATGCATCCGAAAGTGCATATGCTGCTGCAGTGTATCTTCGAGTAGTGAAAGGCAGACAAATTTCAACGAGTCTTATAACTGCGAAGACAAGGGTTGCTCCACTTAAATCCAAGCTATCCCTAGCCAGATTAGAGCTTTGCGGAGCAGCACTGCTGGCTAATCTCATCAAAGAAACCCAAAAAGGTCTGAAAATCGAGAACCTGCATTGCTATGCCTGGACAGACTCCACTATAGTACTCGCATGGTTACAAGAAGACCCACATAAATGGAAAACATTTGTGGGAAATAGAGTAGATGAAATTCAAGCAGTCATCGACAGCAGTAATTGGTTTCATGTGAAATCTCACGAGAATCCTTCTGACGTAGCATCGAGGGGAATATATCCCTCTCACTTAAGGAATCTTACGCTCTGGTGGGAGGGTCCTCAATGGCTCAAAGAAGAAACAATCGCCTTCCCCAACGTCCCACAAGGCACTAACACACGCAATAAAATTTGTACAAGGCACTCACTTTCAAGAGGAAATTAGCAAATTATCAAAGGATCAAGAGCTACATAAGACAAGCAGACTATATACACTGTCTCCCTTCCTTGACAACGATAAACTACTACGAGTGGGTGGCCGCTTAGAATGATCAAACATGCCTTATGACCAAAAACACCCAATACTAATACCTTACAATAGCGAATTCACGGCACTGATAATTGACAAGGTGCAAAATGATTCACATCATGGTGGAAATTCTCTAACATTAGAAATAATAAGGCAAAAATACCGGATACTGAATGGGCTTAAGGCAGTAAAAGGACATATCCACAAATGCATTAAGTGTCATCGATATAAGGCACAAATGTCTCAACAAATGATGGGTATGCTGAGAACAGCTAGAGTCGTGCCCAGTCCTCCATTCACACACACTGGTGTCGATTACGCCGGACCCTTCGAAATGCATATTTTATAATTTAGAATTAATTTGGAATGATTAATATGAATTGTGTAGGTATGTATATGTACATCATATGTATTCTGTACAGGAGGGGAAGAAAATCCATACACAGAATATACGGAATAAACCTTAATTTATTACTTCATCCACTTTTCTACTCCTCTTATTTACAATGCTCTATCACAAAACAAGAAAAGGTCTCAGACCGTAATTCTAATTTATAATTTCTCGCAATAAATACTAGTCTTTTCGTAAATCCACTTGCGCGTTGCAACTTAAATTACTTTATACCGTTTATTAGAAAAATTATGAGACACAACGACAAACCAGGAAACTCCAAATAACAAAATATATTATCACTTACTTGTCTCCACAACCAGCATCCAGCTGAAACTCTTTGTTAAATTCGCGCGCTTATGTCGGATCCAGACTCCACGAGTACAAAGTAAAATTTCCCTTTTTTACTATTTCCATTAAAATTTTCCTTTTTTGAGGCCAGCCATTCTCTCTAACTCGTACACGAATTTGTCTATTTCTTTACTATTTTCGACACTCTCGTAGACCCAGTTTTCGTCATGACAGCGAGCTGAAATTTGGCACATAGGTTCATGTCGCGTGACAATTGAATCTATCAAAATTTGAACCGGGAATTTCCATGGAAAACCCGGAAAATCGGGAAAAGTCATTTGAAAATTTGGTACAAATTTGATTAGTGATAAATCCGTTTCAGGAATAATGCAGAGTTTTCCGATTATTCCGAAAAATTTTCCGGAATTTTCCGACTTATCCGGAAAATTTTCCGGAATTTTCCAACTTTTCCGGAAAAATTGTCCGGTAAAAAAGTTTTCTAAGTTATGCAGGATCAAGTTGCCTATCAACTGGCATCATTACTTTTTCACCGACAATGGTGAAAACTTGCAGAAAAAATCGAGGAAAATTCATGCAAAACGCTTTTCCGGAGTTTTTCCAACCAAGGAAGCGTTTGAGCGTTTTGCAACCTAAGGCAAAGTTGTAGAGCGAAATGAGTTGCGTAATAATTTTTACTCGAATAAATTTTTTGAAAAACTGGTAAATCAGTGTCTATTCAGCCGTCATAAAAATGCTTTAAAATATCTCAATGCAGCACGTAATAACAATTTAATTAACGTGAAAAAGGCAGAAAATAAAATAAGTAAAAACGAATTTTCAAACAAAACTGAGGCCAAGCCGCATGAAAAAGTAGAAAATAAACTTTTTTTCACACACAGAGGTGGACTCAGATTTTATTCGCTGACAATCACCGATATATTTCAGTATGATCAATCAGAGGTAATAAGTGATTTGATTCATGAAGAGATAGAATATTCAAGAGAAATGTCCCAATCAAAAAATCTGAGTCCACCTCTCTGTGTCAAAAAAAGTTTATTTTCTACTTTTTCATGCGGCTTGGCCTCAGTTTTGTTTGAAAACTCGTTTTTTACTTATTTTATATTAATTCTTCTTTGCTTTTTAATAATTTAAACTTTTCTTTTCTATTCCTGGTCTCCTTCTTCCTTTTCTTCTTTTCTTTTATGCTTATAATTTTCTTCATTTCCAATCAATCCAAATTCTTTTCTTGACAGCTTCCACTTGGCTACTCTGACCCGCCGGAAAAAGCAACATCGCTCCTCCATTAACGAACACTGATTTTTCGGACACTGTTTCGTTACCAAGTTCATAGTAATCTTGCTAATCGTCGTCGACATTGACATTGTAAGTTGTTCATTTCGGAGGCATTTAGCGAATTCTAGCATTTATCCGTAAAAGGTTGTTCGGCCTTTTCCTGTTGCCATGATTATGGTTATTTGAATTTCTTGTTATATATATTTATGCTTCTCTGTGCTTCGTGGGGACTGGATCGAACTTGAGATTAATCACATTTCCGCAGTAAATTTGTGCCGATGCTGATTGAGGATGACAAGATGAAAATATATATACACTCAAAATTTAAAGTTGCAATGCGATTACGGATGATTACAACGTTTACTGGTGTCGACAAGCGTGAATATTCAAAAATTACATTAATAAGTGAAAGCAAACTACTGGAATGTCACCGATGCCGACAAGAGAGAATATATAAACTTAACCTATTGATTGAGGGAGATCTACTAATAATAATAATAAATATATGGGAAATCTATTAATAAGAATGATTGAAAATGAAGTATTGAATTTCGTATATGGAAAAATACCAAATAGTTGAGGCACATGCCTTTCTTATTACAGGGTAGCATTACTCGAGATAGGTTTCGCTTTCCATATAGTTCGGTAATGGTACTTCCGTTATAAATTGGAGGGTGTATATGTGTTGAGTTGTTTATGTTTCCTCCTGTCCATATTGTGTTGTGTTTGAGACGTGATGGATGCGCCTGATCCGTGTGGAATATGCTGCATGGTGGTATGCGCTTGTGGATGTGCGTGAACCCTGTGAGTGGGACTAGCGGAAAGATCGCTGCCTACTATCAGATCCATAACTAGCATCATGGTATACCGTTCTGTGTTCTGGAAGAAAAAAAAATATCTCGGTAGAATCAGGGTGTTCAGCGTTACATGAAAAATTCACACATAACATTTCCTCCCCATCTTTCAAAAAGGTTTTTGTGATATGAACCCAAAATCTTTTCCCATCACCACACTAATAACTAGTAAAACTTACGACCCAAAGTTAAAAAGGTAACCCCCGATACGTATGTATTATTCAATTTATTAATCCTTAATGCTAATGGATCTTATTCTTGTACAAAGAGGAAAAAAACAATCTCCCCAGAAAACACGTTCCGAAGGGTAATCGTAGGTAGTCTTATTAAAGAATACCACACAAAGTCGCTGGATGATGTAGACTATATATAAAAAAATAAGGTACAGTGCAGAAGCACATGAATTATGAATTCAAGAAAAATTAATTTAAAAAACACATAAGAATCGATAACACAATATCGATCGATTAATACTATTAGTACCTACATCCGCTTTTAAGGATGTGTTCCGCTAACTTCTCACAAATTAAATAATTGTTTTGGAATGTTCACGAGAGCTATTGATTACTTTTCCGAATTCAATAGAATGTCTTTATGGTATTATACTCTTAGATGGTACCCGTAAAATAAGATGCCGTCTACCGGCATGGAACCACTAATAGAGCATATAACTAAATACTACTTAGTCGGCGCTAATGCCCTGTATTGAATAAATTATGAAACTGAAGCAAATTTCATATCTTTGCGCAAGATCGTATACCTCGGTCCCATATAATTTCCTTACAGCGCAGATTTCAAAAGAATTTTATGACTTCAATACTGGGTCGCAGAGAGTCTAGTCATTTGGGAGCTCTGGCGTAAAGGAACGAAGGTCCAGTTCGTATGTCCAAGGGGAAACTTTCCGGCTTATCTTAAATGGGCCGACATACTTTGGGGCTAATTTCGAACTGAAGTACTTGCTAGCATCGGATAAAATATAGTTCCGCCGCCAAACCAAATCATTAGGAAGGAATTTTTCGTCTCGCCTACGAAGGTTATACGATCTTTTGCTAATGTCTGATGCTTTATTTAAACGTTCTCTCACATCTACTCGGACTTGCTCTAAGCCTTGACTGTGCGCAGTCGTATTGAAAGAAGAACCATTCGCTATTGTTCTTAATGCATTCCTCTGTATTATCATCTCCCGGCCGAAATTTATGAAGTAAGGCGTCAGTTTGGTTGCCTCATTGGTGGACGTTCGGATCGCGCAGGCTACTTTATGTAAATGACTATCCCACTCCCGGTGGTTCTCCGAAACGTATGCCGTTAGCATGGTTTTACTGACCTGGTTTGTCCGTGCAGCTGGGTTCGCTTGAGGATGGTAAAACGCCGTATACTTTAAATTTATCCCGTAAGAGCTGCAGAGATTCTGAAAATCTTTGCTTTTAAACTGAACCCCATTGTCGCAGAATATGTTCTTAGGTGCACCAAATAGCAAGATAACTAAATTCTCGATACTTCCACATAAAACTTTACTGGTAGCAGAACGTAATGGGAAAAAAAGAGGAATCTTACTAAACTCATCTACGACTGTTAGGATGTAAGAGAAGCCTTGCTTTGAGCGAGGTAACGGTCGCTTACGTTGAGCCATAAGCCCAGCTGGTTTCTTTAACTGTGGCTTCACGGTCTGACATACTCTACAACCTTTAACATACCTAGCAACGTCTGATTCCATTTTAGGCCAATAATAACTTCGCGCCAACCGGTCGACTATTTTACGCACGCTCCCGTGTCCAGAAGTTGGAGCATCATGCGCTTGGTGCATTAGCTGTTTGCGCTTGCCTTTAGGAACTACCTCACGCCAATAGTCCGAATCAAGTGCAAGTGATGGGTACTTCACCCTACGATGTTTAAAAAAGGGTACCATTTTCGATTTCCCAGTCCGGAAATTTTCCTGGTTTCTCCTGCACCCCCTGTCATATTTTAGCATACCATTTGTCTGTCGAATTTTTAATATCAAGAGAATTAACTAGTGGAACCGAACGAGACAACCAATCCGGCAGAAGATGTTCCTTTCCATTTCTGTGTATCACGTCAAAATCATATTGTTGCATTTTGACGGCCCATCTCCCAAGTCTACCTGTGGGGTCTTTTAGGTTGCTTATCCAAACCAAGGAAGCGTGGTCTGTAACAACAGTGAATTTGACACGATCTAAGTATGGACGCAACTTATCCACCGCCCATAGGACAGCACTCTGTTGTGGAGTAATTCCTCTCACATCGGTTTAACGATCTACTTAGATAGGCTATAACCTTATTTCCCTCACAGCATCCGTGTGTGCAACAAACGGTTTTTCAAAATCTGGGCAAGATAGAATAGGAGCACTAACTAATTTTTCCTTTATTTCTTGAAACGCCAGATCGCAGTCTTTGTCCCATTGAAACTTCTTCCCCTCTTTTAAGAGTTTGGTCAGAGGCGAAATCAATGTTGAAAGATTTGGATCGAAGCGTCTATACCAGGCCACCATACCAATAAAGCTGCGCACTTCCTTAATCGTCTTCGGAGTTTTTAGATCTAGAATGCATCTAACTTTATTGGGGTCTACCTGTAGGCCGTTTTCTCCCACCAAATACCCTAAATATTTCAATTCTGGTCGGCAAAACTCATTCTTTTCGTAATTTATCACCAAGCCAGCCTTGTGTAACCATCCTAAAACTTCGCTAAGTACGTTTACATGATCCTCAAAGGTCTGAGTCACGATGATTATGTTGTCCTAATATATAAAGACATGGCTTACCTGACAAGACTCGGTCGATAAGCCTTTACCATGTGGCTGGTGAGTTCGATAGTCCAAATGTTAGCCGGCAAAACTGGAAAAGACCACGACCTGGTACGGTAAATGCAGTGAATAGTTTGGAAACATTAGCCATAGGTATTTGCCAAAATGCAGATTTAATATCTAATGATGACATGTACTTTGCATCTCTGAGTTTATCCAATGTTGCCGAAACGTACGTAATCGGGTACTCATCCTTTTTTATCACTTTATTGATTTTCCGATAATCTATACAAAATATGTATGTGCCGTCCTTCTTTTTGACCATAACAGTGGGGGACGACCAGGGACTGTTTGAAGGCTCTACAATGGCTAACTCGAGCATGTTATCCAACTCCGCATTGACAATTTTCTGCATCGCCGGAGACCCCGGGTAGTAGCGCTGTTTAATGGGTGGCGAATCCGTTACAATAACGTGCTGGACCTCTGTGCAATAGCCCAGGCCTTTTTCCAATTTGCTTTCGTTGTCTCTTAACAAGTTGATACTTTTGATCCGACGACATTTTCGTCTTTCCCTCTAAGGAACATAAAAAATTGGACACCATGTTTCTTGAAAATTCCCAATAGTTCCTACGCACGTCGACCACTATCCCCATTTCTCTCCAGAAATCCGACCCAAGAATAATACTAATAGGTAAAGATGGGATTACCAAAACGTTGAAAACCTTTATATGATCCTGTAATTCTATAGGTAATTGTGCACTGACAAGGACATCAATAACCTTTCCATCCGCAAGCGTCACAGAATTCACATCGGTTTCTTCAACGGCCAAACCTAATCCTTCGAGCAACCTCCATCCTGACCCGCCAAGTATGGTGCGTGAGGCCCCCGAGTCAAGGAGTCCTAACATATTCGCATTAAAAATGGAAATCTTTAGGTGGGGTCGACTATCGTTGTCCACTTGTGAAAACACATAATCCAGCGTAGCTGTTAATACTTTACTCCACCTAACGCAAGTCTCTGTTCCATGGCCTTTTGAAGTGTTAACACTTGCGGCTTCTATCATCACATCAGAGCCCAACTCGCCGCCTATGGCTGAACTCTGCTTCCGTTTCCCGTATCCCTGGCTCTAGCAGCATCAAAATTCTTCCCATCGTTCGAAGTTGAAGGGCGTGGATCCGTCTCTCGGAAGGCACCTCGTGCACTTCTCGGGGCATTACCACTTCCTCTGCTATCCCCTGGCTTATCCTTACAATTCCTACAAGTTGACCTTATGACTCCCGCTGCACCACACCCATAGCATCTGCGCTTTTGCCTACAAAACCTTGTTGTGTGACCGTCTTTCTTACAGTACGTACACTTGAACGAAGGTTGGCCATTCATACCCTGGACTGATGAAGCGGAATGATTGTCTAGAGATACAAATGCTAAGTCTGGTTCTAGCAAGCTATATGCCGTCGCGAGGGTGGAGGAACAAAAGCCTCAACCGAAGCTCTAATAGATTCTAGTTTCCTACCCTTATCAATCAAATCTTTTATGGAATCAACTTCACTTAGGCCGAGTTGACTTTGATAGAAGGGGTTCATGTTCCTTTTTAAGATACGTAATTGCTCAGATTCGTTTAAAGGTATAGAGAGGCGTGAATATAAGCTGGACATGATTGCTACGTAGGTTCCCATTGACTCACTCTGTCCCTGTGTGCGCATTTTGATCTCCTCTAACAACAGATCATCGTAATCTGGAGGTAAAAATTCAAGGCGTAGCTCCTTAACGAGGTCATCCCAAGATTTAAATTGGTGTTTATACGCCCTGTACCAAATAAGAGCCCGATCAGAAAATAAGTCTAAGGCTGATCTGAATAGTGTTTGTTTTGAGACCCCTCGAGCTTCGCTTAATTCAGTTACCCGATCTAGAAAAGAATGGAGTGACTGTCCTTTCCCGCCAGAGAATTTTATCCCCCATTTATAAATTGGAACCTTCGTAGTTGAACTGCGTGTCGGTGAAGCTGGGTCACTCTCTGAGTCAGAAGACTCATCAAGTGTATCATTATCTTCGGCTGTAATATCCAATGAACCCAAGGCCGAGACTATTTCATTACTTAGACCTCTCCTCTTTTTAACTTCTTCGATATTTTTGGTTAGACATCTTTTAAGCCTACACCCAAAGCCCACACAATTTTCGTCTGGATCTTTTTATATGCACTCGACGTTGAGTTGCCATCGAACTTTTCCAACAAGCCCTTAATTTCCCGAATTTTCCCCTCAACAGCATCTATGTCCTAGGTGAACGTGTATGGGTACACAGCCGACAGAAAACTAGAGCCAATCTTTTCACTTCTAATAGCACCACGTAAGATCTTCCTCATTTCGTCTACAGTACCTGACTTCAACCAGCGGGCTAAGACCTCGTAGGCCAATTCTTCTTGGCTTAACCGATTTACTTCCATTCTAGCTTGTCTTACTCACGGTTATGAACGAAACAAAATTGTTAATGTCACTCAAGTCAAGGGGGTTGTCGTTCGACGCCGCAACAACTGTAAGTATCTCCTGTATCTTGTCTGAGACAATCACTTGAGAGCGTAATTTCCAAAAGGGGCCAAAAAAACTTTGGGTAAAACCCTAGACAATGGGTAATCTAGTACCGACAAGAGATTATACTCGCAATAAAAGCCTGACAAATATTCTAAAAAAAATAATACAAGGTATGTAATTTATCGGAAGCTACGGAGTCAGTGCACCACTAGATCGGAGCCCCGTAAGTAATCAAAACCCAATTGAAAGGGGAAGATATATGATATAATTGCTTTAAAAAAAATCCTCTTCTGCACGAGTAAACTTGGATATTATCGGTAACCAGCGCACTTATGTAACTAGTGAAGGAGAGTTATTTGTCTCGTTTCTTATAAAAGCGTAATCTTTCTGTTGGGCTTATATTTACTCGGCCATCAACCTCAAGCTCCCATTAATAAATTCATGATGGACCGCTAGAATTCCACGGAAGTCTACAAAAAAAATTATCCCGAGAATCATATATCCACCTTTTCCATTCAAATATCCCTAGCCCTGGTGGACCTAAACTAAGTGGTTCATATGATCCATATTCCCTTCCATTAACTAAATAAAATTTGTGCTTAATTTCTTTTCTCTCGATCAAAACTTTTCCTTCCTAAACCAAATCATGAATCTTCAAGTGAGACGATGTAAGCTTACACTTTCTAGGTTTATAGTACAAGCAAATATATTTCACGCTGAATATAAATAAATACCTAGTTTTAATTACAAAGAGGAAAACAAAGTCCCAAATAAGAAATTGCTTCATTTAAACAACCTGATTTTGAACGGGTTGGATTCAATTCAAACCAATTACAATTCACTTTTATTTAGATAAATTGTACAAAACCACGACCTATAGTTAATGATAAGTGCGTAGACACATATTTATATATACATATGTCTATAATTTACTATTACCTCCCATAAGGCTTAAGGCTGGACATCAACCTGTACCAACTCGTTTGTATGTACATACGCCCGCTGTAAGTATACCAATAACACAATTGAGGCCTTTGAAAAATATATTGATGTCACTATAGTTCGCCTCTATGTGATTAGAGTATTCCAATATTTGAACTTGGAACGAGAAAACTTGTATTGTATTTTCTTTGTAGGTGACCTTTTACTCAGCTGTTAACTTCGTAAGTACAATTCCAATCATTAATATCAACCGACAGCTTAGTAATAATAAATATTCTGCATATTCCAAAAAAAAAGGTCAAAATTAATGTTTTGCCTTCGGCAACTTTCGCTGTGTATATGTATATACTTCTAGGTGGAAAGTATGTACATGTCGTATAAATATATATAACTAGTTATCTACGATTTCAAAAAAAAAATAATATAAATGATCCTAAACTTAAGCGAGCCTAAGAAGGCAAAATCCGATTTGGCATTTTTATTGCCAAGTGCTTAAAACAAGATAGGTGCGTATCTGGTCAGTGAATTAGCCAATATTTCAATCCGTCGCTGTCTACACCACGCATATATGTATGTACCTTAGAACGATCGCATTCACTGACCTACTGACACAAATCATGGGGGAATTCACCTGTGATTAGTTAGTCTATAAACAACAGAAATTTAGGGTATGTACATAATTACACTGAAAATAAAAAAAATGATTTAACGTATACGCTTCCCTTCTAACTGCATCAACACTGCTGATTGGTGGCTGACGATTTGTGAGTGATAATTAATATCGCCGTTTTATCGAAAATTTGTATGCACCCAGGCAATATATAATCAAAAATGTCTGAGCCCCTTACGTCACTATCTAAGACAAAAAAAATCCCGATTATGCACTCTGCAACTACTCCACTAGCGGTAGAAACAAAAGTTATAAACAACGGAAAACCTTCGACCAACTGTTTCCCTATAACAGCAATGTACGACAACGTTGCACCGTCTTTGACCTATTTGACCTTTGGGCCTGTGTATGTGGATTCGTGAAAATGTGAGTTTGCATACCATCTACACTTAATTTATTTAATTTAAACCATGAGAGTTATTTTCTCCCAGCCACGCACCCACTTTGTTGCGAAGTAATAACAACTACAACTCGCACTGAATCGAATGCTTTTCCTTTAATGAACACCTGCATAGAATGCTTATTGCACAGTTCCTTTCGAGCCCCACGTTGGGCGCCAAACTTGTCACGCCCGTTATAATGCGCGAGCGCGGCTTGCTCCTGGAGGATCGGGGATGGGTCCCCTTGAGTGGGGTGAGAGGTAGTTGGGTTCACTTCATAAAGTCAATCACATAACCATTCTTTATTTCCCTTAGGGCGCCACGTAGTTTTTCATTTAACTGTTCGGGGGAAACTACGAAAACTCCCGCTTCGGCTTCTCCACCTACTAATGCTCCCATAAAAGGAGCAAAAGAAAATCCATACACAGAATATACGGAATAAACCTTAATTTATTACTTCATCCACTTTTCTACTCCTCATATTTACAATGCTCTATCATAAAACAAAAAAAAGTCTCAGACCGTGATTCGAATTTATAATTTCTCGCAATAAATCCTAGTCTTTTCATAAATGCACGTGCGCGTTGCAACTTAAATTACTTTATACCGTTTATTAGAAAAATTATGGGACACAACCACAAACCAGGAAACTCAAAATAAAAAAATATATTATCACTTACTTGTCTCCACAACCAGCATCCAGCTGAAACTCTTTGTTAAATTCGCGCGCTTATGTCGGATCCAGACTCCACGAGTACAAAGTTCAATTTCCCTTTTTTTACTATTTCCATTAAAATTTTCCTTTTTATTAATTCTTCTTTGCTTTTTAATAATTTAAACTTTTCTTTTCTATTCCTGGTCTCCTCTTCTTCCTTTTTTCTTTTCTTTTATGCTTATAATTTTCTTTATTTCCAATCAATGCAAATTCTCTTCTTGACAGCTTCCTCTTGGCTACTCTGACCCGCCGGAAAAGCAACATTGCTCCTCCATTTACGAGCACCGATTTTGCGGACACTGTTTCGTTACCAAGTTCATAGGAATCTTGCTCATCGTCGTGCACAGATTAATCACATCTCCGCAGTAAATTTGTGCCGATGCTGATTGAGGATGACAAGATGAAAATATATATACACTCAAAATTTAAAGTTGCAATGCGATTACGGATGATTACAACGTTTACTGGTGTCGACAAGCTTGAATATTCAAAAATTACATTAATAAGTGAAAGAAAACTACTGCAATGTCACCGATGCCGACAAGAGAGAATATATAAACTTAACCTATTGATTGAGGGAGATCTACTAATAATAATAATAAATATATGGGAAATCTATTAATAAGAATGATTGAAAATGAAGTATTGAATTTCGTATATGGAAAAATACCAAATAGTTGAGGCACATGCCTTTCTTATTACAGGGTAGCATTACTCGAGATAGGTTTCGCTTTCCATATAGTTCGGTAATGGTACTTCCGTTGTGAATTGGAGGGTGTATATGTGTTGAGTTGTCTATGTTTCCTCCTGTCCATATTGTGTTGTGTTTGGGACGTGATGGATGCGCCTGATCCGTGTGGAATATGCTGCATAGTGGTATGCGCTTGTGGATGTGCGTGAACCTCGTGAGTGGGACTTGCGGAAAGATCGCCGCCTACTATCAGATCCATAACTTGCATCATGGTGTACCGTTCTGTGTTCTGGAAGAAAAAAAAATATCTCGGCAGAATCAGGGTGTTCAGCATTACATGAAAAATCCACACATAACAAGGCCTACTTCGGGATGTACTTCGCTCGGCTCTTGGGATATCAGGAGGGCTGGTATTGTCGAAAGACAATGAACTTAGCGCTACCTCAAAATCTGAGCAAGAAGAGCTTTGATCGGGTCTGTGCATGAAAGCAATCCCAATGAAGTTTTAATGTAGTAGTAGTTTAACTAAGTAAGCATTGAATGGAGGGGTGTTGTTGTACCTTCTTTACATTGAGTTCCATTAATGTATTATACCTAGCTATCTAACTTATTTGGAATGGGAGAGGGCAATAAGTGCTAGTGAATTTCTTTCTTGATATGTTGTGAATTTTCCGGAGAAATTAGGCTAATCGCTTTTTACCTTCTTTACAAATTTAGGTATGTAACTTACTTAAGGTAGCGTCGGTTTATTGGAGATTTCACTGACCAATTTCTTTCTCTTTTTAGTGTCTTTTTTACACCTTCGGCGCTGATGAATTTCAGATGACGGGTGTTCCACTTATTCTTATTGATGGCTGGTAGAATTAGACCAGAAGTGCCCTAACGTCCTTCCTTTGACGCTAGTTTTGGGGGGTAAGATGTTCTTACGCGCTCTTCTGTGTAGGTTCGAGGATCAAGTGTTTTCAAGTGTGTTGTATTAATTAACTTCCTTGATCCTACTGGCTGCGCCAATTTGTTGAAAGTCTTTTCTTCCTTCTTCTTTGTTGCGTCTAATTCCTCCCAGGCTTATCGTTGTGCACGTTGAGTTGCGTGGAGTAGTAGTATATGCTCGGTTCCTAGTACTGGTGTGGAGTAGCTTGTAGAAGCTCAGCTCCTAAATGAAAATAATCTACGACTGAATACCACTGATTATACTCGTTTACTACTCATTTCTTTTACATTTTGCTACTCTATATATACAAATTGTTCTTATTCTATACATGGGAAAATGTTGTACTTACTTCCCAGTACGGAAGATGTGCAATTTACTTCCGACTGTATTTTACTTCCGACTTAACACTTTGTGTAAATAATGTTAACCTTGTACGATGTGTTAAGTCACGCATATTACATTCTTCAATTAAATCGTGGCACTCGTCGCGTTTGTATACATACAAATATTTTGCAAGAACAAGAATCACTTGATGTTTGTTATTTATTTATGATGTAATTCTCGGGTTACAGTAGGCATTTGTGGCTTACTGTATTAACCGTGAATTAACATCTTGCTAGTTGCTACCTATATACATATGTTTCACCACCGGCGCAAGGTCGTCGTATTGCAACTTGAGACATCTTGCGCGCAGAGGTATTGCGTCATCTTCGCTGTTTTACATGAAGTCATGTAGGTCAGTGATTGAAATTCTTTATGCAGCGAAAATGATGTAGTAGATAGGTATGTAGGCACAATGTTTTTAGTTATGCGTTGCAATAAATACGTTTTCTTCCAACATGATGTAGGTATGTATATGCATGTGCACTAAGAATATATATGTAACATCAGTACTGCCAATATAAAGAGAGCTAAAATTTGTATTTCATTGTTGGCGTCCTTTCTTTTAAAATTGTCAAAGAGAAAAACAAAATTTCTATGGAGGACAAAATAGTTAATTTTCTTAGATATAACAAATTAACATTAAATTCTTGAAAATTACAACACCTGACATTTGGAGTTGACAAGTATCTGTTTTCTGCTTCTGCTTTCAATGTGGTTGGCAAAGCAGAAATGTAAAATTTCTGCTTCTGCCTCTGCTTCTGTCGCTGCTTTCTGCTTTTAATGTGTCACGGCCTCAAGTTCGGACACGAAAACAGAAACACCGGGCTTTCATCGAACGAGATGCTGTAACCCCGTGTAAGCCCAGGATTTTCAAAAAACAAGATAGTGTAGCCCGGTGTAGCCCGGGGCTTACCCGATATTTTCATCGAACAAACCCTTTCTATTCAACTGTTAAAGTGAGGCGACGCCTGCCGCGTGCATTGGGTTTTCACCTTAAAGCAACTCAGCTGACATAATTCAATTGACTACTGAGTTTTGAAACGATTGATATCAGCTGTAGTCTGCTGTGGCGCTGTGGCTATGTTTTGAGCGCACTCAGGGTATTTCATTGATATTCCAGCGCCGGGGAAAAAGAGATAAGGGGTGTTGTTAAACTAAGGCCCAACCCAGACGAGAACTTTTTAGGGAAGGAAGGAATTTCCTTCCCTTGGCTTAGACGTTTCAAACCAATAATGTTGCTTCGCGTATTTTCTTATAAGATTACCGAAATTAATTGTATGCGTGTTCAATTAAGTCACATAAACAATAACTGTATCACAAATTCACAACACGTAATGCTTATTAAATTATTATATTATCACCTTCAATCGTAAATAAACATCTGTACAGCCGTCCGATGAGAAATTTCAGAATTTTCGCAATTTCAAATTGGCCGAATTGCTGTAGTATTGGTATGCTGCCCGTACTCCCGATCGAAACTTGGTAGCACGGACTTTTGCATACCCCCGAATACTTCTCCACAGTAAAAAGTGCCAATAGCTATGGCTAAGAATTTTTCTGCATGTCAGGCAGCTGTCAACTGAACTATCTGAAAGGTATTGAGACTGAGTTTTACGACACTTGATAGCTCATATCGTTATCGTTTTTACTTTGGTACTACCTTGCATCCCGCTTTTTCTAGAATGAGGGGAGCTACAGATTTAGCCGCTCCGGTAGTCTAATTATTCTTGCAGACCTTGTACTGGTTGTTTCAGATAAGTTGTGTTTAGTATCTATAACTGTTTGATGGTGTACTCATAATATTTGACATATATTCTTCTGATGACTCGTCTTTCAAAGGTAACGTTGACTCTAGTTGTGCATATGAGTCGTCTTCGTTGTTCTCGTATTATGGTCGTAGCATACTGCATATAGCAACATGCTTCACTGAGACGAGTTGCACGCATACGGCCGGCCCATAGCCACATGAAAGGCGAAGAAAGACGCGCTGAAGACCGACGAACAAAAAAAGAAGAAGAAGAAGAGGGTAGACATCTGTCTTGTGCTTGTCATAAAAAGTTAAGCTCGTGAAAAGACGTAGAAAAATTCTATAGTGTATAAAATCGCGAATTTCTTTGTGGCCTCGTGCAAGGAATTGGATATATTCAAGTGAATTTCAATAATGTTTTAACATTTAAATAATTTACCTTAACATATTTTTTGGATACATTCAGCTATTGTGGACAAGACCCGATAAGCCGAACATGGTGAAAGGTCAAGTAATCACCGAGATATTTCAGGATACACAGCTCTTCAGTACGCAGCAAGAAGTGGTAATATAGAAATTTGTCATCTACTAATAGACAGAAATTCTGATGTAAATGCTAAAACTGATGGTGGTGCTACTCCATTGCATAGAACCGCACTGAAATAATGAGCATTTGAAACAAACTATTAAATCCAATGGAATGAAAGTTATTGTGAATTTTTGATACTTTAAAATAATTTCTTATATAAATAGATTTTAAAAATACTAGTTTTATGTATATACTAACCTTTAAAATGTTATTACACATTGTATCTATTTGAATTTTCAGAGGCTCAAATGGCTGTAGTGCGGTGAACAAGATTCACATTGTTACATACTTGAATTCACGCTGTTTTCTAAGATTAGGTTATCACACATTAGTCATACAATGAAAGGCTCAAATGCCTGTAGTGCCGTGAACAAGATTCACGTAGTTACACACTTGAATGCTCGCAGTTTTCTAAGATTAGGTTCTCAAACTTTAGTCATACAATTTTGATAGGCTCAATTGGCAGTGTAGTGGTGTAAACCAAATTCAATTAGTTAAGTACGTGGTCCATACCACTATCCGACTAGTACATTACAAATTTAGTCAGATAAACTCGTTCTCATTATATCCTATTCTGTTCAATAATGAAACTTTGGTATGAAGAGGCGGAAATTAACTATTTATAGAATAAGAAAAAATTAACTAACCAGTTTTATAGCTATCACACCCGTGGGTGTTATTACTATTAACTCATTCATCACCAAAGCTATGTATTAAACTTGTGAAGTAGCCTAGGTGGGAGACTTTCAGAAGTATTCTTTCACAGAGATCCCGCATCCAGTTCCAGAAGGCCTTTTCGAGGAATGGATAGATGGTGAGTATGCTTAGTAATTTTAAATTTCTGAAATGTCTGCGTGTGCTAATATAACCAAAAAAAAAGGTGGACATATGAATTCTAAACAGTTCTCCCCCTTCGCCACTCTCTGACGACATTTGTATTTGTGATGTGAGGTTGTATGAAGTTGAACAAATTGTTTTGACAATTTGTGTCTCATGATATAAGTATAGTTATCATTATTTTAATAGAATAAAATAATTCCAAGCCAACGCGTTTCGTTCGGTTGTAATTGTTGTTAGCGATAAGACCATGTCCTTGTTAGTTTCATTGACAGAGGTAGCAGTATACATATCAAATGTATTTAGGGATAGAAATAAGAATCAAGCATTGTCCGCGAAAATAAGTTTAGTTGAATTGAGTAAAGAATACCACGATTGCTAATAAAAAAATGTTAGATTGCATAACATGAATCGGAAGTGGAGTTCTCATTTCCTCTCACTCTCCTGGAGCCCTCCTACCATGAAGGTTGACCAGGTCCGCTCTCGTCTTCTCTTTTCAGGTCGTTAACAGGGATACTGTATCATATCGCCCACAGTATCGAAGGGTGGTTGGGGCAACGGTGGTGGAAGCAGAACACCTGCGTTGCTAATTAGGTAAGTGGTAGGTAGTGTAAAGGTCCCTTCAGAACTGAATGTGTGCTACGGCCTTTGGTTTGGCAGGCACCTGCCCACCTTTTCCGCTAATAGCGGAGGCGAGCTAGCGTGCCGCCCTGCAGTCAACGCTGTCCAACGAGCTCATGCTGGCAGTCGGGACTTCACGTCCAAGCCAATCACTCTGACATAGTTCCATAACAAAATGACGCCCAACGTGGGGCCACCTCAGTTGGACTTCGTTGGTCTAATTGTGACTTTTGCTGGGGACTTCGACTTGTTGTGAGATGGTCATTTGGCACTTTGCTAATTGACTGACCTCAAGCCTCATATCCAGTGGAGGTTACTTGCGGACCTGAGTCTGACTGGTTTTGTTATCTGAATTGATTTAAGTAGAGTAAAGTCCGATACTTTGATAAAGTTTTCACGAGTTTTTGAATTTTGATTAAAGTAAAGTTTTCCATTGTGATTTAGATTTTTTTTTATTGTGAGTTTAGTAACGTAGAATTTTTGATATTGTCTTTGTATCAGCAGTACGACTTTAGGTTTGACTTTGATCAAGCCTCAAGTCGGAACAGTTGTCGAATTTTGTTTGAATTATTTTTTAGATTTTTTTTGAGTAGATCTTTCCCGCTGGCCTTCTGCTATGGAAATAGTAGGTACCTCACAACTTGTTGCTTGTGTTCTCACGGGGTCGTGTCTTTGTTTCCCAACTGGCTGGACAGAGTCATGAGTCTATGAGATGACTCTCTGGCGTTTTTCTAAATAGTTGACCAAATTCATGGCTCTGCCCAACTAGAAGGTTAGTTAGACAGGGCATCGAAAGAAGGGGAAGGAAAGAGATGTTGGTGGATGGAAGTGATGCTGGAGATCTTCAGTAATCAGGAGTTGGCATACTGCTGACTGCCTGGCTGAAGAATCTCTAATAAGATTTTTAGTCTCTGACATCTCCAACCCGACTTTCCCAAGATCTCTGTGAGAATTTAATTCTTTTCATCCACACATTCACACTACTTGCCTTTACCGCATAATTTCTGATCTGATTGAGAGATTGGAAAGCTTTTGTGTTGAAACTAAGCTCTTGGAGAGATGGAGGAGATTTGTAGGATAAATCTTTTTTTTCTGATTTTGTGTTCGAAAAGTTTGAGTTTAGCTCATAAAATTTTTTGTAAGTACTAGATGCGTCGTAGTTTATAGCATAATTTCGATAAGCTAGATTACATATATTTTAGTTTTGAAGATTTTGTTTCTGCTATACGGTTGTAGACATCGAATGTTATTGAATTTTCTATTCTGAATTCTTGTCGTGATTTGCTTGGGCTATAGATCAAATTTTCGTAATACTATTTCTGTTCTGTTGAGTTGCAATATTTGAGATGGCTACTATGCGAACGCCACCACCTGCGACTTTAGTCCCAGTACAGATGCCAGAATAGTGCTCCATTTTCCAAGATGGAGACTGGTCCGCCAGACGAAAACCGGTGACTACAATCTGTGGTCATGCGTTTTATAAAGCATGTTTGCGAGCATGGATAGGAGAGCAAGCTAATTGTCCCAATTGCCGATGCGCACTCACACAGCAAGATTTCATTGCGAATACCGGTGCGATCCCGAAGAGGTACCTCACTCTTCAGACGAAGGAATATTTTCCGCAACAGTCCTCACATCTTGAAGTGCCTCAACCGATACCTCCACCGGCAAGTCGAGAGTCTTTGTCCCCTGGGCTACGCTCAGTACCTAGATCCCATGATAATTGAAGAAGAAATAGTTTGTCACCTGCACCTTCGCAGCAGGGCCTCTTAGACACGGATCTTATTATATCCAATCCTCGAACCCAGTTACAACATTTGGTTCAGGCAGAGATTACTCGAAGCATGAATGCTCTGCGTGCTGAGATCACCGACGTCAGACAGCGAGTCTCTGCTGTGATTCAGCAGGCGGACGTTTCCGGTCCACCACCACTACCTTTTGGAGAACGTACCCAAACGCCCAAATTTTTTTTGGAAAATCAGAGAGGCCCGCGTGTTCGACGTTCGTTCTCAGCCGGGCAAAACAGACCTTCATTTCCACCCGCTGCACTTTTCGTTCCTCGTATAATGGCAGTAATTCCGAGCTCTCTGTGGACGAGTTTATTCTTCGAGTCGAAGCGCTCACGCACTCCGCTCTAGAAGGAAATTTTGACCTCCTTGTTAGGAACATGCTTATGTTATTGACGGGACCAGCCAAGGATTGGTACTGGTCTCTATTAAGACACAACCCTTTTCAAATTTGGGAATTTGTCAGGATTGGATTGTCGATTGAATTGGGGGTGCCCAAGGATGACTTGAAAATCCGACTGCAACTGATGTCACGGAAACAGAAGCCTGGTGAATTATTCTCTATGTAACACCATCATCTAGTGTTGCTGCGTGAAAAACTGAGAACTCCATGCCAGACCTGGAATACTTGGAAATCGTCAAGTCCAATCTACTACCTGAGATTCAGGAGAAAATCTGTCTGCACCCTACCAATAACATCAGTCAATTAAGATCACTCCTCACTCAAATACAAGCGATACAATTACGCATTGCGACGGCTAGTAGCCTGCACCCTTGTCGACACCATCGAGTGAGTGAAGTGGACGAAGCATCCGATTTTAGTTCTGAGTTGTCAGTGCTACCTGAATGTGACAACAGCTTACAAGATCTATAAGCTATGGCAAACAGATCCGCGGCAATTTGCTGGAATTGCGATCAGCAAGGCCACCATTATCAATACTGTTTACAGGAGAGACAGCAATTGTTTTGCTATGGATGCGGACGCAAAAATGTCTTAAAACCAAATTGTAGGCACTGCTTTGCGAAAAACGAGAGACAGCTCGGGATTCCCAACAACTTTTCTCGACCAGTTTCAACGTCTCGAACGAAAACAGCTCCAACCAATCCAGTCCAATCATTGAACAGGGAAGACGGTCCGCTAAATCAACAGACATTTCTGAAGAATTACTAGACTGTCCGTTAATATCACACAGTGACTCTCGTGATATCGACCATCCATGTGACAGTCATATGATTTTTGACAATTGTTCAGTCCTCACACATAAATATAAATATACCACGATGAAGTTCCTGCTGTCAGCTTGAAGGCACTAAGCAGAAAAATATTCCCTCGACGTTCTTCCAGAGTCATATTGAGTGTGCCTTCCTACGACGAAATATTTCCTGAAGTATAAAACAAAAGAAACCACAAAACATCAAGTTAAATTAATAAATGACAAAAACACTTATCTAATCTAATCTGTATCGTATTTTTAAGTTGAATTTTAATTTGTTTGTTGAATTTTAGACTGAATTATACTAGTTTGTAGGTTAGTTTTTTTTTAGATTAATTTTACATTGAATTGTTTTATATTGAAGCTAAATTGTGATATTAGGTTAAGCAAAATGAATTATTAAATAAAATTTTATATTTGAAATAAAAAAAAAACTGAGTTATCCTCTAAACCGGCTCTCCTCCATCACGAACGAGACTAGATCTCACATTGGTCCTTCAAAGCCGGATAACTCAGTCGAATCAAATATAAAATTGAATACATTGCTTAATACTATCACGTGATTCAAGCCTCTCCATTCAAAATGCCTACAGATGACGAATGCAGTATATCTGACGCCGGGGACGAAATCATTAGCTCAATATTAGAGTTGGTTGAGTCTCAAAAAGAGGTCAAAGATTTAATGGAAGACCTCTTTAGAAGGCATCAAAGAGAAGGTAAAAAGAAAACTGTCAAATCGACAGAAAAACGCCTACAAACGTTCACCGAATATTGGAAAGAATTCCAAACGCCGCATAGGGTAATTCAAAAGAGAGCGACAAAGGAAAATCGCAAATTAGAATATTTCACGAAAGAGACATTTAGTGATGTACAGGAGTATTATTTTGAAAAAGCAGCAAGCATGGAAGAGGATATAGACAAACTAACACCAACGCCTGTCAACAATCCTCCTCAGACATTGACAAATTATACTTTCTAAAGACAAATCTAATAGGAGAGGCTGAAAAATTGCTCAGGCATTATGAACTATGCGACGCAAATTATAAACCAGCTTGGCAACTCCTAAAAGAACGCTACACAAATAAGCGAATCCTAGTCAACGTACAACTGAAAAAATTATTGTCTCTCCCAACCACAAATCATGATCCTGCCGAAAGTATCAAAAGACTACTAGACAACATAACAGAAGCACTATTAGCATTACAACATTTAGGTATAGAAACCAATAACTGGGATCCAAAAATATTATATTTAACTGTGCAAAAATTGCACCCAGATACTCATCAACTATGGGAACAGAGCTTACATAATAGCACTGAATTACCAGAATTAAAGACACTCACACAATTCCTAGAGTCTCGCTTCAGAACTCTAGAAATTATAGGAAACAAAAATATGTCGTCAAATACTACACAGAGAAAACCATTCTCACCAAAACCAACTTATGGATTCTTGAATAGAAGCAAAAGTTCAGTAACAAAGCACCCACCTACAAAAAGGTCTTCATGCAGCTATTGCAAGGGTGACCATATCATATGTCACTGTCCAACCTTTAGGAATATGAACACCCGACAACGACATGAAGTTGTCACAAATAAGCATTTTTGCAAAAATTGATTACCACCCAATCACCTAACCTTAAATTGCACAAGCAATAAAAGGTGTTATCACTGTAACAAAAGTCACAAAACTCTGCTCCATTATGAGCAAAACAATTCGGTGACAAATTCAACAAATGAATCCACCCAAAATTCCAATATGGATATTGAACCAAGCACACCTTAGGTTGTAGAAATGACGAACAACAAGTTCAAAATTTTCTAACCGCTAATATGAAAAGAGCTCTCCTCTCTACAGCTCTAATAAACGTCACCTCACCATCTGGAAGCACAATGACATTTCGAACATTAATAGACTCTGGATGTTCAGTGTCTATTATGACAGAAAAGGCCATTAAACTATTACAGCTTAAAGGATCTAAAACTATCCAAGAATTAATTGGACATGGCACAACTCCCACCAATACAACCGTTCAGCAAGCCACAGTCACAATTAATTCTTTACACAACAATTTTAAAATAGCAAGGAACAAGCTCGTGATAGGAAAAATCACAGAATTGCTGCCTACCAATACGATTAAAATGTCAAACTGGAGACACATTAAAAATCTCCCATTAGCAGATCCCACCTTCTCGATTCCAGGAGAATTTGACATTCTTCTTGGAGCAGAAGTTTACGCCAACATTATTAAAAATGGAATTAGAAGAGGATCTAGCAATACACCCACAGCCCAAAACACTGAACTAGGCTGGATTCTGGTCGGAGGAGTACCAGAAATAAAGAGCACGAATACGACTGTGTTATCTACCTATACTACAACAAACCCCAAGTTGAACAAAAAATTAAAACGAATTTGGAATCACAATACCTCGCCAACATTCACACCGAAAGATCAGCTCTGCAAGGGATCAAGACAACGCTTGCCGCCCGAAAAATATGAATATGTATCCATCAAGACGCACAATACACCAAGGAAGCAAGGAAGTACTGCACTTTAACAACTCTTTCCACCATTAACACAAAATGGAAAAATAAAACAAAAGTATCGCCATCTCGTTCAACGTCCACACAAACTGAACCCAATGTCAGACCTTTTATTCCTCTGCCAGAAAATGCAACAAAAATATTCTCACTCGTCCACTCTCTAAAATATGTCCTCTCCAATCACAAACATCTCCTGACATTCAAATATCCCCACCAAAATATATTTCTCTCGGGCAGTCCTAAATTCCAAAACACCCGTTATATTCGAATATAAACGATTCCAAAATCCGCCAAAAATCACTTCAAGTTTGAAAGTTGACAAGTGCGCGCAGTGGTTTTTCTTTTTGAGTTCGTTTATATTTTTTATTTTTTTATTCTACCATGGATGAGTTATAGGAGATTTTCAACTCAGAATCTTTGGATTCTGTGGATGCTGGCCTATCTCCAACTCCATCAGAATTATTGGCTCCCTTCAAGCCAATCAGGCCTATCAGCCCTCTGCCTCCAATACCTAAGAAGGAACGGAAGGTGAAATCAGTCGTCATACGACCATCACCCGTGCATTCCTCACCTATCAAACAAAAGACAAGGCCATTTGAGGCAAAGGAAGCATCTTTTCCAGTAAAGGCAACAACGTTCTGAAATTCGGACCTGAGTTGACTCAGAATCGACCTGACAAAGGTCCAGCATGCTCAATGACACACGTCAGTAGTCAACAAAATGCAGCAGCAAACAAAGCACTACCGAGTCTGCCAGAAAACCTTGACGAGATAACACCCGCGGTAATCAGTTCGAATGCTTTCCAGACTTCAGCTGAAATACTTATCAAGAAACCATCACCGCGGAAAATAGAGGAACAATTTCTGAATGTCCCGATTAGTCCTCCAAAGGAATTCCAAGATCATCCAGCACCCAATATTAAGCAAACACCAGAGAGATCAGAGCCAGGGATTCCAAAAGATCTAGTTGGGAGAATTATTGCCACGCCAATTGTCGTCAAGTTGCTGGAAACAACAAATACTCCTTGGAACGTCATCAGGGAAGCAATGACGTTCTGCAAATGGTCTCTGCCTGGAGATGTTACTATGAAGATGAAAAGGCAAAGGAACAAATTACACATCTTCCATCAACAAAACGTAAGTTTATTCTCAAAACAAAAAACATTTTTTTTTTGGAGGCGGGAGGATGTTCAGTCCTCACACATAAATATAAATATCCCACGATGAAGTTCCTGATGTCAGCTTGAATGCACTAAGTAGAAAAATATTCCCTCGAAGTACTTCCAGAGTCATATTGAGTGTGCCTTCCTACGACGAATTATTTCCTGAAATATAAAACAAAAGAAACCACAAAGCATCAAGTTAAATTAATAAATGACAAAAACACTTATCTAGTCTTCATTTCACACAGTTTAACTCTAGGGAAGTTTGGTGAAAATTCGAATTAAATCCAACCGAACATTGCACACATACTGCAGAACATCAGCTAATACTCCTAGAAATGATATTTCACCTAAAAACAATCAAAAGTCATCAATAAAATCAAAAAAATCAATATCAAAATGCAGCAACGCATACGTACCTCCTAATATTTACATTTTTTGATGACAGCAAATGGTACATTCAGACATCGCATCAATCGTTGCTAGGGCAACACCAAGAGGCGAGAAGACGTAACTGGTTACAGCGGCTATATAAAGCCGATGAATTTCAGTAGATGGCACCATTCTTTTGGCAGAGTTGATGTGTATCAGAGCTAATCTGAGAAAAAAGAATCGTGCTTCCTACCTTTTTCCACAGAAGATAATTCTGGTCAGGGATAACCTGAATTTCCTTTCCTATCATACAGAAGATAATTCTGGTCAGGGATAACCTGAATTTCCTATGATACAGAAGATAATTCTGATCAGGGATAACCTGAGCTTCTTATCATTTTATACAGAAGATAATTCTGATCAGGGATAACCTGAACTTATTATACAGAAGATAATTCTGATCAGGGATAACCTGAGCTTATATAGAAGATAATTCTGATCAGGGATAACCTGAGCTTCACATCCTTTTACACAGAAGATAACTCTGGTCAGACAAATCTGAGTCTGAATTTTTTCATAGAAGTTTTTTACTTCCTTGAGCCCATACGTACCGTAATTCTAACCAGAGATAAATCTGAGTGTCTGATTACTTCTTTGTGCCCACACGCAGCACAATGGCATTTCTTTATTGACTGAATATTAAAATTTAATTTGATGATAGTGCTCAGATCTTCTTCTTCTTTTAATTTGATTGTTGAATTTTAGACTGAATTATACTAGTTTGTAGGTTAGTTGTTTTTAGATTAATTTAAATTGAATTATTTTATATTGAAACTGAATTGTGATATTAGGTTAAGCAAATTGAATTATTAAATAAAATTTTATATTTGAAATAAAAAAAAACTGAGTTATCCTCTAAACCGGCTCTCCTCCCTCACGAACGAGACTAGATCTCACAACAATTCTTTAGTAAAAGCAGGGAACCTGATTGACTTCGCTGCAGATTTTCAAGCTCCGGTTTCCACCTGTAGGGAGCCCACGACACTAATAGACACTTCTTTGGAAGAGAGAGTCCTTTATATTCGACGTTCCGATAAAACCGACTACTTTTTGCTGGGAATGTTACTGATCAGGAGATTCGGCCTCCTGTCGTTTCTGTATTAAAACGGCCACCAAGCTCTGTTATGACGAATGGGCGTGACCCTTTTTATATCCGCTGACGCCTTATCATAGTCGTCTGCAAAACTACAATGCAGTACGAGAACGTATTTTCTCCTCAGTGACGGAGCTAGCAGCAATTATGTATCCTGACTTGGACCTTGGAAAGGGAAAGAAACGATCGACCGTTCGTTGGCGGGAATACTGTCGATGAATGAGGCAGAAATGCAAAAAATTGGCACATATTTCCGCGTCGATGCCAGAAGACATTCGAACGTATGCCTAAGTACGACTACTCGGGCGATCCGAGACTGGGTTCCTTGATAGTGGTGCCACTATCAGTTTCCTAGGGCAAGGAGCCCTAGAGAGGCTTGCAGAAGCAGAGGTTGAATGGAAGAGGTATCGGACACAGGTACAAGTAGCTAACGGTGCCATGACGAACGTCCATGCTCACGTGGACTTGGACATCACTTTTCGTCCTAAGACCCAAAACCTGCATTTTTACGTGGTTTCTGGGCTCGCACAGGCACTATATCTAGGAATAGACTTCTGGCGTCTATTTGTGTTGGCTCCAGATGTCCTGGGTATAGTTGCAGAAGTGACACCAAGCCTAATAGCTACCTCTGACACCGACTGTCATGTTTTTCCTGCTATACATCAGCTACTAAACAGCTCTTTCCTTCTTTCACCTCTTTAGGCTTGGGAAAAACATCTGTGGTCACTCACAGGATCGAGGCAAATGACGCAAGTCCGATAAAACAAAGTTTTTATCCGATATCAACAGCAGTACAGAGTTTGATGGATGCTGAATTATGACGAATGCTATCTCTCGGAGTGATAGAGGACGGCCAGAATTCTTCTTCTTCTGAGTCGATTTCCTCCGGCGAACTACATCACTAGCCTGGACCTCAAATACACTTTCTGGCAGATCCCACTAGACACTGAGTCCAGAGAGAGGACCGCGTTTACAGTACCTGGTCATCCTCTCTGTCAGTACACCGTGATGCCATTCGGCCTTTGCAATGATCCACAAGCTATGTGCCGCCTCACGCATAAGGCCATTCCTTTCGATCTTCGTGAGTATATCCTCGTTTACTTGGACGATTTATTGATTCTGTTATCAGACTTTGACTCTCATCTCACACTGCTAGCCCGTGTAGCGGATTGTTTAAGGAAAGCTGGCCTCACTATCAACGTTGAGAAGAGTAAGTTCTGTATCAAAGAGACTAAATACTTGGGTTTTATTGTCGAGAAAGGAGGAATACGCAACTGACCCCGACAAGATTTCAGCCATAGTTGCCTATCCGTCACCTATAACTGTTCGGCAGGCCCGACGCAAGCTAGGTATATCGGGATGGTAACGACGATTCATTCCGAACTATGCTGACTTAACTGCCTCCATCACAGACACGCTGAAGAATCCTAGTTAGTTCCAATGGACACCCGAAGCCCAGACGTCTCTGGAGTCGTTGAAGCAAAAATTTACCTCTGCTCCGTTGTTGGTGAGCCCAGATTTCACCAAACCGTTCGTTATGCAGTGTGATGCGAGCCAACAAGGCATCGGTGTAGTGCTGATGCAACTAGATGACGATGGCCACGACAAGCCTATGTCTAGAAAAAGTTGAACGCAGCACAGCGCAATTACACGGTCGCAGAGCAGGAATGCTAAGCAGCGCAGCTTTATTAAGTCTGCAGCAGTTCCGGGCCTTCATAGAGCTTATGCCATTTATGATAGTGACTGATCATGCGAGCTTGAAAATGCTGATGTCTCAAACGGACCTCAGCGGTAGACTTGCTCGGTGGAGTTTGAAGCTTCAAGGTTTCGACTTCACCATCGAGCACCGAAAAGGAAGCCTGAATGTCGTTCCTGATGCGCTGTCACGAATTCATTGTGACAGCCTAAAAACACCTGAAGATCCTGGCCCGGAAGTTGACCTTAGTTCTCAATATTTAAACTCGTGGAATATGAGGAGCTGAGGCATAAGGTTAAAACGACTTCTGGCAAACTACCAGATCTTTGCGTCAGGGGTGGCTTTATATTCGGACTGCTGCGAGCACAGGCGATCCGAGAAGAACCTTGGAAGCTTTGGATTTCTGTATTTCACGAGGGCTTGTCTCCGACGTTATTTCGAGAGCGCATGATCCGCCACTAGCTTCTAACGGAGGTATAGGGAAAACACTGGAACGTTTAAGAAGACACTTGTACTGGCCACGAATGACAGTTGATGTCAGAAACTACGTAGGCGCCTGTGAGGTGTGCAAAGAGAGCAAAGCCCCAATAATATTCTTACACCACCTATTGGAGTCCAGTATGTGACCGAAAGACAATGGCAAAAGCTGTATATCGACTTTCTAGGTCCATATTCTCGGTCAGTGAAAGGAAATTTCTGCATATTGATAGTTCTTGACCATTTTTCCAAGTTGTTGAGTTTCTAAAGTACTTCTAGTACTCTCATCAGAGCACCTTTTGATCTGGAACAAGGCACGGTTACTGAGATTACGTACCTTCAAGATGCTTGGGCGTTTACTTAATTGTCCCGAGATAGGTAGAGCAGTGATGCGTATGGAGCAGTTTACTACCTTTACTCCCAGTGCGGTTCAATGGGGCAGCTTATTAGCTTTACTCCTAGTATAGATGAACGGAGCAGCTTACTAGCTTTACTCCTAGTATAGATGAGCGGAGCAGCTTACTAGCTTTACTCCTAGTATAGATGAACGGAGCATCTTACTAGCTTTACTCCTAGTATAGATGAATGGAGCAGCTTACTAGCTCTACTCCAGGTAAATGAAACAACTCGTGTTCTGTTGCTACTCACTAACTAACTCACTTACTAACTTCTTTATTCAAAATCACAGTTTATTTACACAATTTTCTACTTAATACTATTGTTATTTTCTTATTACGCTAAGCTAATTTCATCACAGCAAATATTCGTATATAATTATTATTTCCGTAAAGTGTTTCTTTGTGGCATTCATAAATTAATTTCCGCAAAGCTTTTGCCGGTTTGTTGTTGTTACATCACGGCATTCATCGCTTTCATATGTACATACATAAATACTTCCGCAGACCGTTCGCCGCTTTGCTGCTATTATGACATATTCGTGAACCATTGTTTCGTTCACCTGAGTTCTACCGCTGGCGCAAGGTTATCACATTGTATCGTGTGAATTCTTGCGCGCAGGGGATTGTGTCCCTGCCTTCACTTGTTTCTTTATGTGATTAAGAAATTGGTGTAGGTCAGTAGCGAGTGATTTTACTGAACGTGCAAATATGTTTGTAGATATATGTTTATACTTGCAGATGGGAATTATAATTCTGCATGCAATGAGAATATTGTAGGTATGTACATATCTACATGTGTGCATTTCTTTATTGATTCATGAATTTTAGAATTCTGCGTGAAGCGAAATCGATTCAGATATGCATGTATGTATGTATGTACATGTTTAACTGATGCCAATGGATGCTCTGTATGTAACAAATCTCCCCCTTTTTAGAAAAAATGTGTTATTCTTGGGAGAGGAATAACGCATTAAAAAAAATTAACTTATTTGTTTGATAGCTTGGGAAAAAGAAAAATATTTACTTGAAACTTTTGTATGTGTATATGTACGTAATGCTGAGATGAGTACATGTGGTGTTTAGCTGTATTAAAAAGAACAAAGTTTATCTATGCGAGGGTTAATTTGGATTAGCTTAACTGTATTTTGTACTTATTTATTTTTTTTTTTATTGTTTTGTTATAACTATTTTTATGTCTACTATTTATGAGTACAACAATTTATATACATTTTTGGTACAATTTTCTTTATTATAGGTAGTTATTCGTACTATATGTGTGAATACATATTTTATGGTACTATTACTCTTATGTTCTATATGTGTAATTACATATTTATTTTTATTAGCACTATATGTGTGAATAAATATTTTTTGGTGCTTATAAAATTTAACTTAAACCTATTTATACGTTTATAAATTATTTATATTGATTTATTCATGATATACATATGTACATGTAAAAAGTGTGTAGCAATTGAATTCACCATTGAGATGTTTGTTTTATCTTGGGCTATGCAGAATTTATTTAGAGATGGAATTAAACTACCTGTAAATGGCGGGTGCGTGGAATTGATTCAAATTCGACACGGCTTAGTGCTTGTGGAAGTGGTGGTGGTGGAGGAATAGGTAAATTTTGTCTGCTACCTGCTTGTTGCTGGTGGGTGGCACGTTGTTTAATCGCATCCTTTAATTCTGAATGAGAGGTTTGTGAGACAGCTTGTTCTTTGTTTCTTGCTGTCGTTACTTCTACAGAGGTAAGAGTTTTAAATTTTGATTTGTTTGTGTTAGTGATCTCCGACTGAAAATTTTGCGAGATCTGCTTGACTTTACTTGTGGGAAAAGTCTTTTGTTGTGGAGATGGTTTATCTTGAAACTTGGTATCTATTCTGGACTCATGGTTCAAGGTATCCGTAGCTTCTTTAGAAATTTTAGGGTATGTCTCAGTGTCTAATTGTACCTTTTGGTTACTGACAGTTAATACTGTGGGTGTTTTGACTACTATTTTTCGTTTCTTGTTACTTATAACTTTACATAGTTTCAATATTCCAATTAGGCAGAGTACAAAAATTACTACGGAACTTAGGGATAAAGAGCTTATTTGCATCATTTGTGCTTTATTTCTTTCTTTTCTTTGGTTGTCCAGTGTATTTATCTGTTCTTCCAGCTGATCTAGAGAGTGTGAATTTTCATTTAAAATCTGATTGGCATCCTCTGTTTTTAACATAACTATGTGTTTTTGGGTAGTGAGATTGGTATACTTAATAAATTTCTGAATGGTTTCATTTATACTAGAATTTAGCAGATGAGGATATTCCGGTTGTGAGATTTTAATACTCTGATGATCTTCATCTTCGTAGAATATAATCTGATCAGCTATTTGGAAGTGGCAGGGTTCGTTTAATATTAAAACTCCACTTCCAAATAGGTTGGAACTATGTAAACTTTTACTGCATGAAATTGTAATTTTCTGAGTAGTTGGAAATGAAAAGAGCCAAGAGTTTTTCCTTGTTAACTTCACTAACAGTTGCGGAACTTGAGTTTGGACCAGATATTCGCAGTTACCTGTTTCATTATTGGGGTTGAATAAAAGCTTATGGACATTCTTTTAAGTAATGCCCTTGTAGAATTGGGTTGAGCAAGGGACCAATGTAGGTACTTTCATTCAGATTGTTTGATAATTTGGTGTATACCCGAAACTCAGATTGTTTGAATAGTACGAACTCCTGTGTGGGTAGGTGGCTTGCAATGTATGCATGTTTAATGTCTAGTAACAATGAATGGTTATCTGGGGTTTTGAAGGGGAATAAATGGATTTGTTGCAGTTTGAAAGGCTGCATGTTAAGAATTGGAATAGTAATTCTTATTACTAGTAGTTCATTTAGGATTTCAGACTTTACTTCCAGTTCCTGTCTCAATATAGCCAGATCTTGAACTCTGTTAGATTTCTAGGGATATGCCTTATAATAAGTCTCTAATAATGTAGATGGTGATAGTAACAATGGATGTACTTGATTGTTTCTTAGTGCTGTCAGTATTTGGATAAATGTTTGTTGTCTTAGTTCTATATCTAATACTTGTAAACTAATTGTGGTCACCACTTCTTGGATGCGTTGTCTCGTACTTATTTCTCCAGTAACCATATCAATTAGATCATTTACGGTTTTCGTTAACTCTCTTTGGCTGGTTGATTGGTTTTCTCATTTTCTCGAATGAAGATTTAAATAACGTTATTTGATGTTTTTCCAGTTCCAATAGTGCCTGTGTATCAGTTTCTAAGTTCGCAATTTTACTGTATATTTGTTTTTCATTGTTGCGTCCATTGTTCCGAAAAGATAGTGTAGGCCTCTACCTATTCCATCGAACAAAGATCTTCGATGTCGGGGGCTTATCATTTCCCTGATTGTTGTTGTTCGCTTTTTAATGGATTCTATTAGGCTGTGTATATATGCATTTTGCTCCGAACATGCGCTTGTGGTGGAATTATGAGTTTCGCAAAGTCGATTGATGAGAAAACCAGTATGCTCCATTAGAGTTGTTTCCGCTTCCAAATCGCTAATATTTATTTAGGTGAAAAGGTTCCATGTATCATGGAATAATATAATTTGTCCCAAATCTTCAAACATTATCCCAGTATTGTTTAAAGGCTGTATCTGGTAGGGGTCTGTAGCAGCACTTGATACCATCACGAGGATTGGGAGAAATGTACACAATACGATTAGTGCCATGCCTGATGATTGAATCTGTAAGATCAGATGATATAGTAAATAAAATTATTGCGTAAGAACTTCAATATTTACTAAAAATATTGTAGTTAGAAAATATCATTCTTAAAGTTATTGTAAAGAATGTATTCCAGAGTTTTATAGGCCAATTGCCTGAATTGCATTTTATTTATTATGCTTTGTCTGCAAGTTTGGCGTAATTAATTTTAATTGATTTGTAAATCAATAATGAAAAAGTAAGCAAATGCCTTCTTTGCTAGTAATTGTGTCATGCTGATAAAAGTAAATTATTATAACACCCATTTATTTATGACCTGAATTTTCTATTAGTGCCGTTGTGAGGTGTTTCCGGAATTTTTTGTGAATTATAGATAAGCAAAAAGAAATTTGTATAAATATCATGTAATACTATTGAATTTCACGTATTACTGTCTGTTCGTTCAATCTGTTGTGGTATTTATTTCTTCTACGTGTAAAAATTATGGCTAACGAAATTAGCAAGGCACTCGATCGTCTAATTGCGAAGGCTGAGTCGATAAGGATTCCTGAGAGGACTACTAGCGGCTTGGCTCTTTATCCGGTGGACAAATCCATGGAGCCATACGTACCTAAAGCGTTGCCTGGGACATCAAAGGAGGTTCTGGATTATATAACTGGCCCGCAGAAGCTCACACTTGAAGAGTACCGGAAAAAAATTGGGAAGTGCTGTGAGGAAAATCGTGGACTTCTAGTAGCGCCTAGTTCGACCCGGGGTGGTAGACGTGCCAGGTTAACAAGGGAGCTACACTACTTCAAACTGAGGGCCAGTCTGGCTACCTCTAGAAATGACCGAGTTAAGTACGAGAAACTGGTGAAGGATAGGGTGCGCCAAATAAATGAAATTAAAGGAGCCAAAAACAATAACATTAATAAAGAGAAAAAATGTTTTCCCGTGCAATTTTTTTGAAAAATAAAGTTTGTTAGATCATATTCTCTTTTTCTTTGTTGTTTTTTTTTTTGTGTCTGTTTTTACTGAATAGGAATATTGGATTGCCTTTTGTTGCTTCATAAGTTTTTCCATTGTTTTACTGCCCCCATTTTTTTTTATTTTTTTATTTTTGACAGCCATTATTCGTGAAATGGCTTCAATCTGTTCTTATGTACTGTTACTCTTCGTTTACCGATTTGAATAACAGTATTAACAGTGTTAAAGATTTGTACCACTAGATATGGTCCTAGCCATATCTGGGAAAGTTTGTGTTTTTAGCGGGGTTTTTCAGTAAAACTTTATCTCCTGTTTTGAAGGTTACTGGACGTGAACACTTATCATAGTAAACTTTTGACTTTTCCTTAGCTTTCAACAAATTTTTCCCAGCGGTAGCGTACGCTTTTTGTATTCTGTACCTCAGAAGGTGGTAGTAACTTTCGTGGTTGTAAATGGGCTCCGGCTCTCTTTTCAGATTAGAGGGAACATCCGCTGTGAACCCAAACAGACAGTCCATTGGTGTGAGCTTGGTGCCATCATGTGGACTATTATTGTATACAAAAGCCGCGGTTCTCAGGAATCGATCCCAAGCCTTTGGATTTTCAGACACAATAGCTTTCAAATACTCCACTAGGGGTCTGTGGGTTCGCCCTAGTGTGCCGTTGGATTGCGGATGGTAAGCGGAAGTCTGAATTTTTTTTTTTTTTTCAGAAGTTCACATACTCGTTTGAAAAGATCGCTTAAGAAGTTAGAGCCCTGGTCAGTTACTACCTTTTTTAGGAATGCGATAACGAGTGATTATCTCATCGAAAAATATTCCTGCTACCGTTTCTGCTTCGCTATTTGGCATGGCATAACAATCTACGAATTTCGTTAGATTGTCTTGGAGAGTCAGAATATATTCGTTTCCTGAATGAGTTTCCTCAAGAGGACCTACTATGTCTAAATAAACTTTGTCGAAGGGCATATGGGCAGTATCTGTTATGACCATTGGCATACGATACTCCGGGCTAGCCTTAATTTTTTGGCATTTATAGCATTTCCGAATATATTTCCTGATAGAACTAAGCATGTTTTTCCACTTATATTTCTTCTTTATTCTTCTATAAGTTTTGATTACTCCTTGGTGACCACCAAATGCGGAGTCATGATAGTCCTTCAGAATTGTTTCGATTTCCTCAGGGCCTGAGATATTTTCTGGGAAAGTATGTTGGGAATTTATTAGATTTTGGTTCCAGGGTGATTCGCCGTGTTCAGATGCACTGCTTTCGGATTTGCTGCTATCAGTTGAGTCAATTTCGACTAATTCATTTTGGAGGTTCCGTGGATATTTTTGAACTTTATTGGGAGTTTCTGTGTTTTGATTTTCCTCTTCAATATTATTTTGTGCCTCCCTTATTTGCGCTCTCGTAACAGCACGACAATGTTTTTGTTAAGGCTTTGAGGGTGTTGGAGAACTAGAGTGATTTTCGTCCATGTCGGAATCGGCTCGGTGATATACCTGAGCTTCCAAAATGCACGAATTGGGGTTTTCCTGGTTTAGCTGGGCAGGTATTCGACTAAGCGCGTCTGCATTAGTGTTATATTTTCCAGGCTTATATTCAATTTTATAGTCGAACTGTGAGAGTTTATGGTGAAACCTGACTAATCTCGAGGTCGGGTCTTTCACATTGAATACGCCTTTCAGGGGCTCGTGGTCGGTGTAGACCGTGAACGTTCTGCCCTGTAAATAACACCTGAAGTTCTTGGCGGCTATTGTGTGGCGAGCAACTCTTTTTCTATTGTGGAGTATCTTTGTTCCGCCTTATTTAAACTTCTACTTGCATACGCTATAGGCCTGTCTTTACATATTGTCCCTTGTGATAAAACAGCTCCCAATGCCTCATTGCTAGGATCTGTTGTTAGATTAAAAGGTTGGGTAAAATCTGGATACTTGAGTAGAGGCGGATTTATAAGGGAATTTTTAATTTTATTGAAAGAGTCTTGGCACTTTTGCGTCCAATTAAATTTGACGTCTTTCCGTAATAGATTTGTTATTGGCTTGACTATCTTTGAGAAATTAGGGTGAACTTGCGATAGTAGTTTGCCAATCCAAGAAACGATTGAGTTTGTCTGATAGTTCGTGGTGGAGGAAAATTTTGGACACAGCTTGTCTTACAGGGATCTGGAAGTGCCCCTTTGTTTGAGCATTTGTGTCCAAGGTATATTACTTCTCTGCGAAGGAACTGACACTTTTCGGGTTGTAATTTAAGATTATGGGCTCGAAGTCTGTCGAATACTTTATCCAGTTTCTCCTTATGATCTTGTAAATTTTTTCCATATATCACAATATCATCGAGATAGACAAAGCATTCTAATCCTTGGAGACCCATTAGAATATAATTCGTCAGGGGCTGAAAAGTCGCAGGTGCGCCTTTCAGGCCAAATGGCATTCTCTTAAATTCATAATGCCCGTAAGCGGTACTAAACTCAGTTTTTGGTCTGTCCCTTGGGTCTACCAGTACTTGGTGATATCCGCTTGCAAGGTCAAGTGTAGTAAAATACCGCGAATGCCCAAGCTGATCCAGTATATCCTCTATCCTGGGTAATGGAAAGGCATCCCCTATAGATTTCTCGTTAACTTTACGGAAATCTACTACTACTCGCCAACGTTTATTGCCGTCGGGCCCAGCTTTCTTGGGGACTACCAGCTATGGAGAATTCCACGGGCTTTTACTTAATTGGATTATGTCGTTGTCCAACATTTCCTTAACTTGCTCATTTATGACTGCCCGGTGTGTTTCTGGAAGTCTATACATCTTTTAATTTATGGGTGGCTGATTGTTTAGTATGGGGATGGTATGGTTTATGGTATTAGTGCACGTGAGCTTATCTCCCTTTAAATAAAAAAGATCGTTATACTTATAGCATAACGCAAGTATTGACTTTTCTTCTTCGCGATTTAAGTTTTCATCCAACAGTAATTCTTTACGTAAAGCCACAAGTCTGTCTGGGTTATAGCTTTTAATATGGTTTACGTTTCTTGAATATGGATTGGAATTAAACTTTAATTTGTCGTTTTTGACGTTGTGTGTGCTTTTGTTTTGTGCACGAAGAAAATATGGGTTAGAATTAAATTTTAATTTGTCTTTTTTGACAGTGTGTGTGCTTTTGTTTTGTGCACGTAGGAAAGGTGGATCACCCTTTTTGTGAGTACTTTGGGTAATTACGTCGTCCAAAGGTACATGGAGATACTGTATGTTATAGCAATTACTTGGAACTAGAGTAAGCGTTAAGTTTCTTAGGAATACTGGTTCCCTGTTTACATTTAGAACGGATAACGGTATGAAGCTTTTATGAGGACTAACTAGGCAATTTGCGACAAATACTCCTTCTTGGATCTCCTGAGACAAACAGGTCATTTCTTGGTATATTTGTAACGGTATGCTCAGTACCATTTGAGATCGAGGGGGTATTTCATTGGATCGCTGAAGTACTACTTCATATTGCCTACCTCTCATCTTCTTTTGAGGTGTTCAGAGTTTCTTCCATTGGAGGTAAGGCATTTTTGTTATCTGGTGCCCGTGATTTAAATTGCTCCTCCAATTGATCACTTCGTATTTCCTCTCCATCTTCTAGGGATGTTTCGAGAGGTACCGTTAATTCAATAGGGTTGGTTTCCGTGCGAGGGAACCGGGGTAAATTTTTAGGCCCTTCGATATTACAATTTTGTGCAAGAAAGTCATTGCCTAACAGCCCGTCTTGGGAGATTTGGGCAATGTCTTCTACTACCTGGAGTTTGCATGGGACACTGCGGCTTAATAAAAGGTTGCCTTGGCAGTTTCCCAATGTTTCTCCTTCTCCAAATGGAGTTTTCAAAGTCATCTTTTGGCTTCGTTCTGTATGTTCTGGGTTATCTAGTGCTTCCTTTTTATGACGCTTACTTCAGCTCCAGTGTCTACTATCAGCCAAACGGCTGTGTTTTTGCCTATGTCCAGTGGTGAGTCTACCACTGGTACATTTTCTCTATTTAATTGTTGTTTTGTTTGAGAGGACCCTGAAGTAATTTGAGCAGTTTTATTTAATGTCGAACCAGGGATTTTTCGGTCGACAGTGTGCCGTTTCCCGATTTTGTAGCCTCCCATCGCTGTTTTTGTTGACAGGTGGACACTGTATGACATCTTCTTCCACAAAACTTACACATCTCTTGACCGTTACATCTGTGTTCGTGATTTGGATTGCCCCACTGAGTGTTGTTGTTACTAATTAGGTGATTCCGTGGTGTTTTGACATTTTGTTTACAATATTGGGCATCATGGCCCTTTGTTTTGCAGTTAATGCAGAAGGGAGTATTTTTACGTTTTAAACAATCGTCATACGTATGGCCCTTGTACTTGCAATAACTGCAGGTGATCCTACCTAAAAGTAATTTTTGCTATCCGTATGGTTTCTTGTCTGGATTTTGAGAAGAAAAATTCTGGAATGGAGGTGGACTTCTTAGGGATTCTCTTGACATACTGGCTTGAGTAGAGCACCAATTATTTGTTTGATTTTTATCAGTATTATAGGATACTGAGGGTACCTTTAATGACTCCAGATTTGGAGGAATACCACACTCAGTTTTTATATTAGGTTTTCCTGTATCAGTTGTGTAGGGATATATAGAGGAGTTTATACTTTCGTGTATGGGATAACCATAAGCATTAGCAAAATTTGAGGTATTCGGTCTAAAGAAATGGTCCATTTGAAAAGAAGTTGTAGGTTGAGGTAAGTAATTTATTGGTTGTGGAATGAAAAAGAGACCCTGTTGCAACTTTTCCATATCTAATGCCTTTTGAATGAGAGTCTCTAACGAGCTTTTATTTATTGTCAATAGATAGGCACTTAGATGGGGGTTATTTGCATTTGCCATTGCAAAGTCCTCTATCTGTTGCTTTACCACATTAAAATTTTCAGCACCGTATTTGCTTTGTGCTGCCTCGTTACATTGTACTAAAAGTCTTTTTTATCTAGTAGTAAATGAATTAAAAGATTCTTGGGGATATTGTCGGCAAGTAATTAGTTTGTTAATTAACTCATGATATGTTTCACGAGGTAAGTAAGTCCGATAAAGTAACTGCTCAACTTCTTCAAATCTCGTGAGTGTACTGGATGATATTAATTGATATGCATTTCCTCTCAATCTTGTTGGGAAAATTTGCATGACGGCTGCCTTTTCCTTCTCTGCTAGACATTGTTGTACTTGCTTACAACAGCCTATGAAAGTTTGCAATTCTGTGAGGGTTTGAGAAATAATTTCTCCAGAGAACAAAGGCACCATTTGTGCAGTAAGTTTAACTACTTTCTCATAATTTAGAGGCATTTTGTTCGTTTTATTGTGTTAATCTGTGCTGGAAGTAATTTGAGTGTTTATACTCGAAGTTGGTGTGTCTAATGCCTGTTGGGATACTAGGGCGCTTAGACTATGATTTCTTGCGAGAGAATTAATAAGACTGTGCCCTCTGAAGAATTTACCTGAACGATGCTCGCGATTCCAATTTATGGATGGTCTGCTTTGGGGTGAATTTCGCTCTACTATTGGGCTGTCTGGAGGACTTGTGTTGTCAAAAGACAATGAGCTTATTGCTGCGTCAAAATCTGAGCCAGGAGAGCTTTGGTCAGGTCTTGGCATGAAAGATAAAACTTCGAGTTTTACGTAATTATTGAGAGAGAAGAATAGAGAGATTAGGTAGTTTATCTAATTCCGAATAATAACCGAAGAAATTAGAATGATTAATTGAAAAAAATGTTTCTACTGTTTTTTTTTTTTTGCTTACATGGACATATATCGTACTGGTTTTTATAATGTCTACTATTGATTCTTAACAATTTTTATTAACTTACTTTACTTTACTTGTAGAGAAGAGAAAAAATGTTAATGTCTTTTCCGCTATGCAGATATGATGCTGTATTATATTGGGGCTTTTTTCCTTTTATTGTTGTTAGAAATGCCCAACGTCTCGTTTTTGTGTGCAAGATTCAAAAATAATGCGCTCTTATCTACTCGTTTATGTAAATTCGAGGACCAAGGTTTTTCAAGTGTTTTGAATTTATATTACTTCCTTGATCCTACCGGCTGCGCCAAAATTGTTGAGATTCTAAAGTACTTCTAGTACTCTCATCTGAGCACCTTTTGATCTGGAACACGGCACGGTTACTGAGATTACGTGCTTCGTAGCCCTAATGGTGGAGCCCAAGGGTTCTTTTATCCCTGTGAGGAATATACTAAGGCACATCTCTGAATAGAGGTCCCGTTTTTGCTTTAATAACATTGGGATCTCTTTCGGGAATCTGAAGATGATTATTTATCGTAGAAAAAATTTCAATTATCTGACTATAGAATTCCTCTATTGTTTTTGAATTTTGTCGTAAAGAATGCAGATCCCTTACAAGAGATGTCTCATTCCGTTTATCGGAATAATGGAGAATTAAATTGGTTTTTATGTCATTCCATTTGAGAGGGGTACCGTACATATCGAGAACTTCGTTTGCAGGGCCCTCAATCTTATTTCTTATTGCCCGTAAAATGATCTTACTGTATGGTGTTCCATCTATTGATGCAACCAAGTACAAAATTTCTTCTATGTTGTTAATAAAATCAAAAAGGAGCCTTGGGTTGCCATTAAATTTGGGTAGGTCTTTTATCACGTCTGGTATTCTTAGATTGTTGAATATGTCCACCGGAGTAATAGTTACTTCGTTAGGTGTCGAAGTTAAGTTGTTACGTGTTACATTATTGTTAGGTATTACGTTATTGTTAAATGTTCCGTTATAGTTAGGTATTGCGTTATTATTAAATGTTCCGCTATTGTTAGGGGTTTCGTTATTATTGGGTAGACTCATTTTGTTGAAATTATTTATTTCTTGAGCAGCTTCAAAATTGATTCCTGATTTGTTTATTTCCCTTGCACTAAGGCCAATTCTGTCATTTACGTTAAAATTAATTCTTTCTAGCTTCGTATTTTCGCTAACTCCTTCTTGAAAAACTCTCGAACCGATTTGAGTTTGCTTAGATAAATCAAAATCAATTTCTTCGTTATTATCGCTTAAGTCACTTTCTGTTAAATTTCTGTTTTTACTATAGTTACGTTTATTTCTTGGTTTTGTTTCTTTTTCTTTAAACCTGAACTTAAAAGACATGTACGAGTAAGAATAGTACTAAAAATCAATCAATAGTTTTATTTGTCACTTCTACTGGATCACTTTCTTTATATATATATATGTATCAATATTATTCTTGGTTTTAATAAAAATTTAAAATTTCTTTGAAAATTAATTATGAAAATTCATTAATCATGCAAAAAGATGAGGATAAAGTATTAAATTTTAAGGGAAGTTATAGGAAATTGAGGAGGATTTGAGGTCGACTTACATTGACAATAAAACCAGTATGCTCATTATTTTAGATGTTGTTGTAGATTCACTATGGAGGTACCAGAACAAGGAGTTAAAACTCACCGATCCACAAGTTTAATTCTGTTTTCACTAATTTCCGAGATTCGTTTTCAGTTTAGAGGATTAGTTTTTTCGATAAACCGTCGAACATTTTTTTTTTTCTAACCGATAACTAGTCGATATCAATAATCCTTTGATATTTTCACGGGAGTTTTTACGATGAACCTTCGTTTATTTATCTCGCGAATTTTTGTTTTAAACCGTGAAACACTAAAACACTAGGATCGTTATCTGGATCCTATCGACTGCGCCAGTTAAGTTTATTTAGAACTTAACAAAAACAAATAAAATAAATAAAACACAATTAAATAAAAGAAATTATACTTTTTATTAACTTTGTCCGAACACGAATAGAATCAAAACTAGAGTGGCTCTTCTAAAATATTTTTACATGTTACTTGCCACTGATCACGTAACATTCAACGTGACTTCGTACTCATGTTACAAGTGAGCGAAGGTAATTATGCTGACAGAAAATAAACATGAATTGGAAACTTTTTATGTGAATATGTGAAAAGGTATATTATATTTTATGCGAAAGCATTTTCATGTGAAAATGCTGTCGATGCTACCGGATGTGGCGGGTCTTGTCCATAACTCTTCCCCCTTTAAATGAAGCGATGGCCAGAGGTGCTGGACTCTGGGTTCTTCTAATATGATGGTTTGATGATTTTACAAGTTTTTCTTAAGGTAACTTTTCAGATAGATGATGATAAATATTCTTGCTGCGATACAGACTATGGTCGTGATTCCAAAGGTATAGTAATCTCGTTGTGTTGTTTTGACTTCCAGGAGTTTGATTGCTTCTAAGTTTCTGAAGTGGTACAGTTTCAGTTTTTCCAGGTTTAGATTATATATCGTTTGTGAGGAATTTATCTTGCTGAATAATATTGGGTGTATGATTACTGCTTCCCAATAAACGTTTGTTTTGCTGTCATATGTTATTCCATTGATTTCGATGCTGCAGTTCTCAAAACGGATTAGTGCTGTTCCGTTTACTTCCTTCAGAGGGGTGTTACATGTTGATTGTAGATTTGTTGTTGGAATGTTGATACATAGAACGTAATTTGGTTCAGGTTGAAAAACCGTGCTGATCTCAATCCCGTTCAAAAATGTGCAGTTGGCTGGGGTGTGCTTGATTATGTTGGGGATACATTCTTGTTCTCTAGCCTCTGGGGTAATTGATGACTTCTTGCAATAGTAGACTCCTTCAATCAGTGAGCAGCTGTCATCGAAGTACTGTGTGTCGACCTCATTGTAGGTTACGTAGGGTTTGGTAGTTATGGATAGAGTTTTGTTTATAGGTAAGGGTATCAGGTGGAAAAAGGAGTTGGTTTTGTTTGAAAAAATTGGTATTTGGATGTTAAATATAATATTTGTGTCGTTATAGTAATCTTGTAAACCAAGAAATTCGTAAATTTGCTCATCTGAGTGTATCTTTACATTTTGCTTTTGGAAAATTTCATAAATTTCATCTAATTCGTTTGGATTGAGAATTTGTTTCGAAATTATATTCAATCTAGCTAGTACTTTTCTGCTGTATTTGTTAGATGAGTATTAAGTAAGTCGATATTGAAATTGATTTTGTTTATGTACTGTGAATACTTAAAATTTTGGTTTTCCATTTTGATTTGATTGTTTATCGCTTTATTGTAGTTGTTTAAAAATGCCTCTATGGATTCTTGCTGTTTATTGATGTGATCGGTAACATTTCGGAATCTTTCAATCATTTGGTCATTAATTCGAATTTGATTATTTAATCCGATTTCAAAATCATGTTGGTTTAGAGAAAGTTCTTGGATTTCTTCATTTATGTTTACGGCGTCTTCATGGTCCATATTTCCGGAAATGGCTTTTATTACTGAACCTAAGATATTAATTGCGCCCCTTTTGTTTCTCTTTGTTGGTAACAGAGTCTGCAACTTTCTTTTTAGCTCTTTGAATTTTAAGTTGATAGTTTCAACAATGTCTTTGAATTCGTCGCGGCTTACAGTTAAATCCATAGAGTCTTTGATTTTGTCAATGTTGGTTTTGTAGTCCGTCAGTTGGATTATGTGTATGAGTTTTTTGTGAGTTTGTATTACCCTAGCTGGTCCTAGTTCCATTGGGAGTACCCCGTGGTGGTTCGTCAGGTCCTGTATTTCCATCTTCTGGCTGAGGGTCACTGTTAATCTGTAATTTGCGTTTTTTCTTTAGTTTAGATTTGTGTATTTTTTGATTTTTATGAGTGATAATAGTTACTTTATTATTATGTTTTACTTTTTGAATTCTAAAGCGGGGTGTTAACTTATTCCTTCTATTTTCTTTTCTAAATACTGTTATATTTTCTTCTAGAGATGGGGGAGTTTCCCTATTTGTATTTAATTTGTCTATATTTCGGTCAACAGCTTTTTGAATTTTTTCTTTCACGGATGGATATAGATTGGCTTCGAATTCGTTTAATTTTTGTAGGTACTCGTGTTCGTTATTGAATTTGACATTGTTTAAGAATTTATAAGTTTTGCCGAAAAAGAGTACGTATGGGGTTAGGTTAGTTGTCGAGTGAATGGAGTTATTGCAAATAATAATTGGTTCGTTCAAAATGTCTTCGTGGTCTTTGTCTTTCTGTTTTTCATAAATAATTCTGTATATTTCTGTTAGGGTTGAATGTAGCCGTTCGACTGAGGAATTGCTACTACTTTGTTGGAATGAGGTTATGTGTAGTTGGATGTCGTATTGTCTGCAAAAGTCCTTGAAGATGTTGGAAGTCAATTCTGCTCCCTGGTCTGCAACTATGGATTTCGGGATGCCGTGGAGGCTCATAAAGTGTCGGATTGATTTTATTATAATTAGGCTATTTCGGGCACTTAGGGTGAAAGCGGCGGCAAATTTTGAAATTTTATCGATTATTGTCAGCATTTGTTTACCGTTTATTGAGTATACGTCTATGTGGAGGATATCTAAAGGTTTCGATGGGGTTTCGGGTTTTTCGAATCTTAATCTTGGTGGATTCCTATCATATTTTAAGGTTTGACATTTATCGCAATTGTTTATTGATTGTGTAATTTTGTTTTTTCATATAGGGGAAGTAATGGGTTCTTTTCAGATGAAAAAAGGTTTCGTTGATTCCTCGGTGGTTGCTTTTTAAGTGGTAATTCCGAATGGTTTCATCTTGTTCGTCGCTTTCTTTGATGTCTATCAATAATTCTGTGCAACGGATTAGTTTAAAAATTTTGTTTCTTGAAAAGAATTTGGAATAGACTGATTGTATTATCATGAATATCTGGTCATCCGTAAATATAGCAGTGGTCTTATATGGTGCTAAATATTTTTTTAGTAATTCTGTGGTATTTTCTTCGGAAAAGTTTTGCGTTCGAGTTATGCGACGTTGTTTGTTCTTGAACAAAGTTTCAACTGATGTGGAAGGAGATTTATCGGACTTTTCGAAAATAAGTTGGAGGTTAAATTCGTTTAAAGGTCGTTCCGATATGTAGATATGGTCATTTAGGTTTTCAGCTGCTGAATGTATTGTAGCACAGGTTGAGCTTATATCCTTTTCTCCAGCATTCATTGAACAATGTTCGTTTATATTTATTTCTATGTTGTTTGGATTATTTTTTTCAGGTGGTTTGATTCGACTTAGGGCACCTGCATTTGAATTTAATTTTCCTTTCTTATGAACTACTTCGTATTCGAATTCTTCTAGTTTGAGGCGCCAACGAATGAGTCTGGAATTGGGATCTTTGAGACTTATTAGCCAAAGGAGGGGTTTGTGATCTGTTACGATTTGAAATTTACGGCCGAATAAGTAGGGACGGAAATACTTTGTTGCCCATACTATCGCTAAGAGCTCCTTTTCTGAGGTCGAATAGTTAATTTCCGAATCAGTCATGGTTCTACTAGCATAGCAAATAGGTCTATCTGCGCCAATAGGACCTTGGGATAATATGGCACCAATAGCGAAGCTACTCGCGTCGGTGGTTAATACGAATGGTTGGGAGAAATCTGGGTATTGGAGCAGTGGTTCGTTGCTCAGTAATGTCTTTACATAATTTGAACGTTTTTATGTAGTTTTCGTTCAGATCGACTTTCCTATCCTTTTTGAGACATTCTGTCAAGGGTTTCGTCATTCGTGCGAAGCCTTTAATAAATTTTCGGTAATATCCCAGCAGCCCTAGGAATGCTTTTATTTCCTTTTGTGTTTTAGGGATCGGATATTCCTTGATAACCTTAACCTTTTCGGGATTTGGTTTAACTCCGTCATTTGTCACGATATGCCCTAAGAAGGAAACCTCTTTCTGAAGGAATTCAGATTTGTCTATCTGTACTTGGGGTTTGCTTCCCGTAGTTTCTCAAATACCTTTTTCAGATTTTCTTTATGTTCTTGTAAAGATGTCGAGAAAACTATGATGTCGTCAAGGTAAACGAGACAAATCTTGCCCTGGATATCTTTTAAAACGTTGTCCGTTACCCTTTGAAAAGTGGATGGGGCGTTTTTCAGACCGAAAGGCATTCGGACGTACTCATAGTGTCCGCCTTCGACACTGAATGCATTTTTTTCTATATCGTGACGGTCCATCTCGATTTGATGGAAACCACTCGCTAAGTCGAGAGTGGAGAAATACAAACACTTACTGAGTTTATCAAGGATTTCGTTGATATTCGGTATTGGATACTTGTCGCTTATTGTTTTTTCGTTGAGCTTTCGGTAATCAATCACGAGACGCCATTTTTGTTTCCCACTGGCGTCCAATTTTTTTTGGGACAATCCATATTGGAGAACTCCAGGGTGAGTAGCTGGGTCTTAATATACGCGGGTCTAATAGATTGTGAATTTGCGATTGAACTTCGGCTTTATGTATATAGGGGTATCTGTATGATTTGGAATAAATGGGTATATCGTCGGAAGTTTTTATGCGGTGCTTTATAACATTTGTAAAACTTAGATCTTGTCCTTCTTTTAGGAAAATGTCTTCGTACTATTTGCACAGGGTTAGAATAGTTTCTTTTTCTTCGTTATTGAGATGTGATATTCTTATGAGATTTGTAATATCACAAGAATTTATAGTTTTTGCGTTATTGCAATGAATGTTGAAGTTATTTAATTCGCAGAAATTTTGACTAATATATGACTCGGTTTTCAGAGGTTGGTCGAGGAATAGAATTTCATCACAGTGGGACTTGTTGATTATTTCGACATTGCTATACCAATTTTGGGCTTTGTATATTCCTTCTGGGACTACCAAATTTGGATTAGTTTCTGTCTTCCGTAAGTATATATCTCCGTTCTGGATATCTACTGGTAATTTAGCAACCAATTTTGAATTGCTAGATACCATGTATTTATCGGATGTAAAATTGGGTTTAAAGAGGAGGGGTAATTTGAGTTTTTAGTTATAAGCATTTTATTTTCCAGGTCGACTTTGGCTCCGAGTATGGAAAGAGCGTCTAGCCCTAAGAGTCCGTCGAAGTACCCGTGGAATTTAAATACCAAAAATCTGATTTGTTTCGGATCGTTAAACTCTACGAAATGTGGTAATATTACTTCCTTGTCTAATGTATGCGTATGTAAGCATGTTGTAATAAAAATCGGGTTTATTATTTTTACGTGGTTTTCATGAATATATTCTGAGTTAATGAATGAAGAGGAAGCTCCAGTATCAATAAGGCGAAAGGCGAAGAAATATTTATATAGGGGAGTATGTAGCCGTGTTTATTCACATCTACGTATCCGATTTGTTTACCGAGGCACCTATGGGAAAATTTGAATCATCAATTTCATGGTTTTCTTCCAAGTTGGGTGTTGCATTGGCATCCTCATAATATTGATCAAGTTGCTGGTAGGAGTTTTCTAATGGAGGGGGTTCGTACTCCTCGTAGTCATTCTATTCTGGGTATGGTTCGAAAGAGTGCTGTTCAGAAATACTATAAAATTCTTTTTTTGCAGTATTTTGTTGATTGTTTACCTTAAAGAAATTATTTGTATTGGCCTTTATACGGGAGTTTCCGGAGTCGATAGCCATAGGTTGTGGTGGAGGGAATCTACTTTGTTGAGGACGAAAGAGTGATTGTTGGGTGGAAAATGGCGCCCTGTTTTGTTTAGCGGGGAACTGTGGTCTGTTTTGTTGAAAAGAGATAAAATTCGTTTGTTGAGGTGGAAGCTGGGGCTGATTTAATTGCCCAAAAGAATTTAGCGGACGAGGGCTTGGTTGTTGAGTTGAAAATTGAGATCTCTGTGGGTAAAAGTTATTAAGAGGACGGAAATTTGACTGTTGTGGTGTGATTATTGGCTTGCTGGGCCTTTGGTGAGAGTTTGATCTGTATGTAGGAGAATTATTCGAAAATTGGCTATTTGGCTTTATATAGAATACATTCTGTTCCTTAATGCAGACTGAAAATGCCTCTGCTAGTGTTGATGGCTTCGTAGCCCTAATGGTGGAGCCCAAGGGTTCTTTTATCCCTGTGAGGAATATACTAAGGCACATCTCTGAATAGAGGTCCCGTTTTTGCTTTAATAACATTGGGATCTCTTTCGTGAATCTGAAGATGATTATTTATCGTAGAAAAAATTTCAATTATCTGACTATAGAATTCCTCTATTGTTTTTGAATTTTGTCGTAAAGAATGCAGATCCCTTACAAGAGATGTCTCATTCCGTTTATCGGAATAATGGAGAATTAAATTGGTTTTTATGTCATTCCATTTGAGAGGGGTACCGTACATATCGAGAACTTCGTTTGCAGGGCCCTCAATCTTATTTCTTATTGCCCGTAAAATGATCTTACTGAATGGTGTTCCATCTATTGATGCAACCAAGGACAAAATTTCTTCTATGTTATTAATAAAATCAAAAAGAAGCCTTGGGTTGCCATTAAATTTGGGTAGGTCTTTTATCACGTCTGGTATTCTTAGATTGTTGAACATGTCCACCGGAGTAATAGTTACTTCGTTAGGTGTCGAAGTTAAGTTGTTACGTGTTACATTATTGTTAGGTATTACGTTATTGTTAAATGTTCCGTTATAGTTAGGTATTGCGTTATTGTTAAATGTTCCGCTATTTCGTTATTATTGGGTAGACTCATTTTGTTGAAATTATTTAATTCTTGAGCAACTTCAAAATTGATTCCTGATTTGTTTATTTCCCTTGAACTAAGGCCAATTCTGTCATTTACGTTAAAAATAATTCTTTCTAGTTTCGTATTTTCGCTAACTCCTTCTTGAAAAACTTTCGAACCGATTTGAGTTTGCTTAGATAAATCAAAATCAAAATCAAAATCAATTTCTTCGTTATTATCGCTTAAGTCACTTTCTGTTAAATTTCTGTTTTTACTATAGTTACGTTTATTTCTTGGTTTTGTTTCATTTTCTTTAAACCTGAACTTAAAAGACATGTACGAGTAAGAATAGTACTAAAAATCAATCAATAGTTTTATTTGTCACTTCTACTGGATCACTTTTTTTATATATATATATGTATTAATATTATTCTTGGTTTTAATAAAATTTTAAAATTTCTTTGAAAATTAATTATGAAAATTCATTAATCATGCAAAAGTACTAAAATCAATCAAAAATTTTATTTATCACTTCTACTGGATCACTTTCTTTATATATATATATATGTATCAATATTATTCTTGGTTTTAAAATTTTTTTTAAATTTCTTTGAAAATTAATTATGAAAATTCATTAATCATGCAAAAGTACTAAAATCAATCAATAATTTTATTTATCACTTCTACTGGATCACTTTCTTTATATATATATATATGTATCAATATTATTCTTGGTTTTAAAATTTTTTTTAAATTTCTTTGAAAATTAATTATGAAAATTCATTAATCATGCAAAAGTACTAAAATCAATCAATAATTTTATTTATCACTTCTACTGGATCACTTTCTTTATATATATATATATATATATGCATCAATATTATTCTTGGTTTTAATAAAAATTTAAAATTTCTTTGAAAATTAATTATGAAAATTCATTAATCATGCAAAAAGATGAGGATAAAGTATTAAATTTTAAGGGAAGTTATAGGAAATTGAGGAGGATTTGAGGTCGACTTACATTGACAATAAAACCAGTATGCTCATTATTTTAGATGTTGTTGTAGATTCACTATGGAGGTACCAGATACAAGGAGTTAAAACTCACCGATCCACAAGTTTAATTCTGTTTTTACTAATTTGCGAGATTCGTTTTCAGTTTAGAGGATTAGTTTTTTTCGATAAACCGTCGAAATTTTTTTTTTCTAACCGATAAATAGTCGATATCAATAATCCTTTGATATTTTCACGGGATTTGTTACGATGAACCTTCGTTTATTTATCTCGCGAATTTTTGTTTTAAACCGTGAAACACTAAAACACTAGGATCGTTATCTGGATCCTACCGACTGCGCCAGTTAAGTTTATTTAGAACTTAACAAAAACAAATAAAATAAATAAAACACAATTAAATAAAAGAAATTATACTTTTTATTAACTTTGTCCAAACACGAATAGAATCAAAACTAGAGTGGCTCTTCTAAAATATTTTTACATGTTACTTGCCACTGATCACGTAACATTCAACGTGACTTCGTACTCATGTTACAAGTGAGCGAAGGTAATTATGCTGACAGAAAATAAACATGAATTGGAAGCTCATTTTGACACTTCGTGAAAAATTTTAACAAAAGTGAGAAAAAAGACTCATATGAAGTGAACCTTTAAAACTTTTAAAAGCAATAATAAAAGTGTTAAAAGTAAAGTGAAAATGACTTGTGAAGAAAACATTTTTAGTACTGTGAAAGCCAACCTCAGAGAAGTTTTTACGTCTGGACACATAGGGAATATACCAGCAGACAACATAATAGAATCTCTCGCAAAAAGAATGTTGCAGGGAAGCAAGCAAGCGTCACTGGGAAGCAAAAAGTCTTCAACTTCATCAAGCTAAACCGACAGCCTGCCCGAGGATATGTCGGAAGATGACACGGAAATGAGCACAGACCAGAGCGAATACCAACTAGTAGAGAACAAGAGACGGGCATGGAAAGATCCAGCCAAGAAGAAGGAATCGGGTAAAATGGCTGAGGCAGCTGACCCAAGAAATAGCAGCAATTACTATCAGGCGCTGCAAACGGAAAACAGACATGTTATCCAGCCAAAGATGAAGCCAGTAGAATCAGTCGAAGTAAAAGTAAGCAGACCACCACCGATCATTGCCCACGGACTGAACTAGAAGGAGTTCAACAGGACACTCAACAGCTTGGAGTACAGGCCGAAATTTTTTATTAAAATGGGAAGCGGGAATAAATGCACCATCAAACCAATCACCGAAGAAAACAGGGAAGTCATTTTTAACTTGCTCGCTAATATCAGGGTAGAGTCTTACACTTTCACCCCAAAAGAAGGACGGAAAACAACTCTCGTGGAGGTCAAGGTCGCTCTTGAAGAGAAGCTTCAAGGAGTTAAAATAAGGAGCGTCACAAAACTACAGACAACTCGCAGGAAAAAATCGGGAAAGGAGATGGACTCCTTCATCATTGCCTTCGAGGCCCAATACAGCATGACTGAGATTATGAAGGTGGACCGCCTTCTGGACCAGATCGTACATTGGGAAAGCATCTCACCAAAGGAGTGGCACAATGTAAGCGGTGTCAGCGTTTCGGATATGTCGCCACCAACTGCGCCCAACACTATCGTTGTGTAAAGTGTGAGAAACTTCATGGACCCGGAGAATGTTCCCGCGTTAAAAACGATGAGACAACGAAACTCTATTGCGTCAACTGTAAAAAGGAAGGACACCCAGCGAACTACCGAGGATGCCCCAAATACAAGGAGGTAACTGCTATTAAAAATAAACGGCGGGAGCAGCAGAAGCAACGAGAACTTTTCGCGCAGGAATTAATAAAAAATTACGTCAAGCCAGGTATGACTTTCTCACATATATTGAATAATAACAAATCTAATAACAGAAACAACTACACTAAAAATTCTAGGATCCCACAAACCCCAGCCATACCAAAACCAGCCCCAAGAGTAACACAAGCCCCAAGACCATCACTAAACGAGTCAGATAACTTCTGCACGCAGGAGGCAAAATCCATTTTCGGGTGTGATCTATTCACACTCATGGGGAAAACAATAATTTTATTCCTCAATACAGGAAGCTCACTTCTCTAGCAGAACGCCAAAGTGCTTATCTTCAGTTTGCTTTCGGCCTATGCCTAGGGAAATAAGCAAACTGAAGATAATTGCATTAAATTGCAACTCAATTGTGCGGCATTGCAAAAGAATAGCCCTTAATTCGTTCCTTCCGGAACAAAAACCTAACTTTGTCCTCCTATCAGAGACACACCTAAGCCCTCGCCACAAAATAGTCTTTAAGAAATTCTCAACTACCCGTTCTGACAAAACTGACAAAGCCTTGGGTACGGCAATGCAATACTAATTCGTGATGGGCTTAAGTTCGAAGAAATTACGCTTAGACCCCTCAGTAACATGGAGTGCACGGCAGTGAAGCTCTTCCTCGCCTCTCAAGAAACGCTTTTCTAATCTTCCTGTACAACAGGTGCGGTGCACAGATGGCTCAAATCAGAAGGAATCTTGAGATCCTAAACAATATTTCAAAGGACTTTACCTACACGGTTATTGGAGGAGACTTCAACGCCAGCATCCCATGTGGAATGACCCTATTGAAAACTCTGCTGGCAAAACTATTGCAAACTGGCTGGACAGAAATCAAGAGAGCCACGATTTCATTGTGGTTTCACCAACTACACTAACATTTCCCCGTTCTGGTTCACACATAGACTTCTTCCCCATCTCCTCAAGCATGATAAGCTTACTACACCAAATCGCAAACGCCAGCTGCGACACTCATCACGCCTCTTCAGATCACCTAGCTATCGAATTATCTATAAAACTAACATCTCCACTAAACATACTCACAATGAGCTTACCAACATCCTCCACTCTGACCGATGTCGATTGGAATGAATTCCAAGACCGACTAACATAACTCTACCAAGGAAATCTCCCAGCTAACAGTAGAAATCTCTCAAATTCGGAGATAGACTCCCAAAATGAGCTTTTTACCAGCTGAATATTGATCATTTCCCCCGAACAACCCCGGTAAAGAATTACCAATTCAAGAACCTTCGCTCAGGTCTTCAGAATATATATAAATATAGGCAAAAGCTGCGGAAAATTCTCAACCGCATTTACCATAGAACCCTCAATATCCAAAATTCTGCTTATCAGTCCGTTCTTTCTCAAGTCAAGTGCTTATCAGTGATTATATATGAGCAAACTAAATTGTTCTGCGATGAACAGTGTAGAAAAAGACTCGAGAAAATAAAACCAGCCCCACAGATCTTTGATAATATTAACAAAGTCTATTCTAGGAAGTCAAAACTCCCTAAAATCATAACCAGCAGCGAAGGAACTCTATCATTTCCACAGGAAAAGTGCAAGACCTTTGCAACATTTTTCCAAAACACCTTCAAAGACAACTTAAAGCTCAGAGACCCAACCTTCTCTTTTGAAGTAGATAGGTGTGTTAGCACATTTCTTAGTGCTAACGAATTCACACCACGAACCTTTTTTCGATTCAGTTTGGACGGCAGGGCTAATATAGAAATTAAATCAATTCGGCTTTGGTCCACACCTAAACAGACTTATTCACAGTTTCCTAACTTCTAGGAAATTCTATGTGGAACTTGATGACAACAAATCTCCGCTCAAAACAATCGCAAAAGGGGTACCCCAGGGCTCCATATTGGGCCCAATACTCTTCAACCTCTACACCTCAGACCAACCTCAAAATGAAAGCGGCACAACACTACTCTTCGCCGATGACTCCCTCACATACTCAACCTACACCTCAGCAAGCTCGCCTCTTATCACAAAAAGTGGTGGTTCAAAATTAACGTCCAAAAGTTCGAGCTCATCTGCATTCGGCAACCTAGCACCGGGCAAAACCGCCAAGTCGCTAAATCCAAAAGCATTACGGCCATCTATATTGGAGGAGCAATAAAGCCCACACAACCAGCGAAATATCTAGGAGTAAATTTACATGAACTCCTACGTTTCAATAACCATGCTAAAGCAACCATTAGCAAACCCAATTTCGCGTACATCCTTATAAGCCCTATAGTCCATTTCAGGGACGGACTTACAACCCAGACAAAACTATTCATGTACAAGCAACTAATAAGGCCTATCATCACTTATTGCTTTCCCATATGGCACACAATCTCCCCCACTTATATGAACCGCCTTTGCAAGCTCCAAAGAAAGATTCTTAGAGCTTGCACAGGACTCCATCGAAGAGCCAACGGAAAATACTACCGCAACGAAGTATTGTACGAGGCAGCCAATATAACTCATATCAAGGAATATCTGTTCGTTCAAACCGAAAAGCAAGTCGACAAAATCCCTATCCATCCAAACCCACTCATAAACAACTTGCCGCATCTTCTAATACCGGCAAATTTCAAATACCTTTCACCCTTGCTCTTGGCTAAATCGGATGCTAGAAATATCTACCCTCAACGAAGTTAGAATAAGTTTCTATGACACCAAAGGAGATTACTACAGGGGGTAATCCCAAATAACCTCAAGAACCCGGGAATGTCTCTGATAAAACCTGCCAATATAGGAACTTTCCAGTCCTTAACTTCCTCAAGATCCCAAAACAAATCCAATCCTCACTCCCTCCCAGTCCCTCCCGAATTTAACAACAAACTCTTACGAGAAAGTCATCAACTACAGGTGATGTGGCGCAGCAGCTGTAAGGAAAAGAACTAACAACAACACGAAAGGTAATCAAAAACCAAACCAAGGATCAAAAAGAAGAAAAAGCAAAACATCTAATTGAACTGAGGGCCAAAGATAAGCCCCAACGCCCTAAAGAAGACAATCTGAAGGATGTGAAAAATCATTTAACAAAATCCGAAGAAGGAAGACAGTGAAGAAAAATTTGAAAGCGCAAAAGCACTTAACTTGACTTGACTGTTAGTTAATGTCGTTTAAACACACTAAATCAAAAAATAAATCAATTAAACGAGACCGATATAACAGATTAAAAAGATTCTTTTCTCTCGAAAGGCTTTCCGAAATTTCAGAAATTGAAAGTGAATAAGAAAGTGCTCAATATTAGGAATTAACTACGAAATTGAAGCAAGTGTATCAGATACAGAATATAACTCGAATCGCTTAAATCATGCTAATTGTTTTAAAATGCCTGCTTACAATACAAGTGCGAACGTAAGTGCTCCTAATCCTGTAATAACACCAACCGACATATTTAATTCACCTCGTGTACCCGACGCGATCAAAGACCTCCGGTAATCCGGGGTTACTATTTGAATTCTTGAATAATGTGGAAGAAATTCGATCATTAATTTCCTGCACGGAAGCTACCCCTTATGGTCAATTGTTGCTTAGGACCACCCGAAATAAAATCGATGGACCTGCAAATGAAGTATTGAACATGTACGGAACTCCACTAGTTTGGACCGAAATAAAACATAACTTGATCCTTCATTATTCAGATAAGCGAAACGAAACCTCGCATATCAGAGATCTTCATACAATCAAACAATCCAATAAACCAGTTGAACGCTTCTATACTGAAATAATCGAGATATTAGCCACCATAACGAATCATATACAAATACACGAAAGTGACAAAAGTGTTATTCAGTCAAAACATGATCTATACACAGAAATGTGCCTAAATGTATTTTTGTCAGGTTTGAGAGAACCCTTGGGCTCAACTGTAAGAGCAATGAAGCCGGATACTCTGGCCAATGCATTCGCATATTGCATGAAAGAATAAAATATATCGTATTCCAGATATGAAAGCTATGTCTCTAAATTTATCCAAAATTCAAGAGCAATAAACTCACTTTTATCAGCAACGAGAACACCGCATCAAAATGCTTCTATGGCCCAAATGCCACCCTCAAATACATGTTACCGTTCAGCACCACAAACAGGACTTGCACCTGCAGTGTATAACAGAACACCAAACTCTTTCTATTACCCTCCATATCAAAATAGACCTGCTTTCTCGAACTTCAATAATTCCGCTCCAGCTCCTAGATTAGCTCAATATAGATTTCCTCAACAACAATTCCAAAATAATTCTTTCAACCAATCAGTTCAACAAAGAAACAACTCGTTTTACAGCGCAGTAAGTAATAAAAATCTGCCAAAACAAGAGCCGATGGATACCAGTTCCACAAATACTCGACAATATCGCTACCTAACCTTACATCAAAATAGACCCACTCAAAACTTTCCATTCAGAACTGCAGTTCCTAGATTTACAAGCACTGAATTATTTAATGTCTCTTCTGCAACAGAGCCTGATCAGAGCGAAAATCTGAATTATCAACAATTAGATCAATATTATGATCCTCAATTTACGGACCATATTTACAACTACGAAACAGACGGTAACAATCTTGACTAACAAGATCCAAATTGTGAAATAGATGATTCAAATTTTTGTCAAGTAGCCTCGCAGAACCAGTTGGATCCGTAGATTTTAATAAGCATGGATCTGTCCTCCCATACGTCAATATTTCTTCTCCATTTGGCCGCTCACTTAAGTTCCTAATTGACACAGGAGCATCAGCTTCATTCATAAATCCCGAATACGTACACCCTAAAGATCTTGTCGAAATAGAGCCAATAGTTATCACTACTATACATATATTAAATAAACAAATTACTCTACAAAATTTTCTGGAATTCGACCAACCGGGTCTAAGTACTTTTCTGATTTTCAGATTTCATGGATATTTTGATGGACTGCTAGGGCTCGACACGCTTACAGCCTTGGGAGCCACAGTAGACCTTGGAAATAAAATTCTTAAAACAAAAAATGCCTCGTTACGGCTACATCTTAAACCGAACTACATGTCTAAGAAATATATTATTTCGGAAACTTCCAAAATTATCGCTAATCTTCCAGTCGATGTTGAAAATGGAGATATCTATATTAAAAATACTGCCATTAAGCCAGGAGTTTATATTTCCAAGGGAATTTACCAATCGAAAGACTGGTATACATCTGTAGAAATAGTAAATAAAACAAAAACACCTCAAGACACTCCTAGAACAGCCATTAAAGGTAGAACCCTTCAAATCGAAGTACGTCGAAATAAATAATTTCAACGTTGAATGTTCTAATCCCAATATTTCCCGAGAAAATATAACGAATTTGCTTCATGCTTCTCATTTGAATAAAGATTAAAAGGACAATTTATTTCGAATATGTCGAGAATACGACGACATATTCTTCCGAGAAGAACAAAACCTAACCTTCACTAACCAAATGAAACACAGGACTTCAACGACAGATGGTATACCTATATATACGAAATCGTATAGGTATTCATATGCCCAAAAAGAAGAGGTCAGGCACCAACTAAGCGAGATGAGCGAACAAGGTATCATTCGCCTTAGCTGCTCTCCTTAGAGCTCACCCGTTTGGATAGTTCCAAAAAAGAAGGATGCTAGCGGCAAACAAAAATGGCGCCTAGTAATCGACTAGCGAAAGCTGAACGAGAAAACTATCAGTGATCGATATCCATTACCGAATGTCACGGAAATACTCGACATTAGCCAGTGGGTTCCACCAAATTGAAATGGACCATAAAGACATTTGCAAAACGGCATTTACGGTCGAAGACGGGCATTACGAGTACATCCGAATGAATTTGCGCCTTCCACGTTTCAACGCCTGATGGATAATGTTCTGAAAGAGTTACAAGAGAAAATATGCGTTGTATACCTAGACGACATTATCATTTTCTCGACATCACTGCAAGAACATGTCGAATCCCTAAGGAAAGTATTTCAGACGCTAAGAGAAGCAAACTTTAAAGTGCAACTTGACAAATCCGAGTTCATGCATAAGGAAATTTCCTTCCTGGGACATCTTATACTGAAGGTGTTAAGCCCAACCCTGATAAAGTAAGAGCTATAAAAGAATTTCCAATCCCTCGAACACAGAAGGAAATAAAATCCTTTTTAGCGCTTCTTGGATATTACGGAATGTCTCAAAAAGCGAAAAACTATTGAGACAAATCAAAGGTACATTCTAAGCTTCGAGAATTGTAAAGACCTGCTTCTCAATGACCCGATTCTTCAATACCCGGATTTTACAAAAGATTTCATCCTTACCACTGATGCTAGCAATTACGCAATAGGTGCCGTCCTATCACAAGGCCCAATTGGGAGAGATAAACCAGTTTGCTATGCGAGTAGGACTTCGACTACTTCAGAAATAAATTATTCAACAATCGAGAAGGAACTCTTGGCCATCGTTTGGGCAACAAAATATTTTAGACCATACCTGTATGGTAAGAGCTTCACGATTGTCACCGGCCATAAACCATTGACATGTTTGATGAACTTAAAGGATCCCAACTCAAAACTAGTCAGGTGGAGGTTAAAACTTGAAGAGTGCGACTATAAAATATTATATAAAAAGGAAGTACGAACTCCAATGCTGACGCTTTGAGCCGAGTCGTTATCCCTGAGCATAACAAAGCAGTTAATGGGAATAGAGTGACTGAGATCAATGTCGGACTTATGCTACTTCCCCTATTCATTCTGCCACCGAAGACCTTAATGATGGCATATCCAATTCGGAACGACCATTAAATGAATTTAACCTTCAAATTATTTTCAATAAAACTGATAAAACGCCCCCAACTTCCGTTGAAGTAATATTTCGTAACAAACACAGAAAAACATTTCGTTCACCCCAGTTCACGGGAGATAGTATCACACAATTGTTCAAAGAATATTTAGCCCCCAATAAACTGTCAGCAATCTACACAAACGATGACACATTTAAAATAGTACAAAGTGTATATATGTATGTATATTTCTCCAATAGCAAAGTTTTCAAAATGGTTAGATGTACCGAATTAATGATTGACGTTACTGAAAATGACGAACAGGACAAACTCGTACAAGACTATCACTTAAAAAATAACCACCGAGGAATAAACGAAACATTGAGACATCTAAAAAGACAATATTACTTCCCATTTATGAAAAATAAAATAGCTCAATCCATTAGCAACTGCGAAACTTGCAGCAAACTAAAATACGATCGGCAACCCTTCAAATTAAAATTCGAAAAACCAGAACAACCTTTAGTCATCGTTCATATGGATATATATACGATTAATAGTAACCAAATTCTTACACTTTTAGATAAATTTTTAAAACTCGCTTCCGCCTATAATTTAACTGCCCGAACTAGCCTAAACGTTGTAAAAGCGATAAAACACTTCATAAGATAACACGGCCTACCATCAAAAATGGTATCAGATCAGGGATCAGAATTCACTGCCAACATTTTTAAGGATTTCTGCAATCAATACAATATCGTGCTTCACCAGACTTCCTTTCAACAAACAAGCAGTAATTCACCAGTCGGGAGACTACATTCCACACTTACGGAAATTTATCGCATAATACTCCAAAAATACAAAGAAAACAAATATGAGTTAGATCATAATGAAATCCTCTCAGAAACCCTTATTACTTATAACAATGCTATCCATTCAGCAACGAAGTACACACTCTACGAAATATTTTTTTAGAACCTATAAATTTTACAAAAACATTAACTTTAATACAGAACACGAATATCTTCAGAAACTCAATAAATTTCAAAAAGAACTATATCCCTCCATAAAAGCCCACGTAGAATCTTTAACAAATAAAAATATTGAAAAGCTAAACGAAAACAGAGAAGAACCCATAGATTTCAAAGAAAACGAGCCCGTATTTAGAAAAGAATGCAGGAGAAATAAAATTAAACCTAGGTTTAGTAAACATATAGTAGAGTAAAGAAAAAAAAAATTACTATAATTTCTACAAAAAACCAAAAACTACATAAGACAAAACTTAAACGAAGACGAAAATTTCAGGACGGCAACGACACTAGGCCAGAAATTGGAAGTCCGCGATTTACGGAACAACCAAGGACTTCTGCCTCTGAAACTAGAGACAGGTAGACTATTAGAAGGACATAACGACTTTCTACATATTATTAAACTACAAACGTACAAAGAGACGATAGATGCACTACAGGACGTTGTTAACAACCTAAACCATATAGATGAACATAAGACTACACTAACTGCAACTGGGATTAAATTAAACGAATTAAAAACAAAACTGCAAACCCTTCTTCCAAGAGAAATATCAAAAAGAAGTATCATAAACGGCTTGGGAGCAGCTATAAATTATATTACTACTACTATTATATTAATATGGACGCAAACGACGCTGAACGTCTCAATAAAGAAATCGAAATACTAATGTCAAACCAAAAAAAAATTAGAAAACGAAATTAACCTGCAATCATTTATAAACAACAGAATGATGAAGAGATTCGAGAATATAACAAGCCACATAAATACACAACAAGAAAAAATCACATACTATCTCAAACAAAATCAAAATTTAATTAACAACCAAATTAAAGAAGAACACTATCTCCTTAACCACTTTCAATTTCTGAACCAAATAAATTGCAATATCGAAATTTTACATAATCATTTGTCAAATATAGCAGAAGGTGTCTTACTTGCAACACTAAATATAATTTCAAAGCAGATTTAAGTCCAAACAAACTTTCCGAAGTGTATAGTATTTTGAATAACCAAATGGTCAATATAGAATCCGAATACGAGCTACCAACATTATTTTTAATATCCGAGTACCTATTATCCGAAATGAAACCTTCTCATTCCGTCATGTAATCCCAATTCCTATCTAAAAAACTAAAATATTACCAACCAAACCGTATGTAATTCTAAACCAAGAAGATATTCAACAATTCGACAACAGATGCCCGAAAATTGAGAAAATCTTCTACTGTCAAGTATCCCCATACGGAAGAAGCTTCAAGAACTCCAATTGCATCACCCAAATCATACAAAATGTTCCAGCAAATTGCAAGCTCACCGAAGGCGACGAATACGCAGAGATATATCAACCCGAGTCTAATTACATACTCTTCATAAACGTACCCGAAACATTAATTAACTCTTCCTGCAATTTTAAGCCATAACATAACATAATTGGAAGTAAATTTTTATTTTTTTTTCCAATAGTTACAAGTAGAAACTTTAACTCGCGCGCAGCAGAGAAAGGAATACAATTTGGATTAATTACATACCTAAATACATATACTTGGAGATCAAGGCTATACTTCGACTTCGTTTATCCAGTCAGCAAAACTTGTTATCACAATAGAAGTTTACCAAATTTCAAACTAGCACTGATAAAAAGAGAGGTTCAACATATCGTTTGTAGTTACTATAGGAAACCCAACCGCACTATTAATAATTGTTATGCAAGCATGGGGCGAAATAATTTAGCAACTTCTAAGTCAAGATCTAATCAAACCCCTCAACAAAACTCGTATAGAGCTAGTGAAGTTTACAGTCGAGAATGTCGTAATAGAGCATTATCTCAGCCAGTCCGTCGAAATGTTCTTGAAAGTTTCTTGAGTAGATATAACGCTAAGATAAATTATTTAACTAATAAATTAGAATTATGTATTAAATATAGTGATTCCATAGGAATGTCTGCTGAACAATTTAGTAAAATTAAAGTAAGTGGTCCCAAAGGAATTTCAGCACGTGTTCACAAAGTGAATAAGATTAATGTCCCGACCAGATGTGAAACAATTGTAAATTTGCCCACAACATGTGATTGCGATTTCGTTTATTTTAAAAAGGAAGTAAAACCTGGTGTATATTTAGGTAATACAGTGGTCCGGTCAAGGAATTTGATAGCGAAAGCTTCAATTCTAAATTGTAATGAAAATGATATTCAGTTAGATGGAAACGATATAAAACCCCGATATGATAATTTAGACAACTACAGTATTTTAGTTATGAATTTCGAGGAAGATCCGGTTATCAATAGACTAAAGAAATTAGAAGAATTGCTTAAGCTTGATCACTGCAATAGTGAAGAGAAGAAGTCTATACTAAACATTTGTCGTAAATACAACCACCTATTTTATTTGAAAGGAGATGTTCTTAGCTGTACTGATCCAATAAGGCACGAAATTCATACTTATCTAGACAGACCCCCAATTTAAGTTAAACCCCATCGTCTGCCCGAACGCCAAAAGGTTGAAGTTGATAAACAAGTTCAAGAAATGTTGAACGATGGAATTATCAGTCCAAGCTACAGCGCATGGAATTCGCCACTACTCTTAGTCCCAAAGAGGGCCGATAGTGCCGGAAATGAACAGTGGAGAGTTGTTCAATTTCCATAGGTTGAATGAAATCACCGTAGGCGATTTGTACCCACTGCCTAATATATCAGATATATTAGACCAGTTGGGACGGTCTAAATACTTCAGCTCGCTAGATCTAGCGAAGGGATTTCATCAAATACCTATGAATAAAGAACATAAAGAAAAGACTGCCTTAAGCACTCCTATTGGGCACTTCCACTACAAGCGAATGCCATTCGGTCTAAAGAACTCTCCTGCCACTTTTCAGAGGCTCATGAATAATGTCATGACAGGCCTCCAAGGTATACATTGCTTTATATACATGGATGACATAGTGATTCATGGCTATAATTTAAATGATCAGAATGAGAATTTGATACGTGTTCTAGAACGTCTTAACCAACACAAACTGAAACTTCAGCCAGACAAATGAACTTTTCGAGGTCATATCGTGAGCGAAAAAGGATTGAAGCCTGATCCAAAGAAGTTGGAATCGATAGCGTTATATCCCACACCAAAACGCGAAAAGGATGTTAGGTCTTTTCTGGGACTTGCGGAATATTATAGACGCTTTATTGATAACTTCGCGCAAATATCGAAGCCACTGACGAGATTATTGAAGAAAAACAATCCGTTTAAGTGGGATACTTTCTGCGATGAAGCTTTTCATTGTCTGAAGGAAAAGTTGACAACTGCACCTGTTCTTGCGTATCCTCATTTCGACCGTGAGTTTTTAGTAACTACTGACGCCAGTGACCAAGCCTTTGGCGCAGTACTCTCGCAGGGAAATATTGCGACAGACATACCAGCGTGTTTTGCCAGTCGAACCCTAAATCCCGCAGAGACTAGATACACTACTTCGGAAAAGGAACTTTTGGCAATTGTGTTTGCAGTGGAACAATTTAGGCCTTACCTATATGGTAAAAACTTCAATATAATAACGGATCACAAACCACTTATATGGCTCCTTAGCCTTAAAAGTCCTACTTCTAAATTAATACGATGGCGAATCCGACTGGAGGAATATTCGTATGAGATATTGTATAAACCAGGGAAATATAACGTCAAATCCGGATGCTTTAAGTCGCATAAAAATAGACAATTCTACAGAAGACGTGACCCAGATTAACAGCAAAAAGGATATAATGGTAGTTACCCGTCACCAAATGAAAAAATGGAAGAAGGTAACCCGCTTCCAGTTCCAACAACGAAAACAAAAGCAAATGAAGCGGCAAATGATTTAACCTATGGAAATTTCTTGAAAACTGAAGTACGTAGTTCGCGAGTAAAAATGAACTCATGGAAAATTGTTGTAGTTATTTCAGAAAAATGTTTCACTTTGTTTCACTTTGTTCTGGTGAAAATCTTAAATTTATAAAATGGGATTCAGGTAAGACCGGCACATTTTATGTTATGATTTGAGAACGGTCAAATATTTTTATGTGCTGTGAAGACTAACTTATAGAGCACCGATTGGGGTTTCTTCCAAGCCAAAAAAAAATAATAGGGTAAAATGTTGAGATAATTTCATTTGAGTCCGAAAAAATTAATTTTTTGACTCAAAATTTTCAATTTGCAGGGCTATAACTTCGAAGACATTAACAACAGGAAGATAAATTTCACACCTCCTTAATGGCCAATGGATTAGCAATCGACTAGAAAAAGACGCATTCCGATATTTAAAAAAAACCTAGGAGATATTGGCAAATATGTTGAAGCACTTACTCAACACTAGGATAAAACTTCAAACCCTCGTAGCTCCCAGGGGGGTGAAGTTAGACCCCCCCCCCCCCCGCCTTCATCACATTTTTTTCATTTCTTCCCGATATCTATCACCTCCTTTCATATGGCCATCCTAATTCGGGACACCCTGTATATAAAAAGAAGTTGTAGGATAAAATTAATACTTTCAAGATATTGGTTTTTTATTATTTTCTGTAATCATACATTTAAAAAAAAAAAAAAAAATTAATTCTGATATTATAAAAAAAAAAAAAAATTTGAATTGTTTATGAATAAAGGAATGGTTGTATTATCCTTATTGCATAAAAGAAATATATAAATGAAATTATAAATAAACTAAATAATTTAAATTTGTTTAAATCATATTTGAGGTGCGCTCGCTTCGAAAACAATTTTTTGCCGAAAACTTCAGAAACTCAGTTTTCTTTTTTTTAAGTGGTGAAGGATGTTGTGAATCAGGCGATCCCCAACAATTCAAATATTCGGTAATAATTTAAATATAACAATAATAAATCATTACGTATGCACTTTGGTCACATTTTCCTACAAAGTGACCAAAGCTCATATATCAATTTTTGCCAACACGAATATTTGTATTGCGAGCCAAACCGCAACATAAAACTCTTGAGTCGCCCATTTTTTGCGAATTAAGCATTTTCGTTTTACGGTTGTCGCTTCTTAATAAAGACGAGATACGAGGAGTTGAATTGAAGTTATCGCGTCGCGCGCATCTCAAAACAAAGTTAGCAGAGAGATCTAAGTTGTTCAAAAATAATAAATTTAAAATCTGGAAGTTCAGTGTGTTATTTATCCCTTTTATTTTTTCCTCACAAAATTATTACATATGGCTGACTATGATCCAAATATATCATCAAAATTCTTGCAATATTATGATATAAATAACCAATATTGCTGGGCCATGTCTCAATCCCTGCCATATGGTTGCTTCAAGTGGCTAGATAACGCGAACAACGTTAAGGTTGAAGATGTGTCGGATGATTCCCCACAGGCTATGTTTTAGAGGTGGATATGGAATATCCTCAAGAGCTTCATGATCTTCATAAGGATCTATCGTTCTGTCCCGAGCATTGCAGCGTCCCCAATTCAAAACAGAAAAAACTAATGGCCACTAATGGCTACGGATACAGACAGCCTAATTTATGAAATTAGTTGTCCGGACTTATATAATATAATTAAACGGGACTGTCATTCGCATTTTGACACCAGTGACTATCCTTCCAACAACGTCTGGGGCATACCTCTAGTCCACAAAAAAGTGCTGGGCCTCATGAAAGATGAGAACAATGGTTACATTATGACGGAATTTGCTGCTTTGAGATCAAAAATGTATACGCTCAGAGTAGCGAGCAAGGATGAAACTAAAAAATCCAAGGGGGTGAAACGACAGATCGTAAAGAATAGATTTACTTTTGAGGATTACGTTGAATGTTTAAACACTAACTGTGAGAAAATAGTAACCCAAAATTTAATACAATCTCAAAAACATGAAACTAGCTCAATAAGTCAAACAAAGATCGGGCTAAGTCCTCACGACGATAAAAGAGATTTACTTAAAGATAACCATGATACACTACCGTGGGGTCATTATCGTATAACGGAAATAGATTAATGTAAATACAAGAAAATAATGTAAATTAGATTATGAGAGATTATTATGAGTTTCTACTAACTGATTCAGAATAGAAAACAAAAAAAATTTTGTCAAAAAAAATTTCCTGGTTTTATTTCATCAAATTTAATGAATTTATTTGTTTTACATATAATTTTATATAATAATCAGTTGGTAGGTAGCTGCTACTACTTTGAATATTTGTTTCAATAAGCTTTTCTGGTTTTTCAAATTTTTACGATTATTTCATTTTACCTTCACATTTTGTTTAGGTTTATTTGTTGTTTTCCTCTAGAGATAATACTTATCTATCTGAATTGTGAATAAGAAACAGGCGGTTGGTTTTACGTCCAGAATATTTTTTCATGCTTACTAACTACTTTTCTTAGCGTTGAAGTATTATGCAGATTTCGCAATATTTCGCAATATTGAATTCAAATGACAACATCTGTGAGTTATGTAGCATACATATATGTATTTACATTTAAAGAAAATAGGCAATGCCCAACCTAAAACACAAATTTTGAGATACATATATCAATGTAGCAAGGTTATTAGAATTTTCCATAGGTTGAAAAAATTTCCAAGGCAATTTTAATTCGAGATTGATGAAAGAAAACTTTCATTCATAAAATTCCTAACGATTTGGTACCCGATTATAAAAATTCTCAACACCAATAAAATTCTTTTAAGCTCTTTATGTTTTGAAAATAATAAGGTGCTCATATCTATCTTTTGAACAAATTGCATCCAAATAATGCACCCTCATTTCCCTTAAACTATGTAAATTTATTCCATGATCTGAATTTTTTTATGTTTTTTATAAAAGCTTAACGAGTTAGTTAATAAAAGAACCTTTTAATTCCTCAAACAATGCTTCTCCAACCAGTTTCTTAATATGTTTTTCTGTTCACACGCCATATTTTGATTTAATTTATCTTTTGCAACAAGCTCTTCTGAAATGTATACAATTGTATAGTCAAAATCACTCTCTTGACTTTCTACACAAGTAGTGGAAAAGTGAAGCTCTTTACGCAACCATATTTGCTGACTTGTTTACAAATATGTAGATTGATAACTTTTTAGCAAAACCCATTCGATGCTGTAACCCAAACTGCTTTTATCACACACAAAAGCTCAATAAAACTATAGCAAACAAATAAAGGCTACGAATGGTGAAAATTGCTCTATGTGAATGAGCATGTTTAGTCACAACATTTTCCATTCGCTTCAAGAAAATTTAGTTTGGGATTCTTAATCCAATATTTTTATAAAGATTATAAACATGATTTTGCGTGTACTATACTTGCTCTTGGACTTTTTGTAAAATTTATTATTTTATGAATTTTTGAAATATTTACGTTATTTTAATTTTAGTGTCTTACTAATTTACTAATTTTTATTTTTAATCTACACGATGCTGCAGCGTGCAATTTAAACCCTGGCAGATGAGGTAAGTTTACCATTTTTAACGGGATCAACAACTGGAGTTGGGTTTGTTCTATATCTTCCCCTGTTAAATACATATAAAATAATCACATTCAAAGCATCGATTCATTCAATAAATCAAGCTCTTTACATACCGGCAAATTTTATTGTTTTTCATACAAACTGCTTTTGTTTGTATTTACATCTTCCTATCTTTCTACACATATAATTAAAGATCGTTGATCTCCCTTCCTACACATGCTAGCAATACCATACCAATTTTCACTATTATGCTAATTTAATTGGGTGAACGAAGTGGTTCTAAAGTGTTGTAGCAGGAACACATAATTTAAACGTGCTCATAAAGATGTGGCGTTCAAAGCATGCATCGGTTCATACAATAAAATAAATGTTGCTCACCTTTCAGCTCAAAGTTCAAGTTTACTAAATTATCAAACTGTTTACATACCGACAATTTTTTTTGTTTTCCTTACAAACTGCTTTTGTTTGTATTTACATCTTCCTATCTTTCTACACATCTAATTAAAGATCATTGATCTCCCATTCCTACGCATGCTAGCAATACCATCGAAATTTGTTCTATTATGCGAATTTAAGTTGGTGAAGCAGTAGCAACGTGATCATAGAGATGTGGCGTGCTATTAACCTTCGCAATGCATTTTTTATTCTTATTTTGTAGTTTAATAAAAAACGACAACTACTGCGCCGGCAACGAAGAAGCAAAAGTGCATAATGCTTAATAAATAAAATGTAAAGCAGGTTTTACGTAATGCATATTATGCATGTTGAGTAAAGTTTGCGAATGCCTATAATAGTTTCTGATCACCTGGTAGTCTGTTTTGCGTTTAGCTTGTTCTTGTTTATGGTAGTTGTACATTTATATTTCTAATGACGTACAATTTTTCTGTGTGTGTGTGTGTGTGGGGGGGGGGGGGGGGGTTGTGGGTGTGTGTGTGTGATGCACCACGGGTGAGGGTCCTCCAATGACGTCACACCCCTCATGATGTGTGGGAGTGTGACAGAGACCGCTGATGCGTGCGATCGATATAGCTGCAAAAGTAAATTAGTACCTCCATAAGAAATAACATTGGATTTTGCGCCCGAACTATCATAGCTATACTACTCCCATGCATCTCAAATTTCATTCATACGGCTAACCAATTCTTATTTTTAGAACAACTTTCTCTGTTGTCTTTTCATAGCTAGCCGGCAATTAATAAATAAATCAGACTGCTGTCTCAACATTTTTGCTGCAAATACACCGCACTAGAACAAAGAATGTAAACGCCACAGCATGAGGCCGATTTTAAACATTTAAACGGCACTGACCTACCCCACGGATATACATGCAGTTTGTTTACTTTGATTACTTGTGCTGAATTGGGAAATCCCATGTGTAAACCCACTTATTGGGTAATGTACGTTGTGTTTTTTTTTTCGTTCTGTTGCTCATTTCCTATGTACTTTTAAGTGAAATTCGTTGGGTTGGCTTATTTAGAAATGAGCCAATGACAGAAGAGAATTTCTTTTTACGCAGGGGAACTGATCTGACGAAATGTCCCAATATTGCGTGCATAGGCAATATTGGCTATAGCCAATATATTGGGAAGGCGTTCCCGATATTCGAATTTCTAGCAATTCCATATCTCTATTTAATTTTAATTTTTTGCCCCACTACCAAATGACAGTTATTTTGCTGATCTGGTAGGAAATGATGAGGAACTTCCAGATAAAAAGCCGATGCTCCGAAGGTACTAAGAGACAGTTTTCTAAAAGTCTAAAGAATAAGGTTGACCCCCCACCAATGGTAAGGCAACCTATTCCAATACAAAAATAAATATCTATGTTCAGCGAACCTGAAAGAAAAGGGAGAGAATCAGTAAAGATTTATAAATAATGATACATAAAATTACCTGCACCTGGAGACTGCACAGGTGAAAAAACTCCAGCGAAGATCTGAAATTAAATAAAGAAATGGATTAAAAACAAAATTAAAATCAAGAATTTTATTATATTGGGAATAAAGGTTATTGACACTAGCCAAAAGCATTGCTGTGTGTACATGTCTATGGTACAACAACAATGCCATGCAAATGAAAAACCATGTAGAACATGAATGATTTCATGTTTCTCATAAAACATTCAACATAAAACATTAATATATATATGAAACTATGCGATTAACATACTTATTGTTAATAAGTGTGGAGAAATAAGGTGAAAAATGATACGAAAGCATTCAGCTGACATTTGTCCACAAAGATTCAGAATATATAAATTAGACAATAAATTCAATATATTTTCAAGTAAAAGCACTCACCTGTAATTATACATTGTGTCCAACGTCGAACAACCTGGAAAAAACCACTAAAATTTAATTAAAAACACTTGAAAGTACAACTTGACACTAGCGCGCGAAAGTGTCAAAACATGGTAAACTACATACTACCGCGACGTTTGACATATCGAAACGGGGTACAACGTAACCCCCGGAATATAATACAAGCCATGAAGTCGCTGAAGGCACCGACACATTACAATGCCTTAACGTGCCGGGTACAGCATGCAGTAAGAGCTCACTCTCACTGCTTTTTGCATACTCGTGATGGAGGAAGAACTAATATTTCATCTTAAACAGGTCCTAAAGCCCAAAACTATCGCTCCCACAGCAAAATGAAGTTAAAACAAATTGCAGACAAATATGTTTTCTTTCTAATAGTTTTAAAAAAATAGCATGTGGAACAAGTTTACAGAAATTATAGCGTTTGAACAAAATACAAGCAACTTTTATATGAAAAGCTCCTGCAATTCGACAAGGCAAGAAGATTGTGGATGTCGCCTGCTGACCGGCCCCTGCTCTCTTTTTTCGACTTTGTTCATGGCTTGTATCTTGCGGCGGTAACGGGTACAATCGAACCGCGATCTCGATGGCGGTGTTCGCGTTGCGATATTTTCCACGGGAAACGCGATATTTGCATTTTTTTATTTATTCACGTCCCACAATGAGTGCGAAAGAGACTCACAGTGAAGAAGACAAAAAATTATTATAAATGACAAGAAAATCTACAACATCGAAATGAAACGTAACGAATCGATTTTTATAGCAAATGTTCCAAAAATTACAAAAATTGATTAAAATCATCAAATTGACAAAATTTAGATCGTTAAATTTGCTATCGACTGTCAACAAGAAAAATTCAACCCTTTGGCATTTGCAGTGAAATTTTCAAGATTTCACTATAGATAGCGAAAATGGAACGAATTTTTCTCTAACAAGTGAAAAAGCTAGAATTGGTCTAATTGTAAGACCAATTCTTATGATACCCTAGATGAATGCCCGTATGAAATTTCGTATGATCACCCATTTGAGCAATTTTGATTTTTTGCATTGGTTTCTAGCATATATTTCTAGAACGGCTCGTCGGACAGAAAAAATGATTATAACGAATTTTATAGGATTTTTTCTTCTGAAGAAGCCTGTAGTAAAATAAAAATGTCTAGGACTGATCGTTTTCAAAGTATATGTAAAAAACAAAAAAATGTATAAGCAACACCACGAAGGGGTTGCCCGATTTAGTACATTTTTGAAATTTTATTTCTATTACTATGAAAACACAATGTACTGCATTTCAGCTTTCTATGTCGACGTGCTCTCAGGTAGTGTCCAAATATATAGTGGAAAACGAAATTTTTGTATGGCAACCCCACGAAGGAGTTGCCCGATTTGTCTCATTTTCGATCTTAATTTTACTTTTTTTTATTAATGTCCGTGTACAAAAATTCAGCTTTTTAAGTGAATGCGTTCTCCAGTTATCGTGCGCACGGACGGACGGACGGACAGACGGACATGCAAAGATCAAAATAAATTTTAGTTTTATGCGATGGTGTCCAATCGATTTTGCTCTATCATCATTATTTCTGTGCGTCACAAACGGAATGGCAAACTTAGTATACCCTATAGATTTCATCTAGGGTATAAAAAGGAGGCCATTTGTTCATTCTGCCTTCTATTTTCAACAAATTGTCAAGGAATATAGGTACATATGCTAGCAAGTCATAATATCCTCAAGTTTGCAATTTTTCAAATCAGTGCCTAATAATACATTTTGGACTTGTAGTTTTTTCTTCGTTTTTTATTTTCATCAGTAATTTCACTTAGAGTTTTTTTTTGTTTATCATTTATTTTTTTTATTTCATTTAAAGTCAGTTTTTTTCGTTCTTCAACATTAAAGTAGTTCTGCCATTTGTAGTTCATTTTCCTTCTCTTTTGTTCTTTTGGAAGGAATTTGTTTACAGTGGAGTTCGGGAATTATTAAATCTCGACGTGGTTTTCTTTGACATTTTACAATAAATCTTTGGTTAGGTGAAGGGATCAAGGTGTAAGATTGCATGCCAATTGTGTATTGGACATATAACACAAAATCACATCACCACATACTAAAAATTTATTGAATATAATTTTCTTGTGATTTCAGTTGTTTTTTTTCATAAAATTTCCGTCGATTAATCAATTCATCAATGTATAAAATGTTATGGTCGTACCGTATTGCATATAGCAATATGCAACATGAAATACTGCAGCGTGTAAGCCGGCTGCTGTCAAACAGAATATTTGAACGCACCCCGACCGAGAGAAGTGCGACATGCGGTGCGGAGCAGTATGACATGCTGAGGAGAAAGAAAAGGAAGAAAAGGAAAACTAATATGTCTTGTCACATTGCTATACCGTGCGAGCATCAAGTTGCTTATAGATTAAAAAGGTTTCCGTAGCCATCAGATAATAGATTAATCCTGTAAGTAAATTTATGATATTTTTTAGTTTGCATACTGACACATTTTCAATTAGAGAGACTATTTTCATCAATCCCGCACCAGGAGAAAATCCGTACATGCCTGAGAGTAAAAACCAACGAGGCTCCTTTTCTCCCTGGTGAGGCTTGTTTCGTACAGTTGAACCTCCAGTCGTTCTCAACTTCATTAACTCAAATAACAAAGTAAGAGTAGCGGCTGTTCACGGTAGTTTCATACCACGAACAACATACTTGTGTTCCGTCGACTAACTAGAACTTTACATTAAAACAACAATTACATCATATAAGACAACTTAATGATGGAAAAGAATGTTATCAGCGAGTGCGTGTCATATCAAAGAATATGGAACGTCCAGATGTACGACCTTAAGTGAGAAATTTTGCAGAGGCCAACACGGAAAAATTAGAGTAAGATTTTTTTTTATATCTAAGCACCAATTATTAATAACAGAAATTGAAATTGCCACCCAGTAGCAAGTAAGCAGACACTGCGGATCTTCACGCAGGCGCCTCGGCGATGGATCCACAGCATTAACTACATGTAAGTGTTCTCTTTGGGTTTTTTTTATTTTTTTGCAAATTTATTTAAATACATAATATAGACTTCTAAACACTTAAAAAAAGAACTTTGTTCCCAGTACTTGGTGATATCCGCTTGCAAGGTCAAGTGTAGTAAAATACCGCGAATGCCCAAGCTGATCCAGTATATCCTCTATCCTGGGTAATGGAAAGGCATCCCCTATAGATTTCTCGTTAACTTTACGGAAATCTACTACTACTCGCCAACGTTTATTGCCGTCGGGCCCAGCTTTCTTGGGGACTACCAGCTATGGAGAATTCCACGGGCTTTTACTTAATTGGATTATGTCGTTGTCCAACATTTCCTTAACTTGCTCATTTATGACTGCCCGGTGTGTTTCTGGAAGTCTATACATCTTTTAATTTATGGGTGGCTGATTGTTTAGTATGGGGATGGTATGGTTTATGGTATTAGTGCACGTGAGCTTATCTCCCTTTAAATAAAAAAGATCGTTATACTTATAGCATAACGCAAGTATTGACTTTTCTTCTTCGCGATTTAAGTTTTCATCCAACAGTAATTCTTTACGTAAAGCCACAAGTCTGTCTGGGTTATAGCTTTTAATATGGTTTACGTTTCTTGAATATGGATTGGAATTAAACTTTAATTTGTCGTTTTTGACGTTGTGTGTGCTTTTGTTTTGTGCACGAAGAAAATATGGGTTAGAATTAAATTTTAATTTGTCTTTTTTGACAGTGTGTGTGCTTTTGTTTTGTGCACGTAGGAAAGGTGGATCACCCTTTTTGTGAGTACTTTGGGTAATTACGTCGTCCAAAGGTACATGGAGATACTGTATGTTATAGCAATTACTTGGAACTAGAGTAAGCGTTAAGTTTCTTAGGAATACTGGTTCCCTGTTTACATTTAGAACGGATAACGGTATGAAGCTTTTATGAGGACTAACTAGGCAATTTGCGACAAATACTCCTTCTTGGATCTCCTGAGACAAACAGGTCATTTCTTGGTATATTTGTAACGGTATGCTCAGTACCATTTGAGATCGAGGGGGTATTTCATTGGATCGCTGAAGTACTACTTCATATTGCCTACCTCTCATCTTCTTTTGAGGTGTTCAAAGTTTCTTCCATTGGAGGTAAGGCATTTTTGTTATCTGGTGCCCGTGATTTAAATTGCTCCTCCAATTGATCACTTCGTATTTCCTCTCCATCTTCTAGGGATGTTTCGAGAGGTACCGTTAATTCAATAGGGTTGGTTTCCGTGCGAGGGAACCGGGGTAAATTTTTAGGCCCTTCGATATTACAATTTTGTGCAAGAAAGTCATTGCCTAACAGCCCGTCTTGGGAGATTTGGGCAATGTCTTCTACTACCTGGAGTTTGCATGGGACACTGCGGCTTAATAAAAGGTTGCCTTGGCAGTTTCCCAATGTTTCTCCTTCTCCAAATGGAGTTTTCAAAGTCATCTTTTGGCTTCGTTCTGTATGTTCTGGGTTATCTAGTGCTTCCTTTTTATGACGCTTACTTCAGCTCCAGTGTCTACTATCAGCCAAACGGCTGTGTTTTTGCCTATGTCCAGTGGTGAGTCTACCACTGGTACATTTTCTCTATTTAATTGTTGTTTTGTTTGAGAGGACCCTGAAGTAATTTGAGCAGTTTTATTTAATGTCGAACCAGGGATTTTTCGGTCGACAGTGTGCCGTTTCCCGATTTTGTAGCCTCCCATCGCTGTTTTTGTTGACAGGTGGACACTGTATGACATCTTCTTCCACAAAACTTACACATCTCTTGACCGTTAAATCTGTGTTCGTGATTTGGATTGCCCCACTGAGTGTTGTTGTTACTAATTAGGTGATTCCGTGGTGTTTTGACATTTTGTTTACAATATTGGGCATCATGGCCCTTTGTTTTGCAGTTAATGCAGAAGGGAGTATTTTTACGTCTTAAACAATCGTCATACGTATGGCCCTTGTACTTGCAATAACTGCAGGTGATCCTACCTAAAAGTAATTTTTGCTATCCGTATGGTTTCTTGTCTGGATTTTGAGAAGAAAAATTCTGGAATGGAGGTGGACTTCTTAGGGATTCTCTTGACATACTGGCTTGAGTAGAGCACCAATTATTTGTTTGATTTTTATCAGTATTATAGGATACTGAGGGTACCTTTAATGACTCCAGATTTGGAGGAATACCACACTCAGTTTTTATATTAGGTTTTCCTGTATCAGTTGTGTAGGGATATATAGAGGAGTTTATACTTTCGTGTATGGGATAACCATAAGCATTAGCAAAATTTGAGGTATTCGGTCTAAAGAAATGGTCCATTTGAAAAGAAGTTGTAGGTTGAGGTAAGTAATTTATTGGTTGTGGAATGAAAAAGAGACCCTGTTGCAACTTTTCCATATCTAATGCCTTTTGAATGAGAGTCTCTAACGAGCTTTTATTTATTGTCAATAGATAGGCACTTAGATGGGGGTTATTTGCATTTGCCATTGCAAAGTCCTCTATCTGTTGCTTTACCACATTAAAATTTTCAGCACCGTATTTGCTTTGTGCTGCCTCGTTACATTGTACTAAAAGTCTTTTTTATCTAGTAGTAAATGAATTAAAAGATTCTTGGGGATATTGTCGGCAAGTAATTAGTTTGTTAATTAACTCATGATATGTTTCACGAGGTAAGTAAGTCCGATAAAGTAACTGCTCAACTTCTTCAAATCTCGTGAGTGTACTGGATGATATTAATTGATATGCATTTCCTCTCAATCTTGTTGGGAAAATTTGCATGACGGCTGCCTTTTCCTTCTCTGCTAGACATTGTTGTACTTGCTTACAACAGCCTATGAAAGTTTGCAATTCTGTGAGGGTTTGAGAAATAATTTCTCCAGAGAACAAAGGCACCATTTGTGCAGTAAGTTTAACTACTTTCTCATAATTTAGAGGCATTTTGTTCGTTTTATTGTGTTAATCTGTGCTGGAAGTAATTTGAGTGTTTATACTCGAAGTTGGTGTGTCTAATGCCTGTTGGGATACTAGGGCGCTTAGACTATGATTTCTTGCGAGAGAATTAATAAGACTGTGCCCTCTGAAGAATTTACCTGAACGATGCTCGCGATTCCAATTTATGGATGGTCTGCTTTGGGGTGAATTTCGCTCTACTATTGGGCTGTCTGGAGGACTTGTGTTGTCAAAAGACAATGAGCTTATTGCTGCGTCAAAATCTGAGCCAGGAGAGCTTTGGTCAGGTCTTGGCATGAAAGATAAAACTTCGAGTTTTACGTAATTATTGAGAGAGAAGAATAGAGAGATTAGGTAGTTTATCTAATTCCGAATAATAACCGAAGAAATTAGAATGATTAATTGAAAAAAATGTTTCTACTGTTTTTTTTTTTTTGCTTACATGGACATATATCGTACTGGTTTTTATAATGTCTACTATTGATTCTTAACAATTTTTATTAACTTACTTTACTTTACTTGTAGAGAAGAGAAAAAATGTTAATGTCTTTTCCGCTATGCAGATATGATGCTGTATTATATTGGGGCTTTTTTCCTTTTATTGTTGTTAGAAATGCCCAACGTCTCGTTTTTGTGTGCAAGATTCAAAAATAATGCGCTCTTATCTACTCGTTTATGTAAATTCGAGGACCAAGGTTTTTCAAGTGTTTTGAATTTATATTACTTCCTTGATCCTACCGGCTGCGCCAAAATTGTTGAGATTCTAAAGTACTTCTAGTACTCTCATCTGAGCACCTTTTGATCTGGAACACGGCACGGTTACTGAGATTACGTGCTTCGTAGCCCTAATGGTGGAGCCCAAGGGTTCTTTTATCCCTGTGAGGAATATACTAAGGCACATCTCTGAATAGAGGTCCCGTTTTTGCTTTAATAACATTGGGATCTCTTTCGGGAATCTGAAGATGATTATTTATCGTAGAAAAAATTTCAATTATCTGACTATAGAATTCCTCTATTGTTTTTGAATTTTGTCGTAAAGAATGCAGATCCCTTACAAGAGATGTCTCATTCCGTTTATCGGAATAATGGAGAATTAAATTGGTTTTTATGTCATTCCATTTGAGAGGGGTACCGTACATATCGAGAACTTCGTTTGCAGGGCCCTCAATCTTATTTCTTATTGCCCGTAAAATGATCTTACTGTATGGTGTTCCATCTATTGATGCAACCAAGTACAAAATTTCTTCTATGTTGTTAATAAAATCAAAAAGGAGCCTTGGGTTGCCATTAAATTTGGGTAGGTCTTTTATCACGTCTGGTATTCTTAGATTGTTGAATATGTCCACCGGAGTAATAGTTACTTCGTTAGGTGTCGAAGTTAAGTTGTTACGTGTTACATTATTGTTAGGTATTACGTTATTGTTAAATGTTCCGTTATAGTTAGGTATTGCGTTATTATTAAATGTTCCGCTATTGTTAGGGGTTTCGTTATTATTGGGTAGACTCATTTTGTTGAAATTATTTATTTCTTGAGCAGCTTCAAAATTGATTCCTGATTTGTTTATTTCCCTTGCACTAAGGCCAATTCTGTCATTTACGTTAAAATTAATTCTTTCTAGCTTCGTATTTTCGCTAACTCCTTCTTGAAAAACTCTCGAACCGATTTGAGTTTGCTTAGATAAATCAAAATCAATTTCTTCGTTATTATCGCTTAAGTCACTTTCTGTTAAATTTCTGTTTTTACTATAGTTACGTTTATTTCTTGGTTTTGTTTCTTTTTCTTTAAACCTGAACTTAAAAGACATGTACGAGTAAGAATAGTACTAAAAATCAATCAATAGTTTTATTTGTCACTTCTACTGGATCACTTTCTTTATATATATATATGTATCAATATTATTCTTGGTTTTAATAAAAATTTAAAATTTCTTTGAAAATTAATTATGAAAATTCATTAATCATGCAAAAAGATGAGGATAAAGTATTAAATTTTAAGGGAAGTTATAGGAAATTGAGGAGGATTTGAGGTCGACTTACATTGACAATAAAACCAGTATGCTCATTATTTTAGATGTTGTTGTAGATTCACTATGGAGGTACCAGAACAAGGAGTTAAAACTCACCGATCCACAAGTTTAATTCTGTTTTCACTAATTTCCGAGATTCGTTTTCAGTTTAGAGGATTAGTTTTTTCGATAAACCGTCGAACATTTTTTTTTTTCTAACCGATAACTAGTCGATATCAATAATCCTTTGATATTTTCACGGGAGTTTTTACGATGAACCTTCGTTTATTTATCTCGCGAATTTTTGTTTTAAACCGTGAAACACTAAAACACTAGGATCGTTATCTGGATCCTATCGACTGCGCCAGTTAAGTTTATTTAGAACTTAACAAAAACAAATAAAATAAATAAAACACAATTAAATAAAAGAAATTATACTTTTTATTAACTTTGTCCGAACACGAATAGAATCAAAACTAGAGTGGCTCTTCTAAAATATTTTTACATGTTACTTGCCACTGATCACGTAACATTCAACGTGACTTCGTACTCATGTTACAAGTGAGCGAAGGTAATTATGCTGACAGAAAATAAACATGAATTGGAAACTTTTTATGTGAATATGTGAAAAGGTATATTATATTTTATGCGAAAGCATTTTCATGTGAAAATGCTGTCGATGCTACCGGATGTGGCGGGTCTTGTCCATAACTCTTCCCCCTTTAAATGAAGCGATGGCCAGAGGTGCTGGACTCTGGGTTCTTCTAATATGATGGTTTGATGATTTTACAAGTTTTTCTTAAGGTAACTTTTCAGATAGATGATGATAAATATTCTTGCTGCGATACAGACTATGGTCGTGATTCCAAAGGTATAGTAATCTCGTTGTGTTGTTTTGACTTCCAGGAGTTTGATTGCTTCTAAGTTTCTGAAGTGGTACAGTTTCAGTTTTTCCAGGTTTAGATTATATATCGTTTGTGAGGAATTTATCTTGCTGAATAATATTGGGTGTATGATTACTGCTTCCCAATAAACGTTTGTTTTGCTGTCATATGTTATTCCATTGATTTCGATGCTGCAGTTCTCAAAACGGATTAGTGCTGTTCCGTTTACTTCCTTCAGAGGGGTGTTACATGTTGATTGTAGATTTGTTGTTGGAATGTTGATACATAGAACGTAATTTGGTTCAGGTTGAAAAACCGTGCTGATCTCAATCCCGTTCAAAAATGTGCAGTTGGCTGGGGTGTGCTTGATTATGTTGGGGATACATTCTTGTTCTCTAGCCTCTGGGGTAATTGATGACTTCTTGCAATAGTAGACTCCTTCAATCAGTGAGCAGCTGTCATCGAAGTACTGTGTGTCGACCTCATTGTAGGTTACGTAGGGTTTGGTAGTTATGGATAGAGTTTTGTTTATAGGTAAGGGTATCAGGTGGAAAAAGGAGTTGGTTTTGTTTGAAAAAATTGGTATTTGGATGTTAAATATAATATTTGTGTCGTTATAGTAATCTTGTAAACCAAGAAATTCGTAAATTTGCTCATCTGAGTGTATCTTTACATTTTGCTTTTGGAAAATTTCATAAATTTCATCTAATTCGTTTGGATTGAGAATTTGTTTCGAAATTATATTCAATCTAGCTAGTACTTTTCTGCTATATTTGTTAGATGAGTATTAAGTAAGTCGATATTGAAATTGATTTTGTTTATGTACTGTGAAAACTTAAAATTTTGGTTTTCCATTTTGATTTGATTGTTTATCGCTTTATTGTAGTTGTTTAAAAATGCCTCTATGGATTCTTGCTGTTTATTGATGTGATCGGTAACATTTCGGAATCTTTCAATCATTTGGTCATTAATTCGAATTTGATTATTTAATCCGATTTCAAAATCATGTTGGTTTAGAGAAAGTTCTTGGATTTCTTCATTTATGTTTACGGCGTCTTCATGGTCCATATTTCCGGAAATGGCTTTTATTACTGAACCTAAGATATTAATTGCGCCCCTTTTGTTTCTCTTTGTTGGTAACAGAGTCTGCAACTTTCTTTTTAGCTCTTTGAATTTTAAGTTGATAGTTTCAACAATGTCTTTGAATTCGTCGCGGCTTACAGTTAAATCCATAGAGTCTTTGATTTTGTCAATGTTGGTTTTGTAGTCCGTCAGTTGGATTATGTGTATGAGTTTTTTGTGAGTTTGTATTACCCTAGCTGGTCCTAGTTCCATTGGGAGTACCCCGTGGTGGTTCGTCAGGTCCTGTATTTCCATCTTCTGGCTGAGGGTCACTGTTAATCTGTAATTTGCGTTTTTTCTTTAGTTTAGATTTGTGTATTTTTTGATTTTTATGAGTGATAATAGTTACTTTATTATTATGTTTTACTTTTTGAATTCTAAAGCGGGGTGTTAACTTATTCCTTCTATTTTCTTTTCTAAATACTGTTATATTTTCTTCTAGAGATGGGGGAGTTTCCCTATTTGTATTTAATTTGTCTATATTTCGGTCAACAGCTTTTTGAATTTTTTCTTTCACGGATGGATATAGATTGGCTTCGAATTCGTTTAATTTTTGTAGGTACTCGTGTTCGTTATTGAATTTGACATTGTTTAAGAATTTATAAGTTTTGCCGAAAAAGAGTACGTATGGGGTTAGGTTAGTTGTCGAGTGAATGGAGTTATTGCAAATAATAATTGGTTCGTTCAAAATGTCTTCGTGGTCTTTGTCTTTCTGTTTTTCATAAATAATTCTGTATATTTCTGTTAGGGTTGAATGTAGCCGTTCGACTGAGGAATTGCTACTACTTTGTTGGAATGAGGTTATGTGTAGTTGGATGTCGTATTGTCTGCAAAAGTCCTTGAAGATGTTGGAAGTCAATTCTGCTCCCTGGTCTGCAACTATGGATTTCGGGATGCCGTGGAGGCTCATAAAGTGTCGGATTGATTTTATTATAATTAGGCTATTTCGGGCACTTAGGGTGAAAGCGGCGGCAAATTTTGAAATTTTATCGATTATTGTCAGCATTTGTTTACCGTTTATTGAGTATACGTCTATGTGGAGGATATCTAAAGGTTTCGATGGGGTTTCGGGTTTTTCGAATCTTAATCTTGGTGGATTCCTATCATATTTTAAGGTTTGACATTTATCGCAATTGTTTATTGATTGTGTAATTTTGTTTTTTCATATAGGGGAAGTAATGGGTTCTTTTCAGATGAAAAAAGGTTTCGTTGATTCCTCGGTGGTTGCTTTTTAAGTGGTAATTCCGAATGGTTTCATCTTGTTCGTCGCTTTCTTTGATGTCTATCAATAATTCTGTGCAACGGATTAGTTTAAAAATTTTGTTTCTTGAAAAGAATTTGGAATAGACTGATTGTATTATCATGAATATCTGGTCATCCGTAAATATAGCAGTGGTCTTATATGGTGCTAAATATTTTTTTAGTAATTCTGTGGTATTTTCTTCGGAAAAGTTTTGCGTTCGAGTTATGCGACGTTGTTTGTTCTTGAACAAAGTTTCAACTGATGTGGAAGGAGATTTATCGGACTTTTCGAAAATAAGTTGGAGGTTAAATTCGTTTAAAGGTCGTTCCGATATGTAGATATGGTCATTTAGGTTTTCAGCTGCTGAATGTATTGTAGCACAGGTTGAGCTTATATCCTTTTCTCCAGCATTCATTGAACAATGTTCGTTTATATTTATTTCTATGTTGTTTGGATTATTTTTTTCAGGTGGTTTGATTCGACTTAGGGCACCTGCATTTGAATTTAATTTTCCTTTCTTATGAACTACTTCGTATTCGAATTCTTCTAGTTTGAGGCGCCAACGAATGAGTCTGGAATTGGGATCTTTGAGACTTATTAGCCAAAGGAGGGGTTTGTGATCTGTTACGATTTGAAATTTACGGCCGAATAAGTAGGGACGGAAATACTTTGTTGCCCATACTATCGCTAAGAGCTCCTTTTCTGAGGTCGAATAGTTAATTTCCGAATCAGTCATGGTTCTACTAGCATAGCAAATAGGTCTATCTGCGCCAATAGGACCTTGGGATAATATGGCACCAATAGCGAAGCTACTCGCGTCGGTGGTTAATACGAATGGTTGGGAGAAATCTGGGTATTGGAGCAGTGGTTCGTTGCTCAGTAATGTCTTTACATAATTTGAACGTTTTTATGTAGTTTTCGTTCAGATCGACTTTCCTATTCTTTTTGAGACATTCTGTCAAGGGTTTCGTCATTCGTGCGAAGCCTTTAATAAATTTTCGGTAATATCCCAGCAGCCCTAGGAATGCTTTTATTTCCTTTTGTGTTTTAGGGATCGGATATTCCTTGATAACCTTAACCTTTTCGGGATTTGGTTTAACTCCGTCATTTGTCACGATATGCCCTAAGAAGGAAACCTCTTTCTGAAGGAATTCAGATTTGTCTATCTGTACTTGGGGTTTGCTTCCCGTAGTTTCTCAAATACCTTTTTCAGATTTTCTTTATGTTCTTGTAAAGATGTCGAGAAAACTATGATGTCGTCAAGGTAAACGAGACAAATCTTGCCCTGGATATCTTTTAAAACGTTGTCCGTTACCCTTTGAAAAGTGGATGGGGCGTTTTTCAGACCGAAAGGCATTCGGACGTACTCATAGTGTCCGCCTTCGACACTGAATGCATTTTTTTCTATATCGTGACGGTCCATCTCGATTTGATGGAAACCACTCGCTAAGTCGAGAGTGGAGAAATACAAACACTTACTGAGTTTATCAAGGATTTCGTTGATATTCGGTATTGGATACTTGTCGCTTATTGTTTTTTCGTTGAGCTTTCGGTAATCAATCACGAGACGCCATTTTTGTTTCCCACTGGCGTCCAATTTTTTTTGGGACAATCCATATTGGGGAACTCCAGGGTGAGTAGCTGGGTCTTAATATACGCGGGTCTAATAGATTGTGAATTTGCGATTGAACTTCGGCTTTATGTATATAGGGGTATCTGTATGATTTGGAATAAATGGGTATATCGTCGGAAGTTTTTATGCGGTGCTTTATAACATTTGTAAAACTTAGATCTTGTCCTTCTTTTAGGAAAATGTCTTCGTACTATTTGCACAGGGTTAGAATAGTTTCTTTTTCTTCGTTATTGAGATGTGATATTCTTATGAGATTTGTAATATCACAAGAATTTATAGTTTTTGCGTTATTGCAATGAATGTTGAAGTTATTTAATTCGCAGAAATTTTGACTAATATATGACTCGGTTTTCAGAGGTTGGTCGAGGAATAGAATTTCATCACAGTGGGACTTGTTGATTATTTCGACATTGCTATACCAATTTTGGGCTTTGTATATTCCTTCTGGGACTACCAAATTTGGATTAGTTTCTGTCTTCCGTAAGTATATATCTCCGTTCTGGATATCAACTGGTAATTTAGGAACCAATTTTGAATTGCTAGATACCATGTATTTATCGGATGTAAAATTGGGTTTAAAGAGGAGGGGTAATTTGAGTTTTTAGTTATAAGCATTTTATTTTCCAGGTCGACTTTGGCTCCGAGTATGGAAAGAGCGTCTAGCCCTAAGAGTCCGTCGAAGTACCCGTGGAATTTAAATACCAAAAATCTGATTTGTTTCGGATCGTTAAACTCTACGAAATGTGGTAATATTACTTCCTTGTCTAATGTATGCGTATGTAAGCATGTTGTAATAAAAATCGGGTTTATTATTTTTACGTGGTTTTCATGAATATATTCTGAGTTAATGAATGAAGAGGAAGCTCCAGTATCAATAAGGCGAAAGGCGAAGAAATATTTATATAGGGGAGTATGTAGCCGTGTTTATTCACATCTACGTATCCGATTTGTTTACCGAGGCACCTATGGGAAAATTTGAATCATCAATTTCATGGTTTTCTTCCAAGTTGGGTGTTGCATTGGCATCCTCATAATATTGATCAAGTTGCTGGTAGGAGTTTTCTAATGGAGGGGGTTCGTACTCCTCGTAGTCATTCTATTCTGGGTATGGTTCGAAAGAGTGCTGTTCAGAAATACTATAAAATTCTTTTTTTGCAGTATTTTGTTGATTGTTTACCTTAAAGAAATTATTTGTATTGGCCTTTATACGGGAGTTTCCGGAGTCGATAGCCATAGGTTGTGGTGGAGGGAATCTACTTTGTTGAGGACGAAAGAGTGATTGTTGGGTGGAAAATGGCGCCCTGTTTTGTTTAGCGGGGAACTGTGGTCTGTTTTGTTGAAAAGAGATAAAATTCGTTTGTTGAGGTGGAAGCTGGGGCTGATTTAATTGCCCAAAAGAATTTAGCGGACGAGGGCTTGGTTGTTGAGTTGAAAATTGAGATCTCTGTGGGTAAAAGTTATTAAGAGGACGGAAATTTGACTGTTGTGGTGTGATTATTGGCTTGCTGGGCCTTTGGTGAGAGTTTGATCTGTATGTAGGAGAATTATTCGAAAATTGGCTATTTGGCTTTATATAGAATACATTCTGTTCCTTAATGCAGACTGAAAATGCCTCTGCTAGTGTTGATGGCTTCGTAGCCCTAATGGTGGAGCCCAAGGGTTCTTTTATCCCTGTGAGGAATATACTAAGGCACATCTCTGAATAGAGGTCCCGTTTTTGCTTTAATAACATTGGGATCTCTTTCGTGAATCTGAAGATGATTATTTATCGTAGAAAAAATTTCAATTATCTGACTATAGAATTCCTCTATTGTTTTTGAATTTTGTCGTAAAGAATGCAGATCCCTTACAAGAGATGTCTCATTCCGTTTATCGGAATAATGGAGAATTAAATTGGTTTTTATGTCATTCCATTTGAGAGGGGTACCGTACATATCGAGAACTTCGTTTGCAGGGCCCTCAATCTTATTTCTTATTGCCCGTAAAATGATCTTACTGTATGGTGTTCCATCTATTGATGCAACCAAGGACAAAATTTCTTCTATGTTATTAATAAAATCAAAAAGAAGCCTTGGGTTGCCATTAAATTTGGGTAGGTCTTTTATCACGTCTGGTATTCTTAGATTGTTGAACATGTCCACCGGAGTAATAGTTACTTCGTTAGGTGTCGAAGTTAAGTTGTTACGTGTTACATTATTGTTAGGTATTACGTTATTGTTAAATGTTCCGTTATAGTTAGGTATTGCGTTATTGTTAAATGTTCCGCTATTTCGTTATTATTGGGTAGACTCATTTTGTTGAAATTATTTAATTCTTGAGCAACTTCAAAATTGATTCCTGATTTGTTTATTTCCCTTGAACTAAGGCCAATTCTGTCATTTACGTTAAAAATAATTCTTTCTAGTTTCGTATTTTCGCTAACTCCTTCTTGAAAAACTTTCGAACCGATTTGAGTTTGCTTAGATAAATCAAAATCAAAATCAAAATCAATTTCTTCGTTATTATCGCTTAAGTCACTTTCTGTTAAATTTCTGTTTTTACTATAGTTACGTTTATTTCTTGGTTTTGTTTCATTTTCTTTAAACCTGAACTTAAAAGACATGTACGAGTAAGAATAGTACTAAAAATCAATCAATAGTTTTATTTGTCACTTCTACTGGATCACTTTTTTTATATATATATATGTATTAATATTATTCTTGGTTTTAATAAAATTTTAAAATTTCTTTGAAAATTAATTATGAAAATTCATTAATCATGCAAAAGTACTAAAATCAATCAAAAATTTTATTTATCACTTCTACTGGATCACTTTCTTTATATATATATATATGTATCAATATTATTCTTGGTTTTAAAATTTTTTTTAAATTTCTTTGAAAATTAATTATGAAAATTCATTAATCATGCAAAAGTACTAAAATCAATCAATAATTTTATTTATCACTTCTACTGGATCACTTTCTTTATATATATATATATGTATCAATATTATTCTTGGTTTTAAAATTTTTTTTAAATTTCTTTGAAAATTAATTATGAAAATTCATTAATCATGCAAAAGTACTAAAATCAATCAATAATTTTATTTATCACTTCTACTGGATCACTTTCTTTATATATATATATATATATGCATCAATATTATTCTTGGTTTTAATAAAAATTTAAAATTTCTTTGAAAATTAATTATGAAAATTCATTAATCATGCAAAAAGATGAGGATAAAGTATTAAATTTTAAGGGAAGTTATAGGAAATTGAGGAGGATTTGAGGTCGACTTACATTGACAATAAAACCAGTATGCTCATTATTTTAGATGTTCTTGTAGATTCACTATGGAGGTACCAGATACAAGGAGTTAAAACTCACCGATCCACAAGTTTAATTCTGTTTTTACTAATTTGCGAGATTCGTTTTCAGTTTAGAGGATTAGTTTTTTTCGATAAACCGTCGAAATTTTTTTTTTCTAACCGATAAATAGTCGATATCAATAATCCTTTGATATTTTCACGGGATTTGTTACGATGAACCTTCGTTTATTTATCTCGCGAATTTTTGTTTTAAACCGTGAAACACTATAACACTAGGATCGTTATCTGGATCCTACCGACTGCGCCAGTTAAGTTTATTTAGAACTTAACAAAACCAAATAAAATAAATAAAACACAATTAAATAAAAGAAATTATACTTTTTATTAACTTTGTCCAAACACGAATAGAATCAAAACTACTGCCACTGATCACGTAACATTCAACGTGACTTCGTACTCATGTTACAAGTGAGCGAAGGTAATTATGCTGACAGAAAATAAACATGAATTGGAAGCTCATTTTGACACTTCGTGAAAAATTTTAACAAAAGTGAGAAAAAAGACTCATATGAAGTGAACCTTTAAAACTTTTAAAAGCAATAATAAAAGTGTTAAAAGTAAAGTGAAAATGACTTGTGAAGAAAACATTTTTAGTACTGTGAAAGCCAACCTCAGAGAAGTTTTTACGTCTGGACACATAGGGAATATACCAGCAGACAACATAATAGAATCTCTCGCAAAAAGAATGTTGCAGGGAAGCAAGCAAGCGTCACTGGGAAGCAAAAAGTCTTCAACTTCATCAAGCTAAACCGACAGCCTGCCCGAGGATATGTCGGAAGATGACACGGAAATGAGCACAGACCAGAGCGAATACCAACTAGTAGAGAACAAGAGACGGGCATGGAAAGATCCAGCCAAGAAGAAGGAATCGGGTAAAATGGCTGAGGCAGCTGACCCAAGAAATAGCAGCAATTACTATCAGGCGCTGCAAACGGAAAACAGACATGTTATCCAGCCAAAGATGAAGCCAGTAGAATCAGTCGAAGTAAAAGTAAGCAGACCACCACCGATCATTGCCCACGGACTGAACTAGAAGGAGTTCAACAGGACACTCAACAGCTTGGAGTACAGGCCGAAATTTTTTATTAAAATGGGAAGCGGGAATAAATGCACCATCAAACCAATCACCGAAGAAAACAGGGAAGTCATTTTTAACTTGCTCGCTAATATCAGGGTAGAGTCTTACACTTTCACCCCAAAAGAAGGACGGAAAACAACTCTCGTGGAGGTCAAGGTCGCTCTTGAAGAGAAGCTTCAAGGAGTTAAAATAAGGAGCGTCACAAAACTACAGACAACTCGCAGGAAAAAATCGGGAAAGGAGATGGACTCCTTCATCATTGCCTTCGAGGCCCAATACAGCATGACTGAGATTATGAAGGTGGACCGCCTTCTGGACCAGATCGTACATTGGGAAAGCATCTCACCAAAGGAGTGGCACAATGTAAGCGGTGTCAGCGTTTCGGATATGTCGCCACCAACTGCGCCCAACACTATCGTTGTGTAAAGTGTGAGAAACTTCATGGACCCGGAGAATGTTCCCGCGTTAAAAACGATGAGACAACGAAACTCTATTGCGTCAACTGTAAAAAGGAAGGACACCCAGCGAACTACCGAGGATGCCCCAAATACAAGGAGGTAACTGCTATTAAAAATAAACGGCGGGAGCAGCAGAGGCAACGAGAACTTTTCGCGCAGGAATTAATAAAAAATTACGTCAAGCCAGGTATGACTTTCTCACATATATTGAATAATAACAAATCTAATAACAGAAACAACTACACTAAAAATTCTAGGATCCCACAAACCCCAGCCATACCAAAACCAGCCCCAAGAGTAACACAAGCCCCAAGACCATCACTAAACGAGTCAGATAACTTCTGCACGCAGGAGGCAAAATCCATTTTCGGGTGTGATCTATTCACACTCATGGGGAAAACAATAATTTTATTCCTCAATACAGGAAGCTCACTTCTCTAGCAGAACGCCAAAGTGCTTATCTTCAGTTTGCTTTCGGCCTATGCCTAGGGAAATAAGCAAACTGAAGATAATTGCATTAAATTGCAACTCAATTGTGCGGCATTGCAAAAGAATAGCCCTTAATTCGTTCCTTCCGGAACAAAAACCTAACTTTGTCCTCCTATCAGAGACACACCTAAGCCCTCGCCACAAAATAGTCTTTAAGAAATTCTCAACTACCCGTTCTGACAAAACTGACAAAGCCTTGGGTACGGCAATGCAATACTAATTCGTGATGGGCTTAAGTTCGAAGAAATTACGCTTAGACCCCTCAGTAACATGGAGTGCACGGCAGTGAAGCTCTTCCTCGCCTCTCAAGAAACGCTTTTCTAATCTTCCTGTACAACAGGTGCGGTGCACAGATGGCTCAAATCAGAAGGAATCTTGAGATCCTAAACAATATTTCAAAGGACTTTACCTACACGGTTATTGGAGGAGACTTCAACGCCAGGCATCCCATGTGGAATGACCCTATTGAAAACTCTGCTGGCAAAACTATTGCAAACTGGCTGGACAGAAATCAAGAGAGCCACGATTTCATTGTGGTTTCACCAACTACACTAACATTTCCCCGTTCTGGTTCACACATAGACTTCTTCCCCATCTCCTCAAGCATGATAAGCTTACTACACCAAATCGCAAACGCCAGCTGCGACACTCATCACGCCTCTTCAGATCACCTAGCTATCGAATTATCTATAAAACTAACATCTCCACTAAACATACTCACAATGAGCTTACCAACATCCTCCACTCTGACCGATGTCGATTGGAATGAATTCCAAGACCGACTAACATAACTCTACCAAGGAAATCTCCCAGCTAACAGTAGAAATCTCTCAAATTCGGAGATAGACTCCCAAAATGAGCTTTTTACCAGCTGAATATTGATCATTTCCCCCGAACAACCCCGGTAAAGAATTACCAATTCAAGAACCTTCGCTCAGGTCTTCAGAATATATATAAATATAGGCAAAAGCTGCGGAAAATTCTCAACCGCATTTACCATAGAACCCTCAATATCCAAAATTCTGCTTATCAGTCCGTTCTTTCTCAAGTCAAGTGCTTATCAGTGATTATATATGAGCAAACTAAATTGTTCTGCGATGAACAGTGTAGAAAAAGACTCGAGAAAATAAAACCAGCCCCACAGATCTTTGATAATATTAACAAAGTCTATTCTAGGAAGTCAAAACTCCCTAAAATCATAACCAGCAGCGAAGGAACTCTATCATTTCCACAGGAAAAGTGCAAGACCTTTGCAACATTTTTCCAAAACACCTTCAAAGACAACTTAAAGCTCAGAGACCCAACCTTCTCTTTTGAAGTAGATAGGTGTGTTAGCACATTTCTTAGTGCTAACGAATTCACACCACGAACCTTTTTTCGATTCAGTTTGGACGGCAGGGCTAATATAGAAATTAAATCAATTCGGCTTTGGTCCACACCTAAACAGACTTATTCACAGTTTCCTAACTTCTAGGAAATTCTATGTGGAACTTGATGACAACAAATCTCCGCTCAAAACAATCGCAAAAGGGGTACCCCAGGGCTCCATATTGGGCCCAATACTCTTCAACCTCTACACCTCAGACCAACCTCAAAATGAAAGCGGCACAACACTACTCTTCGCCGATGACTCCCTCACATACTCAACCTACACCTCAGCAAGCTCGCCTCTTATCACAAAAAGTGGTGGTTCAAAATTAACGTCCAAAAGTTCGAGCTCATCTGCATTCGGCAACCTAGCACCGGGCAAAACCGCCAAGTCGCTAAATCCAAAAGCATTACGGCCATCTATATTGGAGGAGCAATAAAGCCCACACAACCAGCGAAATATCTAGGAGTAAATTTACATGAACTCCTACGTTTCAATAACCATGCTAAAGCAACCATTAGCAAACCCAATTTCGCGTACATCCTTATAAGCCCTATAGTCCATTTCAGGGACGGACTTACAACCCAGACAAAACTATTCATGTACAAGCAACTAATAAGGCCTATCATCACTTATTGCTTTCCCATATGGCACACAATCTCCCCCACTTATATGAACCGCCTTTGCAAGCTCCAAAGAAAGATTCTTAGAGCTTGCACAGGACTCCATCGAAGAGCCAACGGAAAATACTACCGCAACGAAGTATTGTACGAGGCAGCCAATATAACTCATATCAAGGAATATCTGTTCGTTCAAACCGAAAAGCAAGTCGACAAAATCCCTATCCATCCAAACCCACTCATAAACAACTTGCCGCATCTTCTAATACCGGCAAATTTCAAATACCTTTCACCCTTGCTCTTGGCTAAATCGGATGCTAGAAATATCTACCCTCAACGAAGTTAGAATAAGTTTCTATGACACCAAAGGAGATTACTACAGGGGGTAATCCCAAATAACCTCAAGAACCCGGGAATGTCTCTGATAAAACCTGCCAATATAGGAACTTTCCAGTCCTTAACTTCCTCAAGATCCCAAAACAAATCCAATCCTCACTCCCTCCCAGTCCCTCCCGAATTTAACAACAAACTCTTACGAGAAAGTCATCAACTACAGGTGATGTGGCGCAGCAGCTGTAAGGAAAAGAACTAACAACAACACGAAAGGTAATCAAAAACCAAACCAAGGATCAAAAAGAAGAAAAAGCAAAACATCTAATTGAACTGAGGGCCAAAGATAAGCCCCAACGCCCTAAAGAAGACAATCTGAAGGATGTGAAAAATCATTTAACAAAATCCGAAGAAGGAAGACAGTGAAGAAAAATTTGAAAGCGCAAAAGCACTTAACTTGACTTGACTGTTAGTTAATGTCGTTTAAACACACTAAATCAAAAAATAAATCAATTAAACGAGACCGATATAACAGATTAAAAAGATTCTTTTCTCTCGAAAGGCTTTCCGAAATTTCAGAAATTGAAAGTGAATAAGAAAGTGCTCAATATTAGGAATTAACTACGAAATTGAAGCAAGTGTATCAGATACAGAATATAACTCGAATCGCTTAAATCATGCTAATTGTTTTAAAATGCCTGCTTACAATACAAGTGCGAACGTAAGTGCTCCTAATCCTGTAATAACACCAACCGACATATTTAATTCACCTCGTGTACCCGACGCGATCAAAGACCTCCGGTAATCCGGGGTTACTATTTGAATTCTTGAATAATGTGGAAGAAATTCGATCATTAATTTCCTGCACGGAAGCTACCCCTTATGGTCAATTGTTGCTTAGGACCACCCGAAATAAAATCGATGGACCTGCAAATGAAGTATTGAACATGTACGGAACTCCACTAGTTTGGACCGAAATAAAACATAACTTGATCCTTCATTATTCAGATAAGCGAAACGAAACCTCGCATATCAGAGATCTTCATACAATCAAACAATCCAATAAACCAGTTGAACGCTTCTATACTGAAATAATCGAGATATTAGCCACCATAACGAATCATATACAAATACACGAAAGTGACAAAAGTGTTATTCAGTCAAAACATGATCTATACACAGAAATGTGCCTAAATGTATTTTTGTCAGGTTTGAGAGAACCCTTGGGCTCAACTGTAAGAGCAATGAAGCCGGATACTCTGGCCAATGCATTCGCATATTGCATGAAAGAATAAAATATATCGTATTCCAGATATGAAAGCTATGTCTCTAAATTTATCCAAAATTCAAGAGCAATAAACTCACTTTTATCAGCAACGAGAACACCGCATCAAAATGCTTCTATGGCCCAAATGCCACCCTCAAATACATGTTACCGTTCAGCACCACAAACAGGACTTGCACCTGCAGTGTATAACAGAACACCAAACTCTTTCTATTACCCTCCATATCAAAATAGACCTGCTTTCTCGAACTTCAATAATTCCGCTCCAGCTCCTAGATTAGCTCAATATAGATTTCCTCAACAACAATTCCAAAATAATTCTTTCAACCAATCAGTTCAACAAAGAAACAACTCGTTTTACAGCGCAGTAAGTAATAAAAATCTGCCAAAACAAGAGCCGATGGATACCAGTTCCACAAATACTCGACAATATCGCTACCTAACCTTACATCAAAATAGACCCACTCAAAACATTCCATTCAGAACTGCAGTTCCTAGATTTACAAGCACTGAATTATTTAATGTCTCTTCTGCAACAGAGCCTGATCAGAGCGAAAATCTGAATTATCAACAATTAGATCAATATTATGATCCTCAATTTACGGACCATATTTACAACTACGAAACAGACGGTAACAATCTTGACTAACAAGATCCAAATTGTGAAATAGATGATTCAAATTTTTGTCAAGTAGCCTCGCAGAACCAGTTGGATCCGTAGATTTTAATAAGCATGGATCTGTCCTCCCATACGTCAATATTTCTTCTCCATTTGGCCGCTCACTTAAGTTCCTAATTGACACAGGAGCATCAGCTTCATTCATAAATCCCGAATACGTACACCCTAAAGATCTTGTCGAAATAGAGCCAATAGTTATCACTACTATACATATATTAAATAAACAAATTACTCTACAAAATTTTCTGGAATTCGACCAACCGGGTCTAAGTACTTTTCTGATTTTCAGATTTCATGGATATTTTGATGGACTGCTAGGGCTCGACACGCTTACAGCCTTGGGAGCCACAGTAGACCTTGGAAATAAAATTCTTAAAACAAAAAATGCCTCGTTACGGCTACATCTTAAACCGAACTACATGTCTAAGAAATATATTATTTCGGAAACTTCCAAAATTATCGCTAATCTTCCAGTCGATGTTGAAAATGGAGATATCTATATTAAAAATACTGCCATTAAGCCAGGAGTTTATATTTCCAAGGGAATTTACCAATCGAAAGACTGGTATACATCTGTAGAAATAGTAAATAAAACAAAAACACCTCAAGACACTCCTAGAACAGCCATTAAAGGTAGAACCCTTCAAATCGAAGTACGTCGAAATAAATAATTTCAACGTTGAATGTTCTAATCCCAATATTTCCCGAGAAAATATAACGAATTTGCTTCATGCTTCTCATTTGAATAAAGATTAAAAGGACAATTTATTTCGAATATGTCGAGAATACGACGACATATTCTTCCGAGAAGAACAAAACCTAACCTTCACTAACCAAATGAAACACAGGACTTCAACGACAGATGGTATACCTATATATACGAAATCGTATAGGTATTCATATGCCCAAAAAGAAGAGGTCAGGCACCAACTAAGCGAGATGAGCGAACAAGGTATCATTCGCCTTAGCTGCTCTCCTTAGAGCTCACCCGTTTGGATAGTTCCAAAAAAGAAGGATGCTAGCGGCAAACAAAAATGGCGCCTAGTAATCGACTAGCGAAAGCTGAACGAGAAAACTATCAGTGATCGATATCCATTACCGAATGTCACGGAAATACTCGACATTAGCCAGTGGGTTCCACCAAATTGAAATGGACCATAAAGACATTTGCAAAACGGCATTTACGGTCGAAGACGGGCATTACGAGTACATCCGAATGAATTTGCGCCTTCCACGTTTCAACGCCTGATGGATAATGTTCTGAAAGAGTTACAAGAGAAAATATGCGTTGTATACCTAGACGACATTATCATTTTCTCGACATCACTGCAAGAACATGTCGAATCCCTAAGGAAAGTATTTCAGACGCTAAGAGAAGCAAACTTTAAAGTGCAACTTGACAAATCCGAGTTCATGCATAAGGAAATTTCCTTCCTGGGACATCTTATACTGAAGGTGTTAAGCCCAACCCTGATAAAGTAAGAGCTATAAAAGAATTTCCAATCCCTCGAACACAGAAGGAAATAAAATCCTTTTTAGCGCTTCTTGGATATTACGGAATGTCTCAAAAAGCGAAAAACTATTGAGACAAATCAAAGGTACATTCTAAGCTTCGAGAATTGTAAAGACCTGCTTCTCAATGACCCGATTCTTCAATACCCGGATTTTACAAAAGATTTCATCCTTACCACTGATGCTAGCAATTACGCAATAGGTGCCGTCCTATCACAAGGCCCAATTGGGAGAGATAAACCAGTTTGCTATGCGAGTAGGACTTCGACTACTTCAGAAATAAATTATTCAACAATCGAGAAGGAACTCTTGGCCATCGTTTGGGCAACAAAATATTTTAGACCATACCTGTATGGTAAGAGCTTCACGATTGTCACCGGCCATAAACCATTGACATGTTTGATGAACTTAAAGGATCCCAACTCAAAACTAGTCAGGTGGAGGTTAAAACTTGAAGAGTGCGACTATAAAATATTATATAAAAAGGAAGTACGAACTCCAATGCTGACGCTTTGAGCCGAGTCGTTATCCCTGAGCATAACAAAGCAGTTAATGGGAATAGAGTGACTGAGATCAATGTCGGACTTATGCTACTTCCCCTATTCATTCTGCCACCGAAGACCTTAATGATGGCATATCCAATTCGGAACGACCATTAAATGAATTTAACCTTCAAATTATTTTCAATAAAACTGATAAAACGCCCCCAACTTCCGTTGAAGTAATATTTCGTAACAAACACAGAAAAACATTTCGTTCACCCCAGTTCACGGGAGATAGTATCACACAATTGTTCAAAGAATATTTAGCCCCCAATAAACTGTCAGCAATCTACACAAACGATGACACATTTAAAATAGTACAAAGTGTATATATGTATGTATATTTCTCCAATAGCAAAGTTTTCAAAATGGTTAGATGTACCGAATTAATGATTGACGTTACTGAAAATGACGAACAGGACAAACTCGTACAAGACTATCACTTAAAAAATAACCACCGAGGAATAAACGAAACATTGAGACATCTAAAAAGACAATATTACTTCCCATTTATGAAAAATAAAATAGCTCAATCCATTAGCAACTGCGAAACTTGCAGCAAACTAAAATACGATCGGCAACCCTTCAAATTAAAATTCGAAAAACCAGAACAACCTTTAGTCATCGTTCATATGGATATATATACGATTAATAGTAACCAAATTCTTACACTTTTAGATAAATTTTTAAAACTCGCTTCCGCCTATAATTTAACTGCCCGAACTAGCCTAAACGTTGTAAAAGCGATAAAACACTTCATAAGATAACACGGCCTACCATCAAAAATGGTATCAGATCAGGGATCAGAATTCACTGCCAACATTTTTAAGGATTTCTGCAATCAATACAATATCGTGCTTCACCAGACTTCCTTTCAACAAACAAGCAGTAATTCACCAGTCGGGAGACTACATTCCACACTTACGGAAATTTATCGCATAATACTCCAAAAATACAAAGAAAACAAATATGAGTTAGATCATAATGAAATCCTCTCAGAAACCCTTATTACTTATAACAATGCTATCCATTCAGCAACGAAGTACACACTCTACGAAATATTTTTTTAGAACCTATAAATTTTACAAAAACATTAACTTTAATACAGAACACGAATATCTTCAGAAACTCAATAAATTTCAAAAAGAACTATATCCCTCCATAAAAGCCCACGTAGAATCTTTAACAAATAAAAATATTGAAAAGCTAAACGAAAACAGAGAAGAACCCATAGATTTCAAAGAAAACGAGCCCGTATTTAGAAAAGAATGCAGGAGAAATAAAATTAAACCTAGGTTTAGTAAACATATAGTAGAGTAAAGAAAAAAAAAATTACTATAATTTCTACAAAAAACCAAAAACTACATAAGACAAAACTTAAACGAAGACGAAAATTTCAGGACGGCAACGACACTAGGCCAGAAATTGGAAGTCCGCGATTTACGGAACAACCAAGGACTTCTGCCTCTGAAACTAGAGACAGGTAGACTATTAGAAGGACATAACGACTTTCTACATATTATTAAACTACAAACGTACAAAGAGACGATAGATGCACTACAGGACGTTGTTAACAACCTAAACCATATAGATGAACATAAGACTACACTAACTGCAACTGGGATTAAATTAAACGAATTAAAAACAAAACTGCAAACCCTTCTTCCAAGAGAAATATCAAAAAGAAGTATCATAAACGGCTTGGGAGCAGCTATAAATTATATTACTACTACTATTATATTAATATGGACGCAAACGACGCTGAACGTCTCAATAAAGAAATCGAAATACTAATGTCAAACCAAAAAAAAATTAGAAAACGAAATTAACCTGCAATCATTTATAAACAACAGAATGATGAAGAGATTCGAGAATATAACAAGCCACATAAATACACAACAAGAAAAAATCACATACTATCTCAAACAAAATCAAAATTTAATTAACAACCAAATTAAAGAAGAACACTATCTCCTTAACCACTTTCAATTTCTGAACCAAATAAATTGCAATATCGAAATTTTACATAATCATTTGTCAAATATAGCAGAAGGTGTCTTACTTGCAACACTAAATATAATTTCAAAGCAGATTTAAGTCCAAACAAACTTTCCGAAGTGTATAGTATTTTGAATAACCAAATGGTCAATATAGAATCCGAATACGAGCTACCAACATTATTTTTAATATCCGAGTACCTATTATCCGAAATGAAACCTTCTCATTCCGTCATGTAATCCCAATTCCTATCTAAAAAACTAAAATATTACCAACCAAACCGTATGTAATTCTAAACCAAGAAGATATTCAACAATTCGACAACAGATGCCCGAAAATTGAGAAAATCTTCTACTGTCAAGTATCCCCATACGGAAGAAGCTTCAAGAACTCCAATTGCATCACCCAAATCATACAAAATGTTCCAGCAAATTGCAAGCTCACCGAAGGCGACGAATACGCAGAGATATATCAACCCGAGTCTAATTACATACTCTTCATAAACGTACCCGAAACATTAATTAACTCTTCCTGCAATTTTAAGCCATAACATAACATAATTGGAAGTAAATTTTTATTTTTTTTTCCAATAGTTACAAGTAGAAACTTTAACTCGCGCGCAGCAGAGAAAGGAATACAATTTGGATTAATTACATACCTAAATACATATACTTGGAGATCAAGGCTATACTTCGACTTCGTTTATCCAGTCAGCAAAACTTGTTATCACAATAGAAGTTTACCAAATTTCAAACTAGCACTGATAAAAAGAGAGGTTCAACATATCGTTTGTAGTTACTATAGGAAACCCAACCGCACTATTAATAATTGTTATGCAAGCATGGGGCGAAATAATTTAGCAACTTCTAAGTCAAGATCTAATCAAACCCCTCAACAAAACTCGTATAGAGCTAGTGAAGTTTACAGTCGAGAATGTCGTAATAGAGCATTATCTCAGCCAGTCCGTCGAAATGTTCTTGAAAGTTTCTTGAGTAGATATAACGCTAAGATAAATTATTTAACTAATAAATTAGAATTATGTATTAAATATAGTGATTCCATAGGAATGTCTGCTGAACAATTTAGTAAAATTAAAGTAAGTGGTCCCAAAGGAATTTCAGCACGTGTTCACAAAGTGAATAAGATTAATGTCCCGACCAGATGTGAAACAATTGTAAATTTGCCCACAACATGTGATTGCGATTTCGTTTATTTTAAAAAGGAAGTAAAACCTGGTGTATATTTAGGTAATACAGTGGTCCGGTCAAGGAATTTGATAGCGAAAGCTTCAATTCTAAATTGTAATGAAAATGATATTCAGTTAGATGGAAACGATATAAAACCCCGATATGATAATTTAGACAACTACAGTATTTTAGTTATGAATTTCGAGGAAGATCCGGTTATCAATAGACTAAAGAAATTAGAAGAATTGCTTAAGCTTGATCACTGCAATAGTGAAGAGAAGAAGTCTATACTAAACATTTGTCGTAAATACAACCACCTATTTTATTTGAAAGGAGATGTTCTTAGCTGTACTGATCCAATAAGGCACGAAATTCATACTTATCTAGACAGACCCCCAATTTAAGTTAAACCCCATCGTCTGCCCGAACGCCAAAAGGTTGAAGTTGATAAACAAGTTCAAGAAATGTTGAACGATGGAATTATCAGTCCAAGCTACAGCGCATGGAATTCGCCACTACTCTTAGTCCCAAAGAGGGCCGATAGTGCCGGAAATGAACAGTGGAGAGTTGTTCAATTTCCATAGGTTGAATGAAATCACCGTAGGCGATTTGTACCCACTGCCTAATATATCAGATATATTAGACCAGTTGGGACGGTCTAAATACTTCAGCTCGCTAGATCTAGCGAAGGGATTTCATCAAATACCTATGAATAAAGAACATAAAGAAAAGACTGCCTTAAGCACTCCTATTGGGCACTTCCACTACAAGCGAATGCCATTCGGTCTAAAGAACTCTCCTGCCACTTTTCAGAGGCTCATGAATAATGTCATGACAGGCCTCCAAGGTATACATTGCTTTATATACATGGATGACATAGTGATTCATGGCTATAATTTAAATGATCAGAATGAGAATTTGATACGTGTTCTAGAACGTCTTAACCAACACAAACTGAAACTTCAGCCAGACAAATGAACTTTTCGAGGTCATATCGTGAGCGAAAAAGGATTGAAGCCTGATCCAAAGAAGTTGGAATCGATAGCGTTATATCCCACACCAAAACGCGAAAAGGATGTTAGGTCTTTTCTGGGACTTGCGGAATATTATAGACGCTTTATTGATAACTTCGCGCAAATATCGAAGCCACTGACGAGATTATTGAAGAAAAACAATCCGTTTAAGTGGGATACTTTCTGCGATGAAGCTTTTCATTGTCTGAAGGAAAAGTTGACAACTGCACCTGTTCTTGCGTATCCTCATTTCGACCGTGAGTTTTTAGTAACTACTGACGCCAGTGACCAAGCCTTTGGCGCAGTACTCTCGCAGGGAAATATTGCGACAGACATACCAGCGTGTTTTGCCAGTCGAACCCTAAATCCCGCAGAGACTAGATACACTACTTCGGAAAAGGAACTTTTGGCAATTGTGTTTGCAGTGGAACAATTTAGGCCTTACCTATATGGTAAAAACTTCAATATAATAACGGATCACAAACCACTTATATGGCTCCTTAGCCTTAAAAGTCCTACTTCTAAATTAATACGATGGCGAATCCGACTGGAGGAATATTCGTATGAGATATTGTATAAACCAGGGAAATATAACGTCAAATCCGGATGCTTTAAGTCGCATAAAAATAGACAATTCTACAGAAGACGTGACCCAGATTAACAGCAAAAAGGATATAATGGTAGTTACCCGTCACCAAATGAAAAAATGGAAGAAGGTAACCCGCTTCCAGTTCCAACAACGAAAACAAAAGCAAATGAAGCGGCAAATGATTTAACCTATGGAAATTTCTTGAAAACTGAAGTACGTAGTTCGCGAGTAAAAATGAACTCATGGAAAATTGTTGTAGTTATTTCAGAAAAATGTTTCACTTTGTTTCACTTTGTTCTGGTGAAAATCTTAAATTTATAAAATGGGATTCAGGTAAGACCGGCACATTTTATGTTATGATTTGAGAACGGTCAAATATTTTTATGTGCTGTGAAGACTAACTTATAGAGCACCGATTGGGGTTTCTTCCAAGCCAAAAAAAAATAATAGGGTAAAATGTTGAGATAATTTCATTTGAGTCCGAAAAAATTAATTTTTTGACTCAAAATTTTCAATTTGCAGGGCTATAACTTCGAAGACATTAACAACAGGAAGATAAATTTCACACCTCCTTAATGGCCAATGGATTAGCAATCGACTAGAAAAAGACGCATTCCGATATTTAAAAAAAACCTAGGAGATATTGGCAAATATGTTGAAGCACTTACTCAACACTAGGATAAAACTTCAAACCCTCGTAGCTCCCAGGGGGGTGAAGTTAGACCCCCCCCCCCCCCCCCCCCGCCTTCATCACATTTTTTTCATTTCTTCCCGAGATCTATCACCTCCTTTCATATGGCCATCCTAATTCGGGACACCCTGTATATAAAAAGAAGTTGTAGGATAAAATTAATACTTTCAAGATATTGGTTTTTTATTATTTTCTGTAATCATACATTTAAAAAAAAAAAAAAAAATTAATTCTGATATTATAAAAAAAAAAAAAAATTTGAATTGTTTATGAATAAAGGAATGGTTGTATTATCCTTATTGCATAAAAGAAATATATAAATGAAATTATAAATAAACTAAATAATTTAAATTTGTTTAAATCATATTTGAGGTGCGCTCGCTTCGAAAACAATTTTTTGCCGAAAACTTCAGAAACTCAGTTTTCTTTTTTTTAAGTGGTGAAGGATGTTGTGAATCAGGCGATCCCCAACAATTCAAATATTCGGTAATAATTTAAATATAACAATAATAAATCATTACGTATGCACTTTGGTCACATTTTCCTACAAAGTGACCAAAGCTCATATATCAATTTTTGCCAACACGAATATTTGTATTGCGAGCCAAACCGCAACATAAAACTCTTGAGTCGCCCATTTTTTGCGAATTAAGCATTTTCGTTTTACGGTTGTCGCTTCTTAATAAAGACGAGATACGAGGAGTTGAATTGAAGTTATCGCGTCGCGCGCATCTCAAAACAAAGTTAGCAGAGAGATCTAAGTTGTTCAAAAATAATAAATTTAAAATCTGGAAGTTCAGTGTGTTATTTATCCCTTTTATTTTTTCCTCACAAAATTATTACATATGGCTGACTATGATCCAAATATATCATCAAAATTCTTGCAATATTATGATATAAATAACCAATATTGCTGGGCCATGTCTCAATCCCTGCCATATGGTTGCTTCAAGTGGCTAGATAACGCGAACAACGTTAAGGTTGAAGATGTGTCGGATGATTCCCCACAGGCTATGTTTTAGAGGTGGATATGGAATATCCTCAAGAGCTTCATGATCTTCATAAGGATCTATCGTTCTGTCCCGAGCATTGCAGCGTCCCCAATTCAAAACAGAAAAAACTAATGGCCACTAATGGCTACGGATACAGACAGCCTAATTTATGAAATTAGTTGTCCGGACTTATATAATATAATTAAACGGGACTGTCATTCGCATTTTGACACCAGTGACTATCCTTCCAACAACGTCTGGGGCATACCTCTAGTCCACAAAAAAGTGCTGGGCCTCATGAAAGATGAGAACAATGGTTACATTATGACGGAATTTGCTGCTTTGAGATCAAAAATGTATACGCTCAGAGTAGCGAGCAAGGATGAAACTAAAAAATCCAAGGGGGTGAAACGACAGATCGTAAAGAATAGATTTACTTTTGAGGATTACGTTGAATGTTTAAACACTAACTGTGAGAAAATAGTAACCCAAAATTTAATACAATCTCAAAAACATGAAACTAGCTCAATAAGTCAAACAAAGATCGGGCTAAGTCCTCACGACGATAAAAGAGATTTACTTAAAGATAACCATGATACACTACCGTGGGGTCATTATCGTATAACGGAAATAGATTAATGTAAATACAAGAAAATAATGTAAATTAGATTATGAGAGATTATTATGAGTTTCTACTAACTGATTCAGAATAGAAAACAAAAAAAATTTTGTCAAAAAAAATTTCCTGGTTTTATTTCATCAAATTTAATGAATTTATTTGTTTTACATATAATTTTATATAATAATCAGTTGGTAGGTAGCTGCTACTACTTTGAATATTTGTTTCAATAAGCTTTTCTGGTTTTTCAAATTTTTACGATTATTTCATTTTACCTTCACATTTTGTTTAGGTTTATTTGTTGTTTTCCTCTAGAGATAATACTTATCTATCTGAATTGTGAATAAGAAACAGGCGGTTGGTTTTACGTCCAGAATATTTTTTCATGCTTACTAACTACTTTTCTTAGCGTTGAAGTATTATGCAGATTTCGCAATATTTCGCAATATTGAATTCAAATGACAACATCTGTGAGTTATGTAGCATACATATATGTATTTACATTTAAAGAAAATAGGCAATGCCCAACCTAAAACACAAATTTTGAGATACATATATCAATGTAGCAAGGTTATTAGAATTTTCCATAGGTTGAAAAAATTTCCAAGGCAATTTTAATTCGAGATTGATGAAAGAAAACTTTCATTCATAAAATTCCTAACGATTTGGTACCCGATTATAAAAATTCTCAACACCAATAAAATTCTTTTAAGCTCTTTATGTTTTGAAAATAATAAGGTGCTCATATCTATCTTTTGAACAAATTGCATCCAAATAATGCACCCTCATTTCCCTTAAACTATGTAAATTTATTCCATGATCTGAATTTTTTTATGTTTTTTATAAAAGCTTAACGAGTTAGTTAATAAAAGAACCTTTTAATTCCTCAAACAATGCTTCTCCAACCAGTTTCTTAATATGTTTTTCTGTTCACACGCCATATTTTGATTTAATTTATCTTTTGCAACAAGCTCTTCTGAAATGTATACAATTGTATAGTCAAAATCACTCTCTTGACTTTCTACACAAGTAGTGGAAAAGTGAAGCTCTTTACGCAACCATATTTGCTGACTTGTTTACAAATATGTAGATTGATAACTTTTTAGCAAAACCCATTCGATGCTGTAACCCAAACTGCTTTTATCACACACAAAAGCTCAATAAAACTATAGCAAACAAATAAAGGCTACGAATGGTGAAAATTGCTCTATGTGAATGAGCATGTTTAGTCACAACATTTTCCATTCGCTTCAAGAAAATTTAGTTTGGGATTCTTAATCCAATATTTTTATAAAGATTATAAACATGATTTTGCGTGTACTATACTTGCTCTTGGACTTTTTGTAAAATTTATTATTTTATGAATTTTTGAAATATTTACGTTATTTTAATTTTAGTGTCTTACTAATTTACTAATTTTTATTTTTAATCTACACGATGCTGCAGCGTGCAATTTAAACCCTGGCAGATGAGGTAAGTTTACCATTTTTAACGGGATCAACAACTGGAGTTGGGTTTGTTCTATATCTTCCCCTGTTAAATACATATAAAATAATCACATTCAAAGCATCGATTCATTCAATAAATCAAGCTCTTTACATACCGGCAAATTTTATTGTTTTTCATACAAACTGCTTTTGTTTGTATTTACATCTTCCTATCTTTCTACACATATAATTAAAGATCGTTGATCTCCCTTCCTACACATGCTAGCAATACCATACCAATTTTCACTATTATGCTAATTTAATTGGGTGAACGAAGTGGTTCTAAAGTGTTGTAGCAGGAACACATAATTTAAACGTGCTCATAAAGATGTGGCGTTCAAAGCATGCATCGGTTCATACAATAAAATAAATGTTGCTCACCTTTCAGCTCAAAGTTCAAGTTTACTAAATTATCAAACTGTTTACATACCGACAATTTTTTTTGTTTTCCTTACAAACTGCTTTTGTTTGTATTTACATCTTCCTATCTTTCTACACATCTAATTAAAGATCATTGATCTCCCATTCCTACGCATGCTAGCAATACCATCGAAATTTGTTCTATTATGCGAATTTAAGTTGGTGAAGCAGTAGCAACGTGATCATAGAGATGTGGCGTGCTATTAACCTTCGCAATGCATTTTTTATTCTTATTTTGTAGTTTAATAAAAAACGACAACTACTGCGCCGGCAACGAAGAAGCAAAAGTGCATAATGCTTAATAAATAAAATGTAAAGCAGGTTTTACGTAATGCATATTATGCATGTTGAGTAAAGTTTGCGAATGCCTATAATAGTTTCTGATCACCTGGTAGTCTGTTTTGCGTTTAGCTTGTTCTTGTTTATGGTAGTTGTACATTTATATTTCTAATGACGTACAATTTTTCTGTGTGTGTGTGTGTGGGGGGGGGGGGGGGGTTGTGGGTGTGTGTGTGTGATGCACCACGGGTGAGGGTCCTCCAATGACGTCACACCCCTCATGATGTGTGGGAGTGTGACAGAGACCGCTGATGCGTGCGATCGATATAGCTGCAAAAGTAAATTAGTACCTCCATAAGAAATAACATTGGATTTTGCGCCCGAACTATCATAGCTATACTACTCCCATGCATCTCAAATTTCATTCATACGGCTAACCAATTCTTATTTTTAGAACAACTTTCTCTGTTGTCTTTTCATAGCTAGCCGGCAATTAATAAATAAATCAGACTGCTGTCTCAACATTTTTGCTGCAAATACACCGCACTAGAACAAAGAATGTAAACGCCACAGCATGAGGCCGATTTTAAACATTTAAACGGCACTGACCTACCCCACGGATATACATGCAGTTTGTTTACTTTGATTACTTGTGCTGAATTGGGAAATCCCATGTGTAAACCCACTTATTGGGTAATGTACGTTGTGTTTTTTTTTTCGTTCTGTTGCTCATTTCCTATGTACTTTTAAGTGAAATTCGTTGGGTTGGCTTATTTAGAAATGAGCCAATGACAGAAGAGAATTTCTTTTTACGCAGGGGAACTGATCTGACGAAATGTCCCAATATTGCGTGCATAGGCAATATTGGCTATAGCCAATATATTGGGAAGGCGTTCCCGATATTCGAATTTCTAGCAATTCCATATCTCTATTTAATTTTAATTTTTTGCCCCACTACCAAATGACAGTTATTTTGCTGATCTGGTAGGAAATGATGAGGAACTTCCAGATAAAAAGCCGATGCTCCGAAGGTACTAAGAGACAGTTTTCTAAAAGTCTAAAGAATAAGGTTGACCCCCCACCAATGGTAAGGCAACCTATTCCAATACAAAAATAAATATCTATGTTCAGCGAACCTGAAAGAAAAGGGAGAGAATCAGTAAAGATTTATAAATAATGATACATAAAATTACCTGCACCTGGAGACTGCACAGGTGAAAAAACTCCAGCGAAGATCTGAAATTAAATAAAGAAATGGATTAAAAACAAAATTAAAATCAAGAATTTTATTATATTGGGAATAAAGGTTATTGACACTAGCCAAAAGCATTGCTGTGTGTACATGTCTATGGTACAACAACAATGCCATGCAAATGAAAAACCATGTAGAACATGAATGATTTCATGTTTCTCATAAAACATTCAACATAAAACATTAATATATATATGAAACTATGCGATTAACATACTTATTGTTAATAAGTGTGGAGAAATAAGGTGAAAAATGATACGAAAGCATTCAGCTGACATTTGTCCACAAAGATTCAGAATATATAAATTAGACAATAAATTCAATATATTTTCAAGTAAAAGCACTCACCTGTAATTATACATTGTGTCCAACGTCGAACAACCTGGAAAAAACCACTAAAATTTAATTAAAAACACTTGAAAGTACAACTTGACACTAGCGCGCGAAAGTGTCAAAACATGGTAAACTACATACTACCGCGACGTTTGACATATCGAAACGGGGTACAACGTAACCCCCGGAATATAATACAAGCCATGAAGTCGCTGAAGGCACCGACACATTACAATGCCTTAACGTGCCGGGTACAGCATGCAGTAAGAGCTCACTCTCACTGCTTTTTGCATACTCGTGATGGAGGAAGAACTAATATTTCATCTTAAACAGGTCCTAAAGCCCAAAACTATCGCTCCCACAGCAAAATGAAGTTAAAACAAATTGCAGCCAAATATGTTTTCTTTCTAATAGTTTTAAAAAAATAGCATGTGGAACAAGTTTACAGAAATTATAGCGTTTGAACAAAATACAAGCAACTTTTATATGAAAAGCTCCTGCAATTCGACAAGGCAAGAAGATTGTGGATGTCGCCTGCTGACCGGCCCCTGCTCTCTTTTTTCGACTTTGTTCATGGCTTGTATCTTGCGGCGGTAACGGGTACAATCGAACCGCGATCTCGATGGCGGTGTTCGCGTTGCGATATTTTCCACGGGAAACGCGATATTTGCATTTTTTTATTTATTCACGTCCCACAATGAGTGCGAAAGAGACTCACAGTGAAGAAGACAAAAAATTATTATAAATGACAAGAAAATCTACAACATCGAAATGAAACGTAACGAATCGATTTTTATAGCAAATGTTCCAAAAATTACAAAAATTGATTAAAATCATCAAATTGACAAAATTTAGATCGTTAAATTTGCTATCGACTGTCAACAAGAAAAATTCAACCCTTTGGCATTTGCAGTGAAATTTTCAAGATTTCACTATAGATAGCGAAAATGGAACGAATTTTTCTCTAACAAGTGAAAAAGCTAGAATTGGTCTAATTGTAAGACCAATTCTTATGATACCCTAGATGAATGCCCGTATGAAATTTCGTATGATCACCCATTTGAGCAATTTTGATTTTTTGCATTGGTTTCTAGCATATATTTCTAGAACGGCTCGTCGGACAGAAAAAATGATTATAACGAATTTTATAGGATTTTTTCTTCTGAAGAAGCCTGTAGTAAAATAAAAATGTCTAGGACTGATCGTTTTCAAAGTATATGTAAAAAACAAAAAAATGTATAAGCAACACCACGAAGGGGTTGCCCGATTTAGTACATTTTTGAAATTTTATTTCTATTACTATGAAAACACAATGTACTGCATTTCAGCTTTCTATGTCGACGTGCTCTCAGGTAGTGTCCAAATATATAGTGGAAAACGAAATTTTTGTATGGCAACCCCACGAAGGAGTTGCCCGATTTGTCTCATTTTCGATCTTAATTTTACTTTTTTTTATTAATGTCCGTGTACAAAAATTCAGCTTTTTAAGTGAATGCGTTCTCCAGTTATCGTGCGCACGGACGGACGGACGGACAGACGGACATGCAAAGATCAAAATAAATTTTAATTTTATGCGATGGTGTCCAATCGATTTTGCTCTATCATCATTATTTCTGTGCGTCACAAACGGAATGGCAAACTTAGTATACCCTATAGATTTCATCTAGGGTATAAAAAGGAGGCCATTTGTTCATTCTGCCTTCTATTTTCAACAAATTGTCAAGGAATATAGGTACATATGCTAGCAAGTCATAATATCCTCAAGTTTGCAATTTTTCAAATCAGTGCCTAATAATACATTTTGGACTTGTAGTTTTTTCTTCGTTTTTTATTTTCATCAGTAATTTCACTTAGAGTTTTTTTTTGTTTATCATTTATTTTTTTTATTTCATTTAAAGTCAGTTTTTTTCGTTCTTCAACATTAAAGTAGTTCTGTCATTTGTAGTTCATTTTCCTTCTCTTTTGTTCTTTTGGAAGGAATTTGTTTACAGTGGAGTTCGGGAATTATTAAATCTCGACGTGGTTTTCTTTGACATTTTACAATAAATCTTTGGTTAGGTGAAGGGATCAAGGTGTAAGATTGCATGCCAATTGTGTATTGGACATATAACACAAAATCACATCACCACATACTAAAAATTTATTGAATATAATTTTCTTGTGATTTCAGTTGTTTTTTTTCATAAAATTTCCGTCGATTAATCAATTCATCAATGTATAAAATGTTATGGTCGTACCGTATTGCATATAGCAATATGCAACATGAAATACTGCAGCGTGTAAGCCGGCTGCTGTCAAACAGAATATTTGAACGCACCCCGACCGAGAGAAGTGCGACATGCGGTGCGGAGCAGTATGACATGCTGAGGAGAAAGAAAAGGAAGAAAAGGAAAACTAATATGTCTTGTCACATTGCTATACCGTGCGAGCATCAAGTTGCTTATAGATTAAAAAGGTTTCCGTAGCCATCAGATAATAGATTAATCCTGTAAGTAAATTTATGATATTTTTTAGTTTGCATACTGACACATTTTCAATTAGAGAGACTATTTTCATCAATCCCGCACCAGGAGAAAATCCGTACATGCCTGAGAGTAAAAACCAACGAGGCTCCTTTTCTCCCTGGTGAGGCTTGTTTCGTACAGTTGAACCTCTAGTCGTTCTCAACTTCATTAACTCAAATAACAAAGTAAGAGTAGCGGCTGTTCACGGTAGTTTCATACCACGAACAACATACTTGTGTTCCGTCGACTAACTAGAACTTTACATTAAAACAACAATTACATCATATAAGACAACTTAATGATGGAAAAGAATGTTATCAGCGAGTGCGTGTCATATCAAAGAATATGGAACGTCCAGATGTACGACCTTAAGTGAGAAATTTTGCAGAGGCCAACACGGAAAAATTAGAGTAAGATTTTTTTTTATATCTAAGCACCAATTATTAATAACAGAAATTGAAATTGCCACCCAGTAGCAAGTAAGCAGACACTGCGGATCTTCACGCAGGCGCCTCGGCGATGGATCCACAGCATTAACTACATGTAAGTGTTCTCTTTGGGTTTTTTTTATTTTTTTGCAAATTTATTTAAATACATAATATAGACTTCTAAACACTTAAAAAAAGAACTTTGTTCCCAGTACTTGGTGATATCCGCTTGCAAGGTCAAGTGTAGTAAAATACCGCGAATGCCCAAGCTGATCCAGTATATCCTCTATCCTGGGTAATGGAAAGGCATCCCCTATAGATTTCTCGTTAACTTTACGGAAATCTACTACTACTCGCCAACGTTTATTGCCGTCGGGCCCAGCTTTCTTGGGGACTACCAGCTATGGAGAATTCCACGGGCTTTTACTTAATTGGATTATGTCGTTGTCCAACATTTCCTTAACTTGCTCATTTATGACTGCCCGGTGTGTTTCTGGAAGTCTATACATCTTTTAATTTATGGGTGGCTGATTGTTTAGTATGGGGATGGTATGGTTTATGGTATTAGTGCACGTGAGCTTATCTCCCTTTAAATAAAAAAGATCGTTATACTTATAGCATAACGCAAGTATTGACTTTTCTTCTTCGCGATTTAAGTTTTCATCCAACAGTAATTCTTTACGTAAAGCCACAAGTCTGTCTGGGTTATAGCTTTTAATATGGTTTACGTTTCTTGAATATGGATTGGAATTAAACTTTAATTTGTCGTTTTTGACGTTGTGTGTGCTTTTGTTTTGTGCACGAAGAAAATATGGGTTAGAATTAAATTTTAATTTGTCTTTTTTGACAGTGTGTGTGCTTTTGTTTTGTGCACGTAGGAAAGGTGGATCACCCTTTTTGTGAGTACTTTGGGTAATTACGTCGTCCAAAGGTACATGGAGATACTGTATGTTATAGCAATTACTTGGAACTAGAGTAAGCGTTAAGTTTCTTAGGAATACTGGTTCCCTGTTTACATTTAGAACGGATAACGGTATGAAGCTTTTATGAGGACTAACTAGGCAATTTGCGACAAATACTCCTTCTTGGATCTCCTGAGACAAACAGGTCATTTCTTGGTATATTTGTAACGGTATGCTCAGTACCATTTGAGATCGAGGGGGTATTTCATTGGATCGCTGAAGTACTACTTCATATTGCCTACCTCTCATCTTCTTTTGAGGTGTTCAAAGTTTCTTCCATTGGAGGTAAGGCATTTTTGTTATCTGGTGCCCGTGATTTAAATTGCTCCTCCAATTGATCACTTCGTATTTCCTCTCCATCTTCTAGGGATGTTTCGAGAGGTACCGTTAATTCAATAGGGTTGGTTTCCGTGCGAGGGAACCGGGGTAAATTTTTAGGCCCTTCGATATTACAATTTTGTGCAAGAAAGTCATTGCCTAACAGCCCGTCTTGGGAGATTTGGGCAATGTCTTCTACTACCTGGAGTTTGCATGGGACACTGCGGCTTAATAAAAGGTTGCCTTGGCAGTTTCCCAATGTTTCTCCTTCTCCAAATGGAGTTTTCAAAGTCATCTTTTGGCTTCGTTCTGTATGTTCTGGGTTATCTAGTGCTTCCTTTTTATGACGCTTACTTCAGCTCCAGTGTCTACTATCAGCCAAACGGCTGTGTTTTTGCCTATGTCCAGTGGTGAGTCTACCACTGGTACATTTTCTCTATTTAATTGTTGTTTTGTTTGAGAGGACCCTGAAGTAATTTGAGCAGTTTTATTTAATGTCGAACCAGGGATTTTTCGGTCGACAGTGTGCCGTTTCCCGATTTTGTAGCCTCCCATCGCTGTTTTTGTTGACAGGTGGACACTGTATGACATCTTCTTCCACAAAACTTACACATCTCTTGACCGTTAAATCTGTGTTCGTGATTTGGATTGCCCCACTGAGTGTTGTTGTTACTAATTAGGTGATTCCGTGGTGTTTTGACATTTTGTTTACAATATTGGGCATCATGGCCCTTTGTTTTGCAGTTAATGCAGAAGGGAGTATTTTTACGTTTTAAACAATCGTCATACGTATGGCCCTTGTACTTGCAATAACTGCAGGTGATCCTACCTAAAAGTAATTTTTGCTATCCGTATGGTTTCTTGTCTGGATTTTGAGAAGAAAAATTCTGGAATGGAGGTGGACTTCTTAGGGATTCTCTTGACATACTGGCTTGAGTAGAGCACCAATTATTTGTTTGATTTTTATCAGTATTATAGGATACTGAGGGTACCTTTAATGACTCCAGATTTGGAGGAATACCACACTCAGTTTTTATATTAGGTTTTCCTGTATCAGTTGTGTAGGGATATATAGAGGAGTTTATACTTTCGTGTATGGGATAACCATAAGCATTAGCAAAATTTGAGGTATTCGGTCTAAAGAAATGGTCCATTTGAAAAGAAGTTGTAGGTTGAGGTAAGTAATTTATTGGTTGTGGAATGAAAAAGAGACCCTGTTGCAACTTTTCCATATCTAATGCCTTTTGAATGAGAGTCTCTAACGAGCTTTTATTTATTGTCAATAGATAGGCACTTAGATGGGGGTTATTTGCATTTGCCATTGCAAAGTCCTCTATCTGTTGCTTTACCACATTAAAATTTTCAGCACCGTATTTGCTTTGTGCTGCCTCGTTACATTGTACTAAAAGTCTTTTTTATCTAGTAGTAAATGAATTAAAAGATTCTTGGGGATATTGTCGGCAAGTAATTAGTTTGTTAATTAACTCATGATATGTTTCACGAGGTAAGTAAGTCCGATAAAGTAACTGCTCAACTTCTTCAAATCTCGTGAGTGTACTGGATGATATTAATTGATATGCATTTCCTCTCAATCTTGTTGGGAAAATTTGCATGACGGCTGCCTTTTCCTTCTCTGCTAGACATTGTTGTACTTGCTTACAACAGCCTATGAAAGTTTGCAATTCTGTGAGGGTTTGAGAAATAATTTCTCCAGAGAACAAAGGCACCATTTGTGCAGTAAGTTTAACTACTTTCTCATAATTTAGAGGCATTTTGTTCGTTTTATTGTGTTAATCTGTGCTGGAAGTAATTTGAGTGTTTATACTCGAAGTTGGTGTGTCTAATGCCTGTTGGGATACTAGGGCGCTTAGACTATGATTTCTTGCGAGAGAATTAATAAGACTGTGCCCTCTGAAGAATTTACCTGAACGATGCTCGCGATTCCAATTTATGGATGGTCTGCTTTGGGGTGAATTTCGCTCTACTATTGGGCTGTCTGGAGGACTTGTGTTGTCAAAAGACAATGAGCTTATTGCTGCGTCAAAATCTGAGCCAGGAGAGCTTTGGTCAGGTCTTGGCATGAAAGATAAAACTTCGAGTTTTACGTAATTATTGAGAGAGAAGAATAGAGAGATTAGGTAGTTTATCTAATTCCGAATAATAACCGAAGAAATTAGAATGATTAATTGAAAAAAATGTTTCTACTGTTTTTTTTTTTTTGCTTACATGGACATATATCGTACTGGTTTTTATAATGTCTACTATTGATTCTTAACAATTTTTATTAACTTACTTTACTTTACTTGTAGAGAAGAGAAAAAATGTTAATGTCTTTTCCGCTATGCAGATATGATGCTGTATTATATTGGGGCTTTTTTCCTTTTATTGTTGTTAGAAATGCCCAACGTCTCGTTTTTGTGTGCAAGATTCAAAAATAATGCGCTCTTATCTACTCGTTTATGTAAATTCGAGGACCAAAGTTTTTCAAGTGTTTTGAATTTATATTACTTCCTTGATCCTACCGGCTGCGCCAAAATTGTTGAGATTCTAAAGTACTTCTAGTACTCTCATCTGAGCACCTTTTGATCTGGAACACGGCACGGTTACTGAGATTACGTGCTTCGTAGCCCTAATGGTGGAGCCCAAGGGTTCTTTTATCCCTGTGAGGAATATACTAAGGCACATCTCTGAATAGAGGTCCCGTTTTTGCTTTAATAACATTGGGATCTCTTTCGGGAATCTGAAGATGATTATTTATCGTAGAAAAAATTTCAATTATCTGACTATAGAATTCCTCTATTGTTTTTGAATTTTGTCGTAAAGAATGCAGATCCCTTACAAGAGATGTCTCATTCCGTTTATCGGAATAATGGAGAATTAAATTGGTTTTTATGTCATTCCATTTGAGAGGGGTACCGTACATATCGAGAACTTCGTTTGCAGGGCCCTCAATCTTATTTCTTATTGCCCGTAAAATGATCTTACTGTATGGTGTTCCATCTATTGATGCAACCAAGTACAAAATTTCTTCTATGTTGTTAATAAAATCAAAAAGGAGCCTTGGGTTGCCATTAAATTTGGGTAGGTCTTTTATCACGTCTGGTATTCTTAGATTGTTGAATATGTCCACCGGAGTAATAGTTACTTCGTTAGGTGTCGAAGTTAAGTTGTTACGTGTTACATTATTGTTAGGTATTACGTTATTGTTAAATGTTCCGTTATAGTTAGGTATTGCGTTATTATTAAATGTTCCGCTATTGTTAGGGGTTTCGTTATTATTGGGTAGACTCATTTTGTTGAAATTATTTATTTCTTGAGCAGCTTCAAAATTGATTCCTGATTTGTTTATTTCCCTTGCACTAAGGCCAATTCTGTCATTTACGTTAAAATTAATTCTTTCTAGCTTCGTATTTTCGCTAACTCCTTCTTGAAAAACTCTCGAACCGATTTGAGTTTGCTTAGATAAATCAAAATCAATTTCTTCGTTATTATCGCTTAAGTCACTTTCTGTTAAATTTCTGTTTTTACTATAGTTACGTTTATTTCTTGGTTTTGTTTCTTTTTCTTTAAACCTGAACTTAAAAGACATGTACGAGTAAGAATAGTACTAAAAATCAATCAATAGTTTTATTTGTCACTTCTACTGGATCACTTTCTTTATATATATATATGTATCAATATTATTCTTGGTTTTAATAAAAATTTAAAATTTCTTTGAAAATTAATTATGAAAATTCATTAATCATGCAAAAAGATGAGGATAAAGTATTAAATTTTAAGGGAAGTTATAGGAAATTGAGGAGGATTTGAGGTCGACTTACATTGACAATAAAACCAGTATGCTCATTATTTTAGATGTTGTTGTAGATTCACTATGGAGGTACCAGAACAAGGAGTTAAAACTCACCGATCCACAAGTTTAATTCTGTTTTCACTAATTTCCGAGATTCGTTTTCAGTTTAGAGGATTAGTTTTTTCGATAAACCGTCGAACATTTTTTTTTTTCTAACCGATAACTAGTCGATATCAATAATCCTTTGATATTTTCACGGGAGTTTTTACGATGAACCTTCGTTTATTTATCTCGCGAATTTTTGTTTTAAACCGTGAAACACTAAAACACTAGGATCGTTATCTGGATCCTATCGACTGCGCCAGTTAAGTTTATTTAGAACTTAACAAAAACAAATAAAATAAATAAAACACAATTAAATAAAAGAAATTATACTTTTTATTAACTTTGTCCGAACACGAATAGAATCAAAACTAGAGTGGCTCTTCTAAAATATTTTTACATGTTACTTGCCACTGATCACGTAACATTCAACGTGACTTCGTACTCATGTTACAAGTGAGCGAAGGTAATTATGCTGACAGAAAATAAACATGAATTGGAAACTTTTTATGTGAATATGTGAAAAGGTATATTATATTTTATGCGAAAGCATTTTCATGTGAAAATGCTGTCGATGCTACCGGATGTGGCGGGTCTTGTCCATAACTCTTCCCCCTTTAAATGAAGCGATGGCCAGAGGTGCTGGACTCTGGGTTCTTCTAATATGATGGTTTGATGATTTTACAAGTTTTTCTTAAGGTAACTTTTCAGATAGATGATGATAAATATTCTTGCTGCGATACAGACTATGGTCGTGATTCCAAAGGTATAGTAATCTCGTTGTGTTGTTTTGACTTCCAGGAGTTTGATTGCTTCTAAGTTTCTGAAGTGGTACAGTTTCAGTTTTTCCAGGTTTAGATTATATATCGTTTGTGAGGAATTTATCTTGCTGAATAATATTGGGTGTATGATTACTGCTTCCCAATAAACGTTTGTTTTGCTGTCATATGTTATTCCATTGATTTCGATGCTGCAGTTCTCAAAACGGATTAGTGCTGTTCCGTTTACTTCCTTCAGAGGGGTGTTACATGTTGATTGTAGATTTGTTGTTGGAATGTTGATACATAGAACGTAATTTGGTTCAGGTTGAAAAACCGTGCTGATCTCAATCCCGTTCAAAAATGTGCAGTTGGCTGGGGTGTGCTTGATTATGTTGGGGATACATTCTTGTTCTCTAGCCTCTGGGGTAATTGATGACTTCTTGCAATAGTAGACTCCTTCAATCAGTGAGCAGCTGTCATCGAAGTACTGTGTGTCGACCTCATTGTAGGTTACGTAGGGTTTGGTAGTTATGGATAGAGTTTTGTTTATAGGTAAGGGTATCAGGTGGAAAAAGGAGTTGGTTTTGTTTGAAAAAATTGGTATTTGGATGTTAAATATAATATTTGTGTCGTTATAGTAATCTTGTAAACCAAGAAATTCGTAAATTTGCTCATCTGAGTGTATCTTTACATTTTGCTTTTGGAAAATTTCATAAATTTCATCTAATTCGTTTGGATTGAGAATTTGTTTCGAAATTATATTCAATCTAGCTAGTACTTTTCTGCTATATTTGTTAGATGAGTATTAAGTAAGTCGATATTGAAATTGATTTTGTTTATGTACTGTGAAAACTTAAAATTTTGGTTTTCCATTTTGATTTGATTGTTTATCGCTTTATTGTAGTTGTTTAAAAATGCCTCTATGGATTCTTGCTGTTTATTGATGTGATCGGTAACATTTCGGAATCTTTCAATCATTTGGTCATTAATTCGAATTTGATTATTTAATCCGATTTCAAAATCATGTTGGTTTAGAGAAAGTTCTTGGATTTCTTCATTTATGTTTACGGCGTCTTCATGGTCCATATTTCCGGAAATGGCTTTTATTACTGAACCTAAGATATTAATTGCGCCCCTTTTGTTTCTCTTTGTTGGTAACAGAGTCTGCAACTTTCTTTTTAGCTCTTTGAATTTTAAGTTGATAGTTTCAACAATGTCTTTGAATTCGTCGCGGCTTACAGTTAAATCCATAGAGTCTTTGATTTTGTCAATGTTGGTTTTGTAGTCCGTCAGTTGGATTATGTGTATGAGTTTTTTGTGAGTTTGTATTACCCTAGCTGGTCCTAGTTCCATTGGGAGTACCCCGTGGTGGTTCGTCAGGTCCTGTATTTCCATCTTCTGGCTGAGGGTCACTGTTAATCTGTAATTTGCGTTTTTTCTTTAGTTTAGATTTGTGTATTTTTTGATTTTTATGAGTGATAATAGTTACTTTATTATTATGTTTTACTTTTTGAATTCTAAAGCGGGGTGTTAACTTATTCCTTCTATTTTCTTTTCTAAATACTGTTATATTTTCTTCTAGAGATGGGGGAGTTTCCCTATTTGTATTTAATTTGTCTATATTTCGGTCAACAGCTTTTTGAATTTTTTCTTTCACGGATGGATATAGATTGGCTTCGAATTCGTTTAATTTTTGTAGGTACTCGTGTTCGTTATTGAATTTGACATTGTTTAAGAATTTATAAGTTTTGCCGAAAAAGAGTACGTATGGGGTTAGGTTAGTTGTCGAGTGAATGGAGTTATTGCAAATAATAATTGGTTCGTTCAAAATGTCTTCGTGGTCTTTGTCTTTCTGTTTTTCATAAATAATTCTGTATATTTCTGTTAGGGTTGAATGTAGCCGTTCGACTGAGGAATTGCTACTACTTTGTTGGAATGAGGTTATGTGTAGTTGGATGTCGTATTGTCTGCAAAAGTCCTTGAAGATGTTGGAAGTCAATTCTGCTCCCTGGTCTGCAACTATGGATTTCGGGATGCCGTGGAGGCTCATAAAGTGTCGGATTGATTTTATTATAATTAGGCTATTTCGGGCACTTAGGGTGAAAGCGGCGGCAAATTTTGAAATTTTATCGATTATTGTCAGCATTTGTTTACCGTTTATTGAGTATACGTCTATGTGGAGGATATCTAAAGGTTTCGATGGGGTTTCGGGTTTTTCGAATCTTAATCTTGGTGGATTCCTATCATATTTTAAGGTTTGACATTTATCGCAATTGTTTATTGATTGTGTAATTTTGTTTTTTCATATAGGGGAAGTAATGGGTTCTTTTCAGATGAAAAAAGGTTTCGTTGATTCCTCGGTGGTTGCTTTTTAAGTGGTAATTCCGAATGGTTTCATCTTGTTCGTCGCTTTCTTTGATGTCTATCAATAATTCTGTGCAACGGATTAGTTTAAAAATTTTGTTTCTTGAAAAGAATTTGGAATAGACTGATTGTATTATCATGAATATCTGGTCATCCGTAAATATAGCAGTGGTCTTATATGGTGCTAAATATTTTTTTAGTAATTCTGTGGTATTTTCTTCGGAAAAGTTTTGCGTTCGAGTTATGCGACGTTGTTTGTTCTTGAACAAAGTTTCAACTGATGTGGAAGGAGATTTATCGGGCTTTTCGAAAATAAGTTGGAGGTTAAATTCGTTTAAAGGTCGTTCCGATATGTAGATATGGTCATTTAGGTTTTCAGCTGCTGAATGTATTGTAGCACAGGTTGAGCTTATATCCTTTTCTCCAGCATTCATTGAACAATGTTCGTTTATATTTATTTCTATGTTGTTTGGATTATTTTTTTCAGGTGGTTTGATTCGACTTAGGGCACCTGCATTTGAATTTAATTTTCCTTTCTTATGAACTACTTCGTATTCGAATTCTTCTAGTTTGAGGCGCCAACGAATGAGTCTGGAATTGGGATCTTTGAGACTTATTAGCCAAAGGAGGGGTTTGTGATCTGTTACGATTTGAAATTTACGGCCGAATAAGTAGGGACGGAAATACTTTGTTGCCCATACTATCGCTAAGAGCTCCTTTTCTGAGGTCGAATAGTTAATTTCCGAATCAGTCATGGTTCTACTAGCATAGCAAATAGGTCTATCTGCGCCAATAGGACCTTGGGATAATATGGCACCAATAGCGAAGCTACTCGCGTCGGTGGTTAATACGAATGGTTGGGAGAAATCTGGGTATTGGAGCAGTGGTTCGTTGCTCAGTAATGTCTTTACATAATTTGAACGTTTTTATGTAGTTTTCGTTCAGATCGACTTTCCTATTCTTTTTGAGACATTCTGTCAAGGGTTTCGTCATTCGTGCGAAGCCTTTAATAAATTTTCGGTAATATCCCAGCAGCCCTAGGAATGCTTTTATTTCCTTTTGTGTTTTAGGGATCGGATATTCCTTGATAACCTTAACCTTTTCGGGATTTGGTTTAACTCCGTCATTTGTCACGATATGCCCTAAGAAGGAAACCTCTTTCTGAAGGAATTCAGATTTGTCTATCTGTACTTGGGGTTTGCTTCCCGTAGTTTCTCAAATACCTTTTTCAGATTTTCTTTATGTTCTTGTAAAGATGTCGAGAAAACTATGATGTCGTCAAGGTAAACGAGACAAATCTTGCCCTGGATATCTTTTAAAACGTTGTCCGTTACCCTTTGAAAAGTGGATGGGGCGTTTTTCAGACCGAAAGGCATTCGGACGTACTCATAGTGTCCGCCTTCGACACTGAATGCATTTTTTTCTATATCGTGACGGTCCATCTCGATTTGATGGAAACCACTCGCTAAGTCGAGAGTGGAGAAATACAAACACTTACTGAGTTTATCAAGGATTTCGTTGATATTCGGTATTGGATACTTGTCGCTTATTGTTTTTTCGTTGAGCTTTCGGTAATCAATCACGAGACGCCATTTTTGTTTCCCACTGGCGTCCAATTTTTTTTGGGACAATCCATATTGGGGAACTCCAGGGTGAGTAGCTGGGTCTTAATATACGCGGGTCTAATAGATTGTGAATTTGCGATTGAACTTCGGCTTTATGTATATAGGGGTATCTGTATGATTTGGAATAAATGGGTATATCGTCGGAAGTTTTTATGCGGTGCTTTATAACATTTGTAAAACTTAGATCTTGTCCTTCTTTTAGGAAAATGTCTTCGTACTATTTGCACAGGGTTAGAATAGTTTCTTTTTCTTCGTTATTGAGATGTGATATTCTTATGAGATTTGTAATATCACAAGAATTTATAGTTTTTGCGTTATTGCAATGAATGTTGAAGTTATTTAATTCGCAGAAATTTTGACTAATATATGACTCGGTTTTCAGAGGTTGGTCGAGGAATAGAATTTCATCACAGTGGGACTTGTTGATTATTTCGACATTGCTATACCAATTTTGGGCTTTGTATATTCCTTCTGGGACTACCAAATTTGGATTAGTTTCTGTCTTCCGTAAGTATATATCTCCGTTCTGGATATCAACTGGTAATTTAGGAACCAATTTTGAATTGCTAGATACCATGTATTTATCGGATGTAAAATTGGGTTTAAAGAGGAGGGGTAATTTGAGTTTTTAGTTATAAGCATTTTATTTTCCAGGTCGACTTTGGCTCCGAGTATGGAAAGAGCGTCTAGCCCTAAGAGTCCGTCGAAGTACCCGTGGAATTTAAATACCAAAAATCTGATTTGTTTCGGATCGTTAAACTCTACGAAATGTGGTAATATTACTTCCTTGTCTAATGTATGCGTATGTAAGCATGTTGTAATAAAAATCGGGTTTATTATTTTTACGTGGTTTTCATGAATATATTCTGAGTTAATGAATGAAGAGGAAGCTCCAGTATCAATAAGGCGAAAGGCGAAGAAATATTTATATAGGGGAGTATGTAGCCGTGTTTATTCACATCTACGTATCCGATTTGTTTACCGAGGCACCTATGGGAAAATTTGAATCATCAATTTCATGGTTTTCTTCCAAGTTGGGTGTTGCATTGGCATCCTCATAATATTGATCAAGTTGCTGGTAGGAGTTTTCTAATGGAGGGGGTTCGTACTCCTCGTAGTCATTCTATTCTGGGTATGGTTCGAAAGAGTGCTGTTCAGAAATACTATAAAATTCTTTTTTTGCAGTATTTTGTTGATTGTTTACCTTAAAGAAATTATTTGTATTGGCCTTTATACGGGAGTTTCCGGAGTCGATAGCCATAGGTTGTGGTGGAGGGAATCTACTTTGTTGAGGACGAAAGAGTGATTGTTGGGTGGAAAATGGCGCCCTGTTTTGTTTAGCGGGGAACTGTGGTCTGTTTTGTTGAAAAGAGATAAAATTCGTTTGTTGAGGTGGAAGCTGGGGCTGATTTAATTGCCCAAAAGAATTTAGCGGACGAGGGCTTGGTTGTTGAGTTGAAAATTGAGATCTCTGTGGGTAAAAGTTATTAAGAGGACGGAAATTTGACTGTTGTGGTGTGATTATTGGCTTGCTGGGCCTTTGGTGAGAGTTTGATCTGTATGTAGGAGAATTATTCGAAAATTGGCTATTTGGCTTTATATAGAATACATTCTGTTCCTTAATGCAGACTGAAAATGCCTCTGCTAGTGTTGATGGCTTCGTAGCCCTAATGGTGGAGCCCAAGGGTTCTTTTATCCCTGTGAGGAATATACTAAGGCACATCTCTGAATAGAGGTCCCGTTTTTGCTTTAATAACATTGGGATCTCTTTCGTGAATCTGAAGATGATTATTTATCGTAGAAAAAATTTCAATTATCTGACTATAGAATTCCTCTATTGTTTTTGAATTTTGTCGTAAAGAATGCAGATCCCTTACAAGAGATGTCTCATTCCGTTTATCGGAATAATGGAGAATTAAATTGGTTTTTATGTCATTCCATTTGAGAGGGGTACCGTACATATCGAGAACTTCGTTTGCAGGGCCCTCAATCTTATTTCTTATTGCCCGTAAAATGATCTTACTGTATGGTGTTCCATCTATTGATGCAACCAAGGACAAAATTTCTTCTATGTTATTAATAAAATCAAAAAGAAGCCTTGGGTTGCCATTAAATTTGGGTAGGTCTTTTATCACGTCTGGTATTCTTAGATTGTTGAACATGTCCACCGGAGTAATAGTTACTTCGTTAGGTGTCGAAGTTAAGTTGTTACGTGTTACATTATTGTTAGGTATTACGTTATTGTTAAATGTTCCGTTATAGTTAGGTATTGCGTTATTGTTAAATGTTCCGCTATTTCGTTATTATTGGGTAGACTCATTTTGTTGAAATTATTTAATTCTTGAGCAACTTCAAAATTGATTCCTGATTTGTTTATTTCCCTTGAACTAAGGCCAATTCTGTCATTTACGTTAAAAATAATTCTTTCTAGTTTCGTATTTTCGCTAACTCCTTCTTGAAAAACTTTCGAACCGATTTGAGTTTGCTTAGATAAATCAAAATCAAAATCAAAATCAATTTCTTCGTTATTATCGCTTAAGTCACTTTCTGTTAAATTTCTGTTTTTACTATAGTTACGTTTATTTCTTGGTTTTGTTTCATTTTCTTTAAACCTGAACTTAAAAGACATGTACGAGTAAGAATAGTACTAAAAATCAATCAATAGTTTTATTTGTCACTTCTACTGGATCACTTTTTTTATATATATATATGTATTAATATTATTCTTGGTTTTAATAAAATTTTAAAATTTCTTTGAAAATTAATTATGAAAATTCATTAATCATGCAAAAGTACTAAAATCAATCAAAAATTTTATTTATCACTTCTACTGGATCACTTTCTTTATATATATATATATGTATCAATATTATTCTTGGTTTTAAAATTTTTTTTAAATTTCTTTGAAAATTAATTATGAAAATTCATTAATCATGCAAAAGTACTAAAATCAATCAATAATTTTATTTATCACTTCTACTGGATCACTTTCTTTATATATATATATATGTATCAATATTATTCTTGGTTTTAAAATTTTTTTTAAATTTCTTTGAAAATTAATTATGAAAATTCATTAATCATGCAAAAGTACTAAAATCAATCAATAATTTTATTTATCACTTCTACTGGATCACTTTCTTTATATATATATATATATATGCATCAATATTATTCTTGGTTTTAATAAAAATTTAAAATTTCTTTGAAAATTAATTATGAAAATTCATTAATCATGCAAAAAGATGAGGATAAAGTATTAAATTTTAAGGGAAGTTATAGGAAATTGAGGAGGATTTGAGGTCGACTTACATTGACAATAAAACCAGTATGCTCATTATTTTAGATGTTCTTGTAGATTCACTATGGAGGTACCAGATACAAGGAGTTAAAACTCACCGATCCACAAGTTTAATTCTGTTTTTACTAATTTGCGAGATTCGTTTTCAGTTTAGAGGATTAGTTTTTTTCGATAAACCGTCGAAATTTTTTTTTTCTAACCGATAAATAGTCGATATCAATAATCCTTTGATATTTTCACGGGATTTGTTACGATGAACCTTCGTTTATTTATCTCGCGAATTTTTGTTTTAAACCGTGAAACACTAAAACACTAGGATCGTTATCTGGATCCTACCGACTGCGCCAGTTAAGTTTATTTAGAACTTAACAAAACCAAATAAAATAAATAAAACACAATTAAATAAAAGAAATTATACTTTTTATTAACTTTGTCCAAACACGAATAGAATCAAAACTACTGCCACTGATCACGTAACATTCAACGTGACTTCGTACTCATGTTACAAGTGAGCGAAGGTAATTATGCTGACAGAAAATAAACATGAATTGGAAGCTCATTTTGACACTTCGTGAAAAATTTTAACAAAAGTGAGAAAAAAGACTCATATGAAGTGAACCTTTAAAACTTTTAAAAGCAATAATAAAAGTGTTAAAAGTAAAGTGAAAATGACTTGTGAAGAAAACATTTTTAGTACTGTGAAAGCCAACCTCAGAGAAGTTTTTACGTCTGGACACATAGGGAATATACCAGCAGACAACATAATAGAATCTCTCGCAAAAAGAATGTTGCAGGGAAGCAAGCAAGCGTCACTGGGAAGCAAAAAGTCTTCAACTTCATCAAGCTAAACCGACAGCCTGCCCGAGGATATGTCGGAAGATGACACGGAAATGAGCACAGACCAGAGCGAATACCAACTAGTAGAGAACAAGAGACGGGCATGGAAAGATCCAGCCAAGAAGAAGGAATCGGGTAAAATGGCTGAGGCAGCTGACCCAAGAAATAGCAGCAATTACTATCAGGCGCTGCAAACGGAAAACAGACATGTTATCCAGCCAAAGATGAAGCCAGTAGAATCAGTCGAAGTAAAAGTAAGCAGACCACCACCGATCATTGCCCACGGACTGAACTAGAAGGAGTTCAACAGGACACTCAACAGCTTGGAGTACAGGCCGAAATTTTTTATTAAAATGGGAAGCGGGAATAAATGCACCATCAAACCAATCACCGAAGAAAACAGGGAAGTCATTTTTAACTTGCTCGCTAATATCAGGGTAGAGTCTTACACTTTCACCCCAAAAGAAGGACGGAAAACAACTCTCGTGGAGGTCAAGGTCGCTCTTGAAGAGAAGCTTCAAGGAGTTAAAATAAGGAGCGTCACAAAACTACAGACAACTCGCAGGAAAAAATCGGGAAAGGAGATGGACTCCTTCATCATTGCCTTCGAGGCCCAATACAGCATGACTGAGATTATGAAGGTGGACCGCCTTCTGGACCAGATCGTACATTGGGAAAGCATCTCACCAAAGGAGTGGCACAATGTAAGCGGTGTCAGCGTTTCGGATATGTCGCCACCAACTGCGCCCAACACTATCGTTGTGTAAAGTGTGAGAAACTTCATGGACCCGGAGAATGTTCCCGCGTTAAAAACGATGAGACAACGAAACTCTATTGCGTCAACTGTAAAAAGGAAGGACACCCAGCGAACTACCGAGGATGCCCCAAATACAAGGAGGTAACTGCTATTAAAAATAAACGGCGGGAGCAGCAGAAGCAACGAGAACTTTTCGCGCAGGAATTAATAAAAAATTACGTCAAGCCAGGTATGACTTTCTCACATATATTGAATAATAACAAATCTAATAACAGAAACAACTACACTAAAAATTCTAGGATCCCACAAACCCCAGCCATACCAAAACCAGCCCCAAGAGTAACACAAGCCCCAAGACCATCACTAAACGAGTCAGATAACTTCTGCACGCAGGAGGCAAAATCCATTTTCGGGTGTGATCTATTCACACTCATGGGGAAAACAATAATTTTATTCCTCAATACAGGAAGCTCACTTCTCTAGCAGAACGCCAAAGTGCTTATCTTCAGTTTGCTTTCGGCCTATGCCTAGGGAAATAAGCAAACTGAAGATAATTGCATTAAATTGCAACTCAATTGTGCGGCATTGCAAAAGAATAGCCCTTAATTCGTTCCTTCCGGAACAAAAACCTAACTTTGTCCTCCTATCAGAGACACACCTAAGCCCTCGCCACAAAATAGTCTTTAAGAAATTCTCAACTACCCGTTCTGACAAAACTGACAAAGCCTTGGGTACGGCAATGCAATACTAATTCGTGATGGGCTTAAGTTCGAAGAAATTACGCTTAGACCCCTCAGTAACATGGAGTGCACGGCAGTGAAGCTCTTCCTCGCCTCTCAAGAAACGCTTTTCTAATCTTCCTGTACAACAGGTGCGGTGCACAGATGGCTCAAATCAGAAGGAATCTTGAGATCCTAAACAATATTTCAAAGGACTTTACCTACACGGTTATTGGAGGAGACTTCAACGCCAGGCATCCCATGTGGAATGACCCTATTGAAAACTCTGCTGGCAAAACTATTGCAAACTGGCTGGACAGAAATCAAGAGAGCCACGATTTCATTGTGGTTTCACCAACTACACTAACATTTCCCCGTTCTGGTTCACACATAGACTTCTTCCCCATCTCCTCAAGCATGATAAGCTTACTACACCAAATCGCAAACGCCAGCTGCGACACTCATCACGCCTCTTCAGATCACCTAGCTATCGAATTATCTATAAAACTAACATCTCCACTAAACATACTCACAATGAGCTTACCAACATCCTCCACTCTGACCGATGTCGATTGGAATGAATTCCAAGACCGACTAACATAACTCTACCAAGGAAATCTCCCAGCTAACAGTAGAAATCTCTCAAATTCGGAGATAGACTCCCAAAATGAGCTTTTTACCAGCTGAATATTGATCATTTCCCCCGAACAACCCCGGTAAAGAATTACCAATTCAAGAACCTTCGCTCAGGTCTTCAGAATATATATAAATATAGGCAAAAGCTGCGGAAAATTCTCAACCGCATTTACCATAGAACCCTCAATATCCAAAATTCTGCTTATCAGTCCGTTCTTTCTCAAGTCAAGTGCTTATCAGTGATTATATATGAGCAAACTAAATTGTTCTGCGATGAACAGTGTAGAAAAAGACTCGAGAAAATAAAACCAGCCCCACAGATCTTTGATAATATTAACAAAGTCTATTCTAGGAAGTCAAAACTCCCTAAAATCATAACCAGCAGCGAAGGAACTCTATCATTTCCACAGGAAAAGTGCAAGACCTTTGCAACATTTTTCCGAAACACCTTCAAAGACAACTTAAAGCTCAGAGACCCAACCTTCTCTTTTGAAGTAGATAGGTGTGTTAGCACATTTCTTAGTGCTAACGAATTCACACCACGAACCTTTTTTCGATTCAGTTTGGACGGCAGGGCTAATATAGAAATTAAATCAATTCGGCTTTGGTCCACACCTAAACAGACTTATTCACAGTTTCCTAACTTCTAGGAAATTCTATGTGGAACTTGATGACAACAAATCTCCGCTCAAAACAATCGCAAAAGGGGTACCCCAGGGCTCCATATTGGGCCCAATACTCTTCAACCTCTACACCTCAGACCAACCTCAAAATGAAAGCGGCACAACACTACTCTTCGCCGATGACTCCCTCACATACTCAACCTACACCTCAGCAAGCTCGCCTCTTATCACAAAAAGTGGTGGTTCAAAATTAACGTCCAAAAGTTCGAGCTCATCTGCATTCGGCAACCTAGCACCGGGCAAAACCGCCAAGTCGCTAAATCCAAAAGCATTACGGCCATCTATATTGGAGGAGCAATAAAGCCCACACAACCAGCGAAATATCTAGGAGTAAATTTACATGAACTCCTACGTTTCAATAACCATGCTAAAGCAACCATTAGCAAACCCAATTTCGCGTACATCCTTATAAGCCCTATAGTCCATTTCAGGGACGGACTTACAACCCAGACAAAACTATTCATGTACAAGCAACTAATAAGGCCTATCATCACTTATTGCTTTCCCATATGGCACACAATCTCCCCCACTTATATGAACCGCCTTTGCAAGCTCCAAAGAAAGATTCTTAGAGCTTGCACAGGACTCCATCGAAGAGCCAACGGAAAATACTACCGCAACGAAGTATTGTACGAGGCAGCCAATATAACTCATATCAAGGAATATCTGTTCGTTCAAACCGAAAAGCAAGTCGAGAAAATCCCTATCCATCCAAACCCACTCATAAACAACTTGCCGCATCTTCTAACACCGGCAAATTTCAAATACCTTTCACCCTTGCTCTTGGCTAAATCGGATGCTAGAAATATCTACCCTCAACGAAGTTAGAATAAGTTTCTATGACACCAAAGGAGATTACTACAGGGGGTAATCCCAAATAACCTCAAGAACCCGGGAATGTCTCTGATAAAACCTGCCAATATAGGAACTTTCCAGTCCTTAACTTCCTCAAGATCCCAAAACAAATCCAATCCTCACTCCCTCCCAGTCCCTCCCGAATTTAACAACAAACTCTTACGAGAAAGTCATCAACTACAGGTGATGTGGCGCAGCAGCTGTAAGGAAAAGAACTAACAACAACACGAAAGGTAATCAAAAACCAAACCAAGGATCAAAAAGAAGAAAAAGCAAAACATCTAATTGAACTGAGGGCCAAAGATAAGCCCCAACGCCCTAAAGAAGACAATCTGAAGGATGTGAAAAATCATTTAACAAAATCCGAAGAAGGAAGACAGTGAAGAAAAATTTGAAAGCGCAAAAGCACTTAACTTGACTTGACTGTTAGTTAATGTCGTTTAAACACACTAAATCAAAAAATAAATCAATTAAACGAGACCGATATAACAGATTAAAAAGATTCTTTTCTCTCGAAAGGCTTTCCGAAATTTCAGAAATTGAAAGTGAATAAGAAAGTGCTCAATATTAGGAATTAACTACGAAATTGAAGCAAGTGTATCAGATACAGAATATAACTCGAATCGCTTAAATCATGCTAATTGTTTTAAAATGCCTGCTTACAATACAAGTGCGAACGTAAGTGCTCCTAATCCTGTAATAACACCAACCGACATATTTAATTCACCTCGTGTACCCGACGCGATCAAAGACCTCCGGTAATCCGGGGTTACTATTTGAATTCTTGAATAATGTGGAAGAAATTCGATCATTAATTTCCTGCACGGAAGCTACCCCTTATGGTCAATTGTTGCTTAGGACCACCCGAAATAAAATCGATGGACCTGCAAATGAAGTATTGAACATGTACGGAACTCCACTAGTTTGGACCGAAATAAAACATAACTTGATCCTTCATTATTCAGATAAGCGAAACGAAACCTCGCATATCAGAGATCTTCATACAATCAAACAATCCAATAAACCAGTTGAACGCTTCTATACTGAAATAATCGAGATATTAGCCACCATAACGAATCATATACAAATACACGAAAGTGACAAAAGTGTTATTCAGTCAAAACATGATCTATACACAGAAATGTGCCTAAATGTATTTTTGTCAGGTTTGAGAGAACCCTTGGGCTCAACTGTAAGAGCAATGAAGCCGGATACTCTGGCCAATGCATTCGCATATTGCATGAAAGAATAAAATATATCGTATTCCAGATATGAAAGCTATGTCTCTAAATTTATCCAAAATTCAAGAGCAATAAACTCACTTTTATCAGCAACGAGAACACCGCATCAAAATGCTTCTATGGCCCAAATGCCACCCTCAAATACATGTTACCGTTCAGCACCACAAACAGGACTTGCACCTGCAGTGTATAACAGAACACCAAACTCTTTCTATTACCCTCCATATCAAAATAGACCTGCTTTCTCGAACTTCAATAATTCCGCTCCAGCTCCTAGATTAGCTCAATATAGATTTCCTCAACAACAATTCCAAAATAATTCTTTCAACCAATCAGTTCAACAAAGAAACAACTCGTTTTACAGCGCAGTAAGTAATAAAAATCTGCCAAAACAAGAGCCGATGGATACCAGTTCCACAAATACTCGACAATATCGCTACCTAACCTTACATCAAAATAGACCCACTCAAAACATTCCATTCAGAACTGCAGTTCCTAGATTTACAAGCACTGAATTATTTAATGTCTCTTCTGCAACAGAGCCTGATCAGAGCGAAAATCTGAATTATCAACAATTAGATCAATATTATGATCCTCAATTTACGGACCATATTTACAACTACGAAACAGACGGTAACAATCTTGACTAACAAGATCCAAATTGTGAAATAGATGATTCAAATTTTTGTCAAGTAGCCTCGCAGAACCAGTTGGATCCGTAGATTTTAATAAGCATGGATCTGTCCTCCCATACGTCAATATTTCTTCTCCATTTGGCCGCTCACTTAAGTTCCTAATTGACACAGGAGCATCAGCTTCATTCATAAATCCCGAATACGTACACCCTAAAGATCTTGTCGAAATAGAGCCAATAGTTATCACTACTATACATATATTAAATAAACAAATTACTCTACAAAATTTTCTGGAATTCGACCAACCGGGTCTAAGTACTTTTCTGATTTTCAGATTTCATGGATATTTTGATGGACTGCTAGGGCTCGACACGCTTACAGCCTTGGGAGCCACAGTAGACCTTGGAAATAAAATTCTTAAAACAAAAAATGCCTCGTTACGGCTACATCTTAAACCGAACTACATGTCTAAGAAATATATTATTTCGGAAACTTCCAAAATTATCGCTAATCTTCCAGTCGATGTTGAAAATGGAGATATCTATATTAAAAATACTGCCATTAAGCCAGGAGTTTATATTTCCAAGGGAATTTACCAATCGAAAGACTGGTATACATCTGTAGAAATAGTAAATAAAACAAAAACACCTCAAGACACTCCTAGAACAGCCATTAAAGGTAGAACCCTTCAAATCGAAGTACGTCGAAATAAATAATTTCAACGTTGAATGTTCTAATCCCAATATTTCCCGAGAAAATATAACGAATTTGCTTCATGCTTCTCATTTGAATAAAGATTAAAAGGACAATTTATTTCGAATATGTCGAGAATACGACGACATATTCTTCCGAGAAGAACAAAACCTAACCTTCACTAACCAAATGAAACACAGGACTTCAACGACAGATGGTATACCTATATATACGAAATCGTATAGGTATTCATATGCCCAAAAAGAAGAGGTCAGGCACCAACTAAGCGAGATGAGCGAACAAGGTATCATTCGCCTTAGCTGCTCTCCTTAGAGCTCACCCGTTTGGATAGTTCCAAAAAAGAAGGATGCTAGCGGCAAACAAAAATGGCGCCTAGTAATCGACTAGCGAAAGCTGAACGAGAAAACTATCAGTGATCGATATCCATTACCGAATGTCACGGAAATACTCGACATTAGCCAGTGGGTTCCACCAAATTGAAATGGACCATAAAGACATTTGCAAAACGGCATTTACGGTCGAAGACGGGCATTACGAGTACATCCGAATGAATTTGCGCCTTCCACGTTTCAACGCCTGATGGATAATGTTCTGAAAGAGTTACAAGAGAAAATATGCGTTGTATACCTAGACGACATTATCATTTTCTCGACATCACTGCAAGAACATGTCGAATCCCTAAGGAAAGTATTTCAGACGCTAAGAGAAGCAAACTTTAAAGTGCAACTTGACAAATCCGAGTTCATGCATAAGGAAATTTCCTTCCTGGGACATCTTATACTGAAGGTGTTAAGCCCAACCCTGATAAAGTAAGAGCTATAAAAGAATTTCCAATCCCTCGAACACAGAAGGAAATAAAATCCTTTTTAGCGCTTCTTGGATATTACGGAATGTCTCAAAAAGCGAAAAACTATTGAGACAAATCAAAGGTACATTCTAAGCTTCGAGAATTGTAAAGACCTGCTTCTCAATGACCCGATTCTTCAATACCCGGATTTTACAAAAGATTTCATCCTTACCACTGATGCTAGCAATTACGCAATAGGTGCCGTCCTATCACAAGGCCCAATTGGGAGAGATAAACCAGTTTGCTATGCGAGTAGGACTTCGACTACTTCAGAAATAAATTATTCAACAATCGAGAAGGAACTCTTGGCCATCGTTTGGGCAACAAAATATTTTAGACCATACCTGTATGGTAAGAGCTTCACGATTGTCACCGGCCATAAACCATTGACATGTTTGATGAACTTAAAGGATCCCAACTCAAAACTAGTCAGGTGGAGGTTAAAACTTGAAGAGTGCGACTATAAAATATTATATAAAAAGGAAGTACGAACTCCAATGCTGACGCTTTGAGCCGAGTCGTTATCCCTGAGCATAACAAAGCAGTTAATGGGAATAGAGTGACTGAGATCAATGTCGGACTTATGCTACTTCCCCTATTCATTCTGCCACCGAAGACCTTAATGATGGCATATCCAATTCGGAACGACCATTAAATGAATTTAACCTTCAAATTATTTTCAATAAAACTGATAAAACGCCCCCAACTTCCGTTGAAGTAATATTTCGTAACAAACACAGAAAAACATTTCGTTCACCCCAGTTCACGGGAGATAGTATCACACAATTGTTCAAAGAATATTTAGCCCCCAATAAACTGTCAGCAATCTACACAAACGATGACACATTTAAAATAGTACAAAGTGTATATATGTATGTATATTTCTCCAATAGCAAAGTTTTCAAAATGGTTAGATGTACCGAATTAATGATTGACGTTACTGAAAATGACGAACAGGACAAACTCGTACAAGACTATCACTTAAAAAATAACCACCGAGGAATAAACGAAACATTGAGACATCTAAAAAGACAATATTACTTCCCATTTATGAAAAATAAAATAGCTCAATCCATTAGCAACTGCGAAACTTGCAGCAAACTAAAATACGATCGGCAACCCTTCAAATTAAAATTCGAAAAACCAGAACAACCTTTAGTCATCGTTCATATGGATATATATACGATTAATAGTAACCAAATTCTTACACTTTTAGATAAATTTTTAAAACTCGCTTCCGCCTATAATTTAACTGCCCGAACTAGCCTAAACGTTGTAAAAGCGATAAAACACTTCATAAGATAACACGGCCTACCATCAAAAATGGTATCAGATCAGGGATCAGAATTCACTGCCAACATTTTTAAGGATTTCTGCAATCAATACAATATCGTGCTTCACCAGACTTCCTTTCAACAAACAAGCAGTAATTCACCAGTCGGGAGACTACATTCCACACTTACGGAAATTTATCGCATAATACTCCAAAAATACAAAGAAAACAAATATGAGTTAGATCATAATGAAATCCTCTCAGAAACCCTTATTACTTATAACAATGCTATCCATTCAGCAACGAAGTACACACTCTACGAAATATTTTTTTAGAACCTATAAATTTTACAAAAACATTAACTTTAATACAGAACACGAATATCTTCAGAAACTCAATAAATTTCAAAAAGAACTATATCCCTCCATAAAAGCCCACGTAGAATCTTTAACAAATAAAAATATTGAAAAGCTAAACGAAAACAGAGAAGAACCCATAGATTTCAAAGAAAACGAGCCCGTATTTAGAAAAGAATGCAGGAGAAATAAAATTAAACCTAGGTTTAGTAAACATATAGTAGAGTAAAGAAAAAAAAAATTACTATAATTTCTACAAAAAACCAAAAACTACATAAGACAAAACTTAAACGAAGACGAAAATTTCAGGACGGCAACGACACTAGGCCAGAAATTGGAAGTCCGCGATTTACGGAACAACCAAGGACTTCTGCCTCTGAAACTAGAGACAGGTAGACTATTAGAAGGACATAACGACTTTCTACATATTATTAAACTACAAACGTACAAAGAGACGATAGATGCACTACAGGACGTTGTTAACAACCTAAACCATATAGATGAACATAAGACTACACTAACTGCAACTGGGATTAAATTAAACGAATTAAAAACAAAACTGCAAACCCTTCTTCCAAGAGAAATATCAAAAAGAAGTATCATAAACGGCTTGGGAGCAGCTATAAATTATATTACTACTACTATTATATTAATATGGACGCAAACGACGCTGAACGTCTCAATAAAGAAATCGAAATACTAATGTCAAACCAAAAAAAAATTAGAAAACGAAATTAACCTGCAATCATTTATAAACAACAGAATGATGAAGAGATTCGAGAATATAACAAGCCACATAAATACACAACAAGAAAAAATCACATACTATCTCAAACAAAATCAAAATTTAATTAACAACCAAATTAAAGAAGAACACTATCTCCTTAACCACTTTCAATTTCTGAACCAAATAAATTGCAATATCGAAATTTTACATAATCATTTGTCAAATATAGCAGAAGGTGTCTTACTTGCAACACTAAATATAATTTCAAAGCAGATTTAAGTCCAAACAAACTTTCCGAAGTGTATAGTATTTTGAATAACCAAATGGTCAATATAGAATCCGAATACGAGCTACCAACATTATTTTTAATATCCGAGTACCTATTATCCGAAATGAAACCTTCTCATTCCGTCATGTAATCCCAATTCCTATCTAAAAAACTAAAATATTACCAACCAAACCGTATGTAATTCTAAACCAAGAAGATATTCAACAATTCGACAACAGATGCCCGAAAATTGAGAAAATCTTCTACTGTCAAGTATCCCCATACGGAAGAAGCTTCAAGAACTCCAATTGCATCACCCAAATCATACAAAATGTTCCAGCAAATTGCAAGCTCACCGAAGGCGACGAATACGCAGAGATATATCAACCCGAGTCTAATTACATACTCTTCATAAACGTACCCGAAACATTAATTAACTCTTCCTGCAATTTTAAGCCATAACATAACATAATTGGAAGTAAATTTTTATTTTTTTTTCCAATAGTTACAAGTAGAAACTTTAACTCGCGCGCAGCAGAGAAAGGAATACAATTTGGATTAATTACATACCTAAATACATATACTTGGAGATCAAGGCTATACTTCGACTTCGTTTATCCAGTCAGCAAAACTTGTTATCACAATAGAAGTTTACCAAATTTCAAACTAGCACTGATAAAAAGAGAGGTTCAACATATCGTTTGTAGTTACTATAGGAAACCCAACCGCACTATTAATAATTGTTATGCAAGCATGGGGCGAAATAATTTAGCAACTTCTAAGTCAAGATCTAATCAAACCCCTCAACAAAACTCGTATAGAGCTAGTGAAGTTTACAGTCGAGAATGTCGTAATAGAGCATTATCTCAGCCAGTCCGTCGAAATGTTCTTGAAAGTTTCTTGAGTAGATATAACGCTAAGATAAATTATTTAACTAATAAATTAGAATTATGTATTAAATATAGTGATTCCATAGGAATGTCTGCTGAACAATTTAGTAAAATTAAAGTAAGTGGTCCCAAAGGAATTTCAGCACGTGTTCACAAAGTGAATAAGATTAATGTCCCGACCAGATGTGAAACAATTGTAAATTTGCCCACAACATGTGATTGCGATTTCGTTTATTTTAAAAAGGAAGTAAAACCTGGTGTATATTTAGGTAATACAGTGGTCCGGTCAAGGAATTTGATAGCGAAAGCTTCAATTCTAAATTGTAATGAAAATGATATTCAGTTAGATGGAAACGATATAAAACCCCGATATGATAATTTAGACAACTACAGTATTTTAGTTATGAATTTCGAGGAAGATCCGGTTATCAATAGACTAAAGAAATTAGAAGAATTGCTTAAGCTTGATCACTGCAATAGTGAAGAGAAGAAGTCTATACTAAACATTTGTCGTAAATACAACCACCTATTTTATTTGAAAGGAGATGTTCTTAGCTGTACTGATCCAATAAGGCACGAAATTCATACTTATCTAGACAGACCCCCAATTTAAGTTAAACCCCATCGTCTGCCCGAACGCCAAAAGGTTGAAGTTGATAAACAAGTTCAAGAAATGTTGAACGATGGAATTATCAGTCCAAGCTACAGCGCATGGAATTCGCCACTACTCTTAGTCCCAAAGAGGGCCGATAGTGCCGGAAATGAACAGTGGAGAGTTGTTCAATTTCCATAGGTTGAATGAAATCACCGTAGGCGATTTGTACCCACTGCCTAATATATCAGATATATTAGACCAGTTGGGACGGTCTAAATACTTCAGCTCGCTAGATCTAGCGAAGGGATTTCATCAAATACCTATGAATAAAGAACATAAAGAAAAGACTGCCTTAAGCACTCCTATTGGGCACTTCCACTACAAGCGAATGCCATTCGGTCTAAAGAACTCTCCTGCCACTTTTCAGAGGCTCATGAATAATGTCATGACAGGCCTCCAAGGTATACATTGCTTTATATACATGGATGACATAGTGATTCATGGCTATAATTTAAATGATCAGAATGAGAATTTGATACGTGTTCTAGAACGTCTTAACCAACACAAACTGAAACTTCAGCCAGACAAATGAACTTTTCGAGGTCATATCGTGAGCGAAAAAGGATTGAAGCCTGATCCAAAGAAGTTGGAATCGATAGCGTTATATCCCACACCAAAACGCGAAAAGGATGTTAGGTCTTTTCTGGGACTTGCGGAATATTATAGACGCTTTATTGATAACTTCGCGCAAATATCGAAGCCACTGACGAGATTATTGAAGAAAAACAATCCGTTTAAGTGGGATACTTTCTGCGATGAAGCTTTTCATTGTCTGAAGGAAAAGTTGACAACTGCACCTGTTCTTGCGTATCCTCATTTCGACCGTGAGTTTTTAGTAACTACTGACGCCAGTGACCAAGCCTTTGGCGCAGTACTCTCGCAGGGAAATATTGCGACAGACATACCAGCGTGTTTTGCCAGTCGAACCCTAAATCCCGCAGAGACTAGATACACTACTTCGGAAAAGGAACTTTTGGCAATTGTGTTTGCAGTGGAACAATTTAGGCCTTACCTATATGGTAAAAACTTCAATATAATAACGGATCACAAACCACTTATATGGCTCCTTAGCCTTAAAAGTCCTACTTCTAAATTAATACGATGGCGAATCCGACTGGAGGAATATTCGTATGAGATATTGTATAAACCAGGGAAATATAACGTCAAATCCGGATGCTTTAAGTCGCATAAAAATAGACAATTCTACAGAAGACGTGACCCAGATTAACAGCAAAAAGGATATAATGGTAGTTACCCGTCACCAAATGAAAAAATGGAAGAAGGTAACCCGCTTCCAGTTCCAACAACGAAAACAAAAGCAAATGAAGCGGCAAATGATTTAACCTATGGAAATTTCTTGAAAACTGAAGTACGTAGTTCGCGAGTAAAAATGAACTCATGGAAAATTGTTGTAGTTATTTCAGAAAAATGTTTCACTTTGTTTCACTTTGTTCTGGTGAAAATCTTAAATTTATAAAATGGGATTCAGGTAAGACCGGCACATTTTATGTTATGATTTGAGAACGGTCAAATATTTTTATGTGCTGTGAAGACTAACTTATAGAGCACCGATTGGGGTTTCTTCCAAGCCAAAAAAAAATAATAGGGTAAAATGTTGAGATAATTTCATTTGAGTCCGAAAAAATTAATTTTTTGACTCAAAATTTTCAATTTGCAGGGCTATAACTTCGAAGACATTAACAACAGGAAGATAAATTTCACACCTCCTTAATGGCCAATGGATTAGCAATCGACTAGAAAAAGACGCATTCCGATATTTAAAAAAAACCTAGGAGATATTGGCAAATATGTTGAAGCACTTACTCAACACTAGGATAAAACTTCAAACCCTCGTAGCTCCCAGGGGGGTGAAGTTAGACCCCCCCCCCCCCGCCTTCATTACATTTTTTTCATTTCTTCCCGAGATCTATCACCTCCTTTCATATGGCCATCCTAATTCGGGACACCCTGTATATAAAAAGAAGTTGTAGGATAAAATTAATACTTTCAAGATATTGGTTTTTTATTATTTTCTGTAATCATACATTTAAAAAAAAAAAAAAAAATTAATTCTGATATTATAAAAAAAAAAAAAAATTTGAATTGTTTATGAATAAAGGAATGGTTGTATTATCCTTATTGCATAAAAGAAATATATAAATGAAATTATAAATAAACTAAATAATTTAAATTTGTTTAAATCATATTTGAGGTGCGCTCGCTTCGAAAACAATTTTTTGCCGAAAACTTCAGAAACTCAGTTTTCTTTTTTTTAAGTGGTGAAGGATGTTGTGAATCAGGCGATCCCCAACAATTCAAATATTCGGTAATAATTTAAATATAACAATAATAAATCATTACGTATGCACTTTGGTCACATTTTCCTACAAAGTGACCAAAGCTCATATATCAATTTTTGCCAACACGAATATTTGTATTGCGAGCCAAACCGCAACATAAAACTCTTGAGTCGCCCATTTTTTGCGAATTAAGCATTTTCGTTTTACGGTTGTCGCTTCTTAATAAAGACGAGATACGAGGAGTTGAATTGAAGTTATCGCGTCGCGCGCATCTCAAAACAAAGTTAGCAGAGAGATCTAAGTTGTTCAAAAATAATAAATTTAAAATCTGGAAGTTCAGTGTGTTATTTATCCCTTTTATTTTTTCCTCACAAAATTATTACATATGGCTGACTATGATCCAAATATATCATCAAAATTCTTGCAATATTATGATATAAATAACCAATATTGCTGGGCCATGTCTCAATCCCTGCCATATGGTTGCTTCAAGTGGCTAGATAACGCGAACAACGTTAAGGTTGAAGATGTGTCGGATGATTCCCCACAGGCTATGTTTTAGAGGTGGATATGGAATATCCTCAAGAGCTTCATGATCTTCATAAGGATCTATCGTTCTGTCCCGAGCATTGCAGCGTCCCCAATTCAAAACAGAAAAAACTAATGGCCACTAATGGCTACGGATACAGACAGCCTAATTTATGAAATTAGTTGTCCGGACTTATATAATATAATTAAACGGGACTGTCATTCGCATTTTGACACCAGTGACTATCCTTCCAACAACGTCTGGGGCATACCTCTAGTCCACAAAAAAGTGCTGGGCCTCATGAAAGATGAGAACAATGGTTACATTATGACGGAATTTGCTGCTTTGAGATCAAAAATGTATACGCTCAGAGTAGCGAGCAAGGATGAAACTAAAAAATCCAAGGGGGTGAAACGACAGATCGTAAAGAATAGATTTACTTTTGAGGATTACGTTGAATGTTTAAACACTAACTGTGAGAAAATAGTAACCCAAAATTTAATACAATCTCAAAAACATGAAACTAGCTCAATAAGTCAAACAAAGATCGGGCTAAGTCCTCACGACGATAAAAGAGATTTACTTAAAGATAACCATGATACACTACCGTGGGGTCATTATCGTATAACGGAAATAGATTAATGTAAATACAAGAAAATAATGTAAATTAGATTATGAGAGATTATTATGAGTTTCTACTAACTGATTCAGAATAGAAAACAAAAAAAATTTTGTCAAAAAAAATTTCCTGGTTTTATTTCATCAAATTTAATGAATTTATTTGTTTTACATATAATTTTATATAATAATCAGTTGGTAGGTAGCTGCTACTACTTTGAATATTTGTTTCAATAAGCTTTTCTGGTTTTTCAAATTTTTACGATTATTTCATTTTACCTTCACATTTTGTTTAGGTTTATTTGTTGTTTTCCTCTAGAGATAATACTTATCTATCTGAATTGTGAATAAGAAACAGGCGGTTGGTTTTACGTCCAGAATATTTTTTCATGCTTACTAACTACTTTTCTTAGCGTTGAAGTATTATGCAGATTTCGCAATATTTCGCAATATTGAATTCAAATGACAACATCTGTGAGTTATGTAGCATACATATATGTATTTACATTTAAAGAAAATAGGCAATGCCCAACCTAAAACACAAATTTTGAGATACATATATCAATGTAGCAAGGTTATTAGAATTTTCCATAGGTTGAAAAAATTTCCAAGGCAATTTTAATTCGAGATTGATGAAAGAAAACTTTCATTCATAAAATTCCTAACGATTTGGTACCCGATTATAAAAATTCTCAACACCAATAAAATTCTTTTAAGCTCTTTATGTTTTGAAAATAATAAGGTGCTCATATCTATCTTTTGAACAAATTGCATCCAAATAATGCACCCTCATTTCCCTTAAACTATGTAAATTTATTCCATGATCTGAATTTTTTTATGTTTTTTATAAAAGCTTAACGAGTTAGTTAATAAAAGAACCTTTTAATTCCTCAAACAATGCTTCTCCAACCAGTTTCTTAATATGTTTTTCTGTTCACACGCCATATTTTGATTTAATTTATCTTTTGCAACAAGCTCTTCTGAAATGTATACAATTGTATAGTCAAAATCACTCTCTTGACTTTCTACACAAGTAGTGGAAAAGTGAAGCTCTTTACGCAACCATATTTGCTGACTTGTTTACAAATATGTAGATTGATAACTTTTTAGCAAAACCCATTCGATGCTGTAACCCAAACTGCTTTTATCACACACAAAAGCTCAATAAAACTATAGCAAACAAATAAAGGCTACGAATGGTGAAAATTGCTCTATGTGAATGAGCATGTTTAGTCACAACATTTTCCATTCGCTTCAAGAAAATTTAGTTTGGGATTCTTAATCCAATATTTTTATAAAGATTATAAACATGATTTTGCGTGTACTATACTTGCTCTTGGACTTTTTGTAAAATTTATTATTTTATGAATTTTTGAAATATTTACGTTATTTTAATTTTAGTGTCTTACTAATTTACTAATTTTTATTTTTAATCTACACGATGCTGCAGCGTGCAATTTAAACCCTGGCAGATGAGGTAAGTTTACCATTTTTAACGGGATCAACAACTGGAGTTGGGTTTGTTCTATATCTTCCCCTGTTAAATACATATAAAATAATCACATTCAAAGCATCGATTCATTCAATAAATCAAGCTCTTTACATACCGGCAAATTTTATTGTTTTTCATACAAACTGCTTTTGTTTGTATTTACATCTTCCTATCTTTCTACACATATAATTAAAGATCGTTGATCTCCCTTCCTACACATGCTAGCAATACCATACCAATTTTCACTATTATGCTAATTTAATTGGGTGAACGAAGTGGTTCTAAAGTGTTGTAGCAGGAACACATAATTTAAACGTGCTCATAAAGATGTGGCGTTCAAAGCATGCATCGGTTCATACAATAAAATAAATGTTGCTCACCTTTCAGCTCAAAGTTCAAGTTTACTAAATTATCAAACTGTTTACATACCGACAATTTTTTTTGTTTTCCTTACAAACTGCTTTTGTTTGTATTTACATCTTCCTATCTTTCTACACATCTAATTAAAGATCATTGATCTCCCATTCCTACGCATGCTAGCAATACCATCGAAATTTGTTCTATTATGCGAATTTAAGTTGGTGAAGCAGTAGCAACGTGATCATAGAGATGTGGCGTGCTATTAACCTTCGCAATGCATTTTTTATTCTTATTTTGTAGTTTAATAAAAAACGACAACTACTGCGCCGGCAACGAAGAAGCAAAAGTGCATAATGCTTAATAAATAAAATGTAAAGCAGGTTTTACGTAATGCATATTATGCATGTTGAGTAAAGTTTGCGAATGCCTATAATAGTTTCTGATCACCTGGTAGTCTGTTTTGCGTTTAGCTTGTTCTTGTTTATGGTAGTTGTACATTTATATTTCTAATGACGTACAATTTTTCTGTGTGTGTGTGGGGGGGGGGGGGGGGGGTTGTGGGTGTGTGTGTGTGATGCACCACGGGTGAGGGTCCTCCAATGACGTCACACCCCTCATGATGTGTGGGAGTGTGACAGAGACCGCTGATGCGTGCGATCGATATAGCTGCAAAAGTAAATTAGTACCTCCATAAGAAATAACATTGGATTTTGCGCCCGAACTATCATAGCTATACTACTCCCATGCATCTCAAATTTCATTCATACGGCTAACCAATTCTTATTTTTAGAACAACTTTCTCTGTTGTCTTTTCATAGCTAGCCGGCAATTAATAAATAAATCAGACTGCTGTCTCAACATTTTTGCTGCAAATACACCGCACTAGAACAAAGAATGTAAACGCCACAGCATGAGGCCGATTTTAAACATTTAAACGGCACTGACCTACCCCACGGATATACATGCAGTTTGTTTACTTTGATTACTTGTGCTGAATTGGGAAATCCCATGTGTAAACCCACTTATTGGGTAATGTACGTTGTGTTTTTTTTTTCGTTCTGTTGCTCATTTCCTATGTACTTTTAAGTGAAATTCGTTGGGTTGGCTTATTTAGAAATGAGCCAATGACAGAAGAGAATTTCTTTTTACGCAGGGGAACTGATCTGACGAAATGTCCCAATATTGCGTGCATAGGCAATATTGGCTATAGCCAATATATTGGGAAGGCGTTCCCGATATTCGAATTTCTAGCAATTCCATATCTCTATTTAATTTTAATTTTTTGCCCCACTACCAAATGACAGTTATTTTGCTGATCTGGTAGGAAATGATGAGGAACTTCCAGATAAAAAGCCGATGCTCCGAAGGTACTAAGAGACAGTTTTCTAAAAGTCTAAAGAATAAGGTTGACCCCCCACCAATGGTAAGGCAACCTATTCCAATACAAAAATAAATATCTATGTTCAGCGAACCTGAAAGAAAAGGGAGAGAATCAGTAAAGATTTATAAATAATGATACATAAAATTACCTGCACCTGGAGACTGCACAGGTGAAAAAACTCCAGCGAAGATCTGAAATTAAATAAAGAAATGGATTAAAAACAAAATTAAAATCAAGAATTTTATTATATTGGGAATAAAGGTTATTGACACTAGCCAAAAGCATTGCTGTGTGTACATGTCTATGGTACAACAACAATGCCATGCAAATGAAAAACCATGTAGAACATGAATGATTTCATGTTTCTCATAAAACATTCAACATAAAACATTAATATATATATGAAACTATGCGATTAACATACTTATTGTTAATAAGTGTGGAGAAATAAGGTGAAAAATGATACGAAAGCATTCAGCTGACATTTGTCCACAAAGATTCAGAATATATAAATTAGACAATAAATTCAATATATTTTCAAGTAAAAGCACTCACCTGTAATTATACATTGTGTCCAACGTCGAACAACCTGGAAAAAACCACTAAAATTTAATTAAAAACACTTGAAAGTACAACTTGACACTAGCGCGCGAAAGTGTCAAAACATGGTAAACTACATACTACCGCGACGTTTGACATATCGAAACGGGGTACAACGTAACCCCCGGAATATAATACAAGCCATGAAGTCGCTGAAGGCACCGACACATTACAATGCCTTAACGTGCCGGGTACAGCATGCAGTAAGAGCTCACTCTCACTGCTTTTTGCATACTCGTGATGGAGGAAGAACTAATATTTCATCTTAAACAGGTCCTAAAGCCCAAAACTATCGCTCCCACAGCAAAATGAAGTTAAAACAAATTGCAGCCAAATATGTTTTCTTTCTAATAGTTTTAAAAAAATAGCATGTGGAACAAGTTTACAGAAATTATAGCGTTTGAACAAAATACAAGCAACTTTTATATGAAAAGCTCCTGCAATTCGACAAGGCAAGAAGATTGTGGATGTCGCCTGCTGACCGGCCCCTGCTCTCTTTTTTCGACTTTGTTCATGGCTTGTATCTTGCGGCGGTAACGGGTACAATCGAACCGCGATCTCGATGGCGGTGTTCGCGTTGCGATATTTTCCACGGGAAACGCGATATTTGCATTTTTTTATTTATTCACGTCCCACAATGAGTGCGAAAGAGACTCACAGTGAAGAAGACAAAAAATTATTATAAATGACAAGAAAATCTACAACATCGAAATGAAACGTAACGAATCGATTTTTATAGCAAATGTTCCAAAAATTACAAAAATTGATTAAAATCATCAAATTGACAAAATTTAGATCGTTAAATTTGCTATCGACTGTCAACAAGAAAAATTCAACCCTTTGGCATTTGCAGTGAAATTTTCAAGATTTCACTATAGATAGCGAAAATGGAACGAATTTTTCTCTAACAAGTGAAAAAGCTAGAATTGGTCTAATTGTAAGACCAATTCTTATGATACCCTAGATGAATGCCCGTATGAAATTTCGTATGATCACCCATTTGAGCAATTTTGATTTTTTGCATTGGTTTCTAGCATATATTTCTAGAACGGCTCGTCGGACAGAAAAAATGATTATAACGAATTTTATAGGATTTTTTCTTCTGAAGAAGCCTGTAGTAAAATAAAAATGTCTAGGACTGATCGTTTTCAAAGTATATGTAAAAAACAAAAAAATGTATAAGCAACACCACGAAGGGGTTGCCCGATTTAGTACATTTTTGAAATTTTATTTCTATTACTATGAAAACACAATGTACTGCATTTCAGCTTTCTATGTCGACGTGCTCTCAGGTAGTGTCCAAATATATAGTGGAAAACGAAATTTTTGTATGGCAACCCCACGAAGGAGTTGCCCGATTTGTCTCATTTTCGATCTTAATTTTACTTTTTTTTATTAATGTCCGTGTACAAAAATTCAGCTTTTTAAGTGAATGCGTTCTCCAGTTATCGTGCGCACGGACGGACGGACGGACAGACGGACATGCAAAGATCAAAATAAATTTTAATTTTATGCGATGGTGTCCAATCGATTTTGCTCTATCATCATTATTTCTGTGCGTCACAAACGGAATGGCAAACTTAGTATACCCTATAGATTTCATCTAGGGTATAAAAAGGAGGCCATTTGTTCATTCTGCCTTCTATTTTCAACAAATTGTCAAGGAATATAGGTACATATGCTAGCAAGTCATAATATCCTCAAGTTTGCAATTTTTCAAATCAGTGCCTAATAATACATTTTGGACTTGTAGTTTTTTCTTCGTTTTTTATTTTCATCAGTAATTTCACTTAGAGTTTTTTTTTGTTTATCATTTATTTTTTTTATTTCATTTAAAGTCAGTTTTTTTCGTTCTTCAACATTAAAGTAGTTCTGTCATTTGTAGTTCATTTTCCTTCTCTTTTGTTCTTTTGGAAGGAATTTGTTTACAGTGGAGTTCGGGAATTATTAAATCTCGACGTGGTTTTCTTTGACATTTTACAATAAATCTTTGGTTAGGTGAAGGGATCAAGGTGTAAGATTGCATGCCAATTGTGTATTGGACATATAACACAAAATCACATCACCACATACTAAAAATTTATTGAATATAATTTTCTTGTGATTTCAGTTGTTTTTTTTCATAAAATTTCCGTCGATTAATCAATTCATCAATGTATAAAATGTTATGGTCGTACCGTATTGCATATAGCAATATGCAACATGAAATACTGCAGCGTGTAAGCCGGCTGCTGTCAAACAGAATATTTGAACGCACCCCGACCGAGAGAAGTGCGACATGCGGTGCGGAGCAGTATGACATGCTGAGGAGAAAGAAAAGGAAGAAAAGGAAAACTAATATGTCTTGTCACATTGCTATACCGTGCGAGCATCAAGTTGCTTATAGATTAAAAAGGTTTCCGTAGCCATCAGATAATAGATTAATCCTGTAAGTAAATTTATGATATTTTTTAGTTTGCATACTGACACATTTTCAATTAGAGAGACTATTTTCATCAATCCCGCACCAGGAGAAAATCCGTACATGCCTGAGAGTAAAAACCAACGAGGCTCCTTTTCTCCCTGGTGAGGCTTGTTTCGTACAGTTGAACCTCCAGTCGTTCTCAACTTCATTAACTCAAATAACAAAGTAAGAGTAGCGGCTGTTCACGGTAGTTTCATACCACGAACAACATACTTGTGTTCCGTCGACTAACTAGAACTTTACATTAAAACAACAATTACATCATATAAGACAACTTAATGATGGAAAAGAATGTTATCAGCGAGTGCGTGTCATATCAAAGAATATGGAACGTCCAGATGTACGACCTTAAGTGAGAAATTTTGCAGAGGCCAACACGGAAAAATTAGAGTAAGATTTTTTTTTATATCTAAGCACCAATTATTAATAACAGAAATTGAAATTGCCACCCAGTAGCAAGTAAGCAGACACTGCGGATCTTCACGCAGGCGCCTCGGCGATGGATCCACAGCATTAACTACATGTAAGTGTTCTCTTTGGGTTTTTTTTATTTTTTTGCAAATTTATTTAAATACATAATATAGACTTCTAAACACTTAAAAAAAGAACTTTGTTGTTTGACATATAAGTGCAGTAAAGTTGAAATTGATTTAAACGCACAATGTAGATTTATAAACACTTTAAGAATTTTTTCTCGGTTGACACATAAATGCTTTGATTGCCTAATTAGTTAAATACATAGGACTCCACGTAATAGAAGTAATGAACAGAAGAATCGTATTTTTTTATCAACGAATCGACCCCATTGGGTTTGATAATTCCAGTGAACGTTGATTAATAAAATTATTTATGTCGATGCTTAGATACGTACTTATTTAGAACAAGTGATCTTTATGTATATAATAATTTGAATGGATTGAAGTTCCGCTTAAGAAAGCTTGATGTAATTTGATAACTTTATCGTTTTAACAAGTTCGATCTCCTATGAGTCTTAAAAGAAAAATGAAGAGGAAGGTACATTTATATGGGTACATACGTAGGTTTGACTAAAGCTTGTGCGATAATTGAAAACGTTCAGCCTCCAAAGTTTGCTGTGAGCAAGTAAACAACTAACTGCTTTGAGACTGCTCTTGAAAGCTAACAAACTTCCAGTATAATTTTCGGGGCATTAATAATAATAGTTACCCAATTAATATCACATGCAGATGTTTTGTGAGAACCTAAAGAAACCTTGAATATTATCAAGCTATCACTGAAATGTGTCAATGTTCAATTATGAGAAAGGGGAAAACTCGCAAATTATTTCCTTAATTATTTATAATAGAAATGTATATACTTACCTCTAACAATACTATAGGATTCGTAGTGTGATAATCTTACTGTTTTTTTAAAGTATACTGCATAGCTTTAGTTTTTCATTTCACAAAATTTACGTAGCCTATCAATAAGTTAAGTCTAAAATACATGGAGTTTCTTTTATAACGATTATGACGTGCTGAGTTTCGATTTTGTTTCTCCTTTCACGATCCTGGAGTCCTCTCGCTTGAAGGTCGCCTAGGTCCGCTCTTTATTCTCTCTTTACAGGTCAATAAGGGACACTGAAACTAATTTGCTGCCCTCAGTGTCGTATGGGTGGTTGGATGTAGGTAAGTGAAGTCAAGGTCCCTTCAGGACTGAATGTGTGCCGGTTTTTTTTTTTTTTGATAGGCACGAGATTTTTTTTTTTGATTATGGCAGACGGCAGCGGCAGGTTTTCGTGGAACCTCCCCACACTCTCCGCCAATAGCTGAGGCTAGCTAGCGTGCCGCCCTGCATTCAACGCTGTCCGTCGAGTGATCTGTCAGCTCATGCTGGCAGTCTGCACTTTACGTCCAACCCAGTCACTCAACATAGTTCCATAACAAAAATGGCGCCCAACGATGGGGCCTTAACATCTTGAGTACGTCAGACCTCTTTACTGGGGACTGAGACTGCTGAGACTGACTCGGTAGTCTCACATCCAATGGAGATGGGATAACATCAGTACTCGGCTTCACGTGAACCTTCTGTTCGAAAGGGTTGTCTATTCTTCTAGTATGATACGTTGTGCACGTCCATTGTTATGTTCCATAACAAAAATGGCGCCCAACATGGGGCCACCTCAGTCAATTTCGGGGTTCAAATGTGTTTGACACTGGGGACGGAGGCTACTTGAGATATGGACATTTGGCTAGTAGCTAAATCGTCTGACTCGGTAGTCTCATATCTAGTGGAGAATACATGTGGACCTGAGGTTTGACTGTCTTGTTAATAGAAATTTTTTTGAAAGTAAAGTAAAGTTTTTGATATTTTGAATTTTTAGTAACGATTAAAGTAACGTAATGTTTCGAAAGTTTTGAAAGTTTGTAACGTAGAGTAATTTCTTTTTGGGAAGTTTTGAATTGTACGTTCGACTTTAGGTTTGACTTTGGTCAAACCTCAAGTCTGAGCAGTTGAATTTTTTTTTTTGAATTTTTTTGAGTGATCTTTCCCGCTGGTCTTCTGCCATGGAAATGGTAGGTGTCCTCACACAAATTTTTGAATGAGCTCTCACGGAGACATGTCTCTGGTGGCCAACTGGCTGGACAGGGTTGTGAATCTGTGAGACGACTTTTTGGCTTTCAGCTAACTAGTTGACCAGATTCATGACTCTGCCCGGTTGGAAGGTTGGTTAGACATGACAATCAGGTAAGGAGGAAGGAAAGAGTTGTTGGAGGATGGAAGTGATGCTGGAGACCTTCAGTAATCAGGAGTTGGCATACTGCTAACTGCATGGCTGAAGAATCTCTAGTAGCATTTTCAGTCTCTAGCTTCTCCAACCCGACTCTTCCCAGATTTCTGTGAGAACTCAAACATTTTTCATGCACACATTCACGTCGCTTGCTTACATCAATATTTCTGACCTGAGAGGGGGAGCGGCCTGGAGATTTTTATGTGTGGAGTTGGCTCTTGGAGGGTGAGGGGAGAAAACTTTAATGGGAGTCCCTTTTGACTTTTTTGTTGAACGTCCAACTCGGAAGTTTTGGGCATTGTCTTGCTTAACGTGAGTTTAGCTCGTATGAATTACTTTGATATTTCTCTGCAGCGAAGATGAGTATAGCTCGTAGAACATTTTTAACGATTTTTTTGTCGTCACAAGATCCTGAGTCTAGCTTATAGACAAACATATGAATTTTTGGTTCTTTTTCTAATATTGAGCTTAACCTTTAGCTACTTTTGAAGAACCTTGTTGATTTTGGCTACTGACAAGGAAAAATTAGGAATCTTCTTCATCCTTATCGCATAACTTTGCATATATAATGAATTAAGAGCCTATATACATAATTATATATAGAGAGGTACGTTACATAGCAACACTACAGTTGCACATCAACCCGTAGATTGTATATCTACCTTCGGTTGATTAAAATTTCGAATTCCCATATTGTTTTGAAGAAAAATTCTGTCCTGGTGCTGGTCGACGATTGTCCACGCATTTCTTGTACGTCCGATCTTCGCACGATTATTTTTGATATTGTCCAATTTCTGCATGAAGGCAGAACTACACTATTCGCGAATATAGACTGAGAGATAGACACTATTATTTATCGAGGTTAGACTGCTGAGCAAATCTTTATACAATGGCTACAGCGCGAACACCACCGCGAGCAACTGGGGTACCGATGTTGTTGCCAGACCCGTGCTCCGTCTGTCTAGAGAGCGACTGGTCAGGACAAGAGGAAGCCAGTGAAGATGGTCTGTGTACATGTGTTTCACAAAGCATGTCTGAAAACGTAGATTGGTCAGCATTCAAACTGCCCGATCTGCAGATCCCATCTCACTCAGTATGATTTCACTGAGTAGACTGGTGCTGTCCCGAAGATGACAAAGCCCGTAAAGTCTGTCAGTCGCTATCCATTGCCTCCCATGCCGTCACTAGAGTTACCACCTTTGACAGTTCCACCACCTAGTCGACGATCTCTATCACCTGGAATGCCAGATCTACATTCCATCACCTTCACAAATACCAACTCGCGAAGAAAAAGCCCACTGCCTTCTGGCAGTGGACATACCTCAGCAGCTACGGATGCTTTGATGGCAGGCTTACGCATGCAAATGCAAGATCTAGTACGCGAAGGCCTCGAACGGAGCCTCAATGCCTTGTGGATTGAACTAGTAAATAGTGTCCGAAAACAAATTTCAGCAGCAATGCCACCCGTGGATTTTTCGCGACCACCTCCGTCTATGGGTGATCCTAGACCATCACAAGATTTTCACGATCTGCGTAGGCAGTCGTCAAATAGACCGCATTCAGCTCTTGGTCAGCCTAGACCAGATTTTATACCACCTCCACCAGTTCCACCCATTTGTATCCCTGCAAGTGTAGGACAACGACGATCAGGCAGTCCGATCAGAAGATGGAACCTGACAACGGAAATAACTCCGAGCTGTCCGTAGATGAGTTTATTTTTCGAGTCGAAGCGCTCACGCACTCCGCTCTTGATTGAGATTTTGATTTCCTGGTTAGGAACATGCTCATGTTATTGACGGGACCAGCGAAGGACTGGTACTGGTCGATATTAAGACATAATCCCTTTCCCACCTGGGAATTTGTCAGGACTGGGTTGTCAATTGAATGGGGAGTGCCCAAGGACGATTTAAAAATTCGCTTGCAGCTGATGTCGCGAAAGCAGTAGCCCAGTGAACTATTCGCCATGTACCACCATCATTTAGTGCTGCTGCGTGATCAGTTGCAGAACGCCATGCCAGACCAAGAATTCTTGGAAATTGTCAAACCTAATTTACTGCCTGAGCTTCAGGAGAAGATATGCCTACATTCCACCGATACGATAGGACAGTTAAGATCGCTCGATACTCGAATTCAAGCCACGCAGCTACGAATAGCGACAGCTGGTAGCTGGAACCCTTACCAGAACCAAAGAGTACACGAGATTGACGACTTCCAGACTATAAACCCCGAACTGGCAGTAGCAACAGGCAGTGACCCCAGCTTATGTGACGTGTCAGCCATTGCGACCAAACACACAGTAGTCTGCTGGAATTGTGATCAGCAAGGTCACTATTACCAGGACTACCTACAAGTAAGGCAGCAAGTGTTTTGCTACGGATGCGGGCGCAAGAACATTTTTAAGCCCAACTGCGGACACTGTGCACAGAAAAACGTGAGATGGGTCGGGAATCCCAACACCTTTTCTCGACCAGCGTCAACGTCCCGAGCACCAGTCGTAACGAACACTCCAGTTCAAACCTTGCACAAGGAGGAAGGTCCGCTCCATTAGCAGACCTGGACGAACCCCTGAATTGTCCAGTGATATCATTCAGAGATTCTGATGATATTAGCAAATCACCAGATTTTATAAATAATTCATTGATAGAGGCGGAGGACTTAATAGACTTGTCCGCGTATCTTCAAGCTCCCATTTCCACTTTTGGGGAGCCCATGAATTTATAAGACACTTCTTTAGAAGAGTCTTTAATTTTCGATGTCCCGATAAAACCGACAGCACTTTTAGCTGACAAGGTTACTGAGCAGGAGATTTGGCCTCATGGCATTTCTATATCAAAATGGCCACCAGGCTCTGTTATGACGAGTGGGCGTGAGCCTGTTGTACATCCGCTGACGCCGTATCATACGCGTCTGCGGAAATATAATGCAGTAAGGGACCGCATCTTCTCCTCATTGGCGGAGTTAGCTGAAATTATATATCCTGACCTGGATTGTAGACCGAAGAAGAAAAGATCAATGGTTCGTTGGCGGGAATACTGTCGACGGATGAGACTGGAAAGAAAAAAACTGGCACAGATTTCCGTGTTGATGCCAGACGACATTCGACCGTATGCCGAAGTAAGACTACTCGGGCGAACTGAGACTGGATTACTTGATAATGGTGCCACTGTCAGTATTCTAGGCCAGGGTGCTCAAGAGAAGCTTGCAGAAGCAGAGGTTGAATGGAAGAGGTATCGTACACAGGTTCAAGTAGCGAATGGTGTCATGACGACTGTGCATGGTCATGTGGACTTGGACTTCACTTTTCGCGGTAAGACCCAAAACGTGCATTTTTACGTGGTTCCTGGGCTCACACAGGCACTATATCTAGGAATAGACTTCTGGTGTCTATTTGGTTGGCTCCAGATGTCCTAGGTATAGGTGCAGAAGTGACATCAAGTTTACTAGCTACTCCTGACACCGACCGTCACGTTCTTTCCAGTCTAGATCAACAGCGTCTAGAAGCTACTAAACAGCTTTCCCCTTCTTTCGCAACTTTGGGCCTGGGAAAAACATCTTGGTTCGCTCACAAGATTGAAACGAATGACGAAGCTCCGATAAAACAACCCTTTTATCCGATATCGCCGGCAGTACAAAGTTTGATGGATTCCGAATTAGAGCGAATGCTATCACTGGGTGTAATAGAGGAGAGCCAGAGTCCTTGGAGCTCTCCAGTTGTTCTGATGAGGAAGCCTGGAAAGGTTCAACTTTATTTTGACGCCAGGAAGGTCAACTTTGTTACGAAGAAGGATGCCTATCCGCTACCGCAGATAGACCCACTTCCCCTCCGGCAAACTACATTACGATCTGCCTTCTGGCAGATCCTACTAGACGCTGATTCCAGAGAGAAGACCGCTTTTACTGTACCTGGTCATCCTCTCTATCAGTACACGGTGATGCCATTCGGCCTATGCAACGCTCCACAAACGATGTGCCGCCTCATGGATAAAGTCATTTCTTTCGATCTTCGTGAAAATGTCCTCGTCTACTTGGACGATTTATTAATTCTGTCTTCAGACTTCGACACTCATCTCGCATTGCTATCCCGTGTAGCGGATTGTTTGAGGAAGGCTGGCCTCACTATCAACGTCGAGGAGAGTAAGTTTTGTATCAAGGAGACCAAATACTTGGGTTTTATAGCCGGGAAAGGAGGAATTAGGACTGACCCAGACAAGATCTCAGCTATAGTTGACTATCCGTCACCTAAAACTGTTCGGCAAGCCCGACGCCTACTAGGTATGGCGGGGTGGTATAGACGGTTCATCCCGAACTATGCTGACTTAACTGCCTCCTTTACATACACCTTTAAAAACCCCAGTCAGTTGAAATGGACACCTGAAGCCCAGAAGTCTCTTGATCTACTAAAGCAAAAACTTACTTCTGCTCCGTTGCTAGTGAGCCCAGACTTCACCAAGCCGTTCGTTATCCAGTGCGATGCGAGCCAACAAGGTATTGGTGGGGTGCTGATTCAACTAGATGACGATGGCCACGTGAAGCCAATAGCCGACGTTCGAAAAAGTTGAACTCGGCACAAAGAAATTATACCGTCACAGAGCAGGAATGCCTAGCTGCAATCTTGAGCGTACAGAAGTTCCGGCCCTTCATAGCACTTATGCCGTTTAAGATAGTGACGGATCATGCGAGCTTGAAATGGCTGATGTCTCAAAAGGCCCTCAGGTGGAGTTTGAAGCTCCAGGGTTTCGACTTCACTATGGAGCACCGAAAAGGAAGCCTGAACGTCGTCCCTGATACGCTGTCACGCATCCATTGTGACAGCCTGTCCACCAACGAAGATCCTGGCCCGGAAGTTAACCTTAGTTCGCCATATTTCATCTCGTTGGGATATGAAGAGCTGAGGCATAAAGTTAAAACTACTTCTGGCAAACTACCAGATCTTTGCGTCAGGGATGGCTTCGTTTACATTCGGACTGTTCCGAGAACAGGCGAACCGATTCAGGAGGAAGAAGCTTGGAAGCTTTGGATTCCGCGTGGGCTTGTCACCGACGTCATTTCGAGAGCTCATGATCCGCCACTAGCTTCACACGGAGGTATAGGGAAAGCACTGGAACGTCTGCGAAGACACGTGTACTGGCCACTAATGACAGTTGATGTCAGAAACTCCGTAGGCGCCTGTTACGTGTGTAAAGAAACTAAGGCCCCCAATACTATAATGAGACAACCTATGAGAGTCCAGGCTGTGACAGAACGACCATGGCAAAAGCTGTATATTGATTTTCTAGGTCCATATCCCCGGTCAGTGAAAGGAAATGTCTGCATTCTAATAGTTCTTGACCAGTTTACCAAATTCCCAATTATCAAACCTATGAGAAAAGCGTCCACACTCAATGTGTGCCAATTCATCGAGACGGAAGTGTTCCACGTGTTCGGAGTCCCGGAGACGATAGTCTCTGACAATGGAGTCCAGTTTTGCTCGAATCAGTTCACCAGATTACTGGATAAGTATGGGGTGAAGCACTTGCGAACGGCAGTTTACTCGCCGCAAGCAAACGCCTCAGAGCGTGTTGCAATTAGCAACCAAAAATATGTTTTAATGAAAAATATATATATATACAAACAATATAGTTTGTAAATATGAAAAAACATAGAAGATATAATTAAAAAAAAAAAATAATAATATACCTATATATATATAAAAACGAAAAATAATATACTAGGTAACATATACATAACATGGACAAAATAAATCATTAAACTAAACGAACATAATGGTTGCGTGGTATGTAAGGGAGACCATCGCATACAAAACTGCGATGATTTCCGATGGCATAATATTGACACTCGCCGGAAGATCCTGTTGAAACATAATATTTGTTTTAACTGTCTACAAAGACATAATGGATCTTGTACGATGAGTAAAAGGTGCCCGGTGTGCAAAGGAGAACATACAATCCACAAATGCACACAATTTAAACAAAAAGGTTTTAATGCAAAACGTGAACTTGTGTTGAAGAACAAGCTTTGCACAAATTGCTTAAAACCGCACAATAAAGAAGCATGTCCAAATAAAAACGAATGCTTCAAGTGTGACAATCGTCACCACACATGGCTACATGAAGACAAAAATATGTCTCCAACAAAGCCAAAGGCTGTTGAGACCATACAATCAAGACAGTCAGAGAATTCTGTCCCATCAACTTCGGCCAATGCCTGTTCAAATCAGCAGAAAGCCACACAAGCACTATTGCTACGGCTATAGTACATGTAAGGGACAGAAGTGGGATAACAATTCCCATGCGAGCTTTGGTTGATCTAGGATCACAAAGTTCTTTCATAACCGAAGCTGCTTTTCAATCCTTACAACTGAAAGGCGTTTCATCGTCACTTCAAATCACCGGATTGGGATCTACACAAGTGGCAAAGGCAAACAAAGAAGTGTCTTTCCATGTGAGATCAGCCACCTTAGCTGATTTTGAAATCCCATTGCGGGCTTATGTTATCAAGAAGATAACTAATATATTTCCACCAACACACATAAGGTCTTCTGATTGGACTCATATAAAAGGCTTGCCTTTAGCAGACCCAGAGTTCCTAAAGGCAGGAAAAATAGACCTGTTGTTGCGTGTGAATACCTATGCAAAAATATTATGCAAGGGAATTAAAAGTGGACGTGAAGGTACCCCCATAGCTCAGAATACAAGGCTTGGGTGGATTCTTTTCGGAGAAACAACAGCACCACAAAATCAAGTGGACAACAGTAAGATTTTTCCTGCATTCACCACAAGTAGTGCTGATGACTTAGCACAGCTAAATAGGCAAGTGCGGAAATTTTGGGAATGGGAAGAGCTCAACCCAAAACGTAAACTCACTAAAGAAGAAGAGCAATGTGAGCAATTCTTTAATGAGAATCATAAACGCCTGGATAATGGCAGTTATGAAGTGAAGCTGCCATTCAAATCAGGCAAGGTTCCCGAGCTTGGGCAATCAAAGATAATGGCGTTAAAAAGATTCGCTCAACTCGAGAAAAAATTTGAGCGAGCTGCCGACATACGAGCTGAATATCATAAATGTATTCAAGAATATTTAAACCTGGGGCATATGTGTAAGGTAAATAAAACCACACAAAATGCGAATACCCAGAGGTATTATTTACCCCATCATGCTGTTCTTAAGGACAGCACTACTACCAACCTAAGAGTAGTATTTGATGCTTCCACAAAGTCATCAAACGGGAGAAGCCTCAACGAACAAATGTTGACAGGTCCCACATTACAACCACAGTTGTACTCAACATTGCTAAAATGGCGTGTTCATAGATATGCAGTGACTGCCGATATAGTGAAGATGTATCGAATGATTCAGATACATAAGGATAACCTAAAGTATCAGACAATACTTTGGCGAAGTAGTGAAGTTGAGCCAGTAGAAGAATACGAACTCAACACCGTAACAATCGGCACTACGGCAGCACCATATCTAGCAATAAAAACACTGCAGCAATTAGCCAAGGATGACAAAGAAGAGTATCCTAAGGCGTCAGAAATTGCAATGCAGGATTTTTACGTTGACGATCTGCTAACAGGTGGAAATACCATAGCAGAAGTCAAACAAACCCAAAAAGAGCTAATAAAGCTATTAAAGGGAGGAGGTTTTAACCTCCGGAAATGGGCAGCTAATCATGATGAAATGCTTGATTGGTTACCTAAGGATGAAATAGAGCTAGAGTTGCCATTAAACTTTGAAGATGACAACCAAGTCAAAGCTCTAGGAATCCAGTGGCATCCAGCCACCGACAATTTTATGTTTGCCTTCAAGGCTTCAGAATTTGAAGCAGAAGCCACAACAAAAACAAAAATTTTGTCGCAAGTAGCAAAGCTATTCGACCCTTTAGGTTGGATAGCTCCCTGTGCAGTTTTGGCGAAACTTATCATCCAGAAATTATGGATGCATGGATGTACCTGGGACGAAATAGTCCTAGAAGAATTCAGCGAGGAATGGAGGCAGTTCAAGATACAGCTGCCTCACATATTGAAAATAAATATTCCTCGCTGGATACATACCAAGCAAGACAGAGACAACTGTCAATTGCATGAGTTTTGCGACGCATCAAATTCAGCGTACGCAGCTGTCGTCTACATGAGAATTCAAGACAATGACGGCACAATAAAAACAACATTGCTCATGTCAAAAACTCGAGTCGCTCCCGCAAAGCCAATTACTCTGCCAAGACTTGAGTTAAGTGGAGAAGTGTTGTTAGACTACTAAATCAAGTTCGAGCTGACATGCATATGAGTAATGTCAGCAGCTTTTCATGGAGCGATTCAAAAATCATATTGTCCTGGATATCAGGTCATCCAAATAGATGGAAAACGTATGTGGCAAACAGAGTTACCGAGATACAAGAAGGTAACCTTAATAATACGTGGGGATATGTACCTACAAAGGATAATCCTGCCGATATGGCATCACGAGGTCTAGTGCCAAAAAGCATTCAACACTGTGAGCCATGGTGGACAGGTCCTAGTTGGTTAAGGCAGCCAAGCCAAGACTGGCCACAAGATAAGAGCCTTAGCAGAGAGACGCCTTACGAATTAAAGACAGTAAAAGCTCTTGCAATGCAAAAAAGCGAAGGGCTCGAAACAATAACTGAGCGATTCTCGTCATACAAACGATTGTTGCTTGTCACTGCACAATGTCTCCGATTCGTCCATAATTGTAGACATAAAGAGGAAAGGAACATTGGCAGATTGACACCAGCTGACATACAAACAGCCAAAATAAGATTAATCCAGCAAATACAACAGCAAGAATTTGAAAATGAATTCAAGCAATTAAAAGCTGGAAAAAATGTGCACAAAATTAGCAAAATAATAGGGCTTTGTCCATTTTTAGACAAAGATTCAGTCTTACGAGTAGATGGCAGGTAGCAAAATTCAGACCTGCCAATCTCAACACGACACCCAGCAATATTACCTAAAGATCATCATTTAACTAATTTAGTGATTGATCACTACCACAAAGAAACTTTGCATGGTGGACCACAACTGGTCTTAAATACCATACGAACTCAGTTTTGAATCATAAATGGACTACACGCCGTTAAGAAAAGGATTCATCTCTGCGTAGACATCGCGTTGCAACACAACAGCAGCCTATGGGCAGTCCACCCGTTTGAGAATTAGGGGTAAGACTATGCTGGTCTTATTGATGTCAAAACCACAAAATATCGGGGATCCAAAACATACAAAGGATACCTGTGTTTAATTGTGTGTATGGCAACAAAAGCCATACACATCGAAGTAGTCTCCGACTTAATGTCTGAAACCTTTCTCGCAGCATTTAAAAGATTTGTTGCAAGAAGAGGTTTATGTGCTAATATACATTCCGATAATGGAACAAATTTTATTGGGGCAAACAAAATTCTTCAGCAAGAATTCAAAAAAGCAATCGCTGAAGCAAATGAACTAGCAGCTCACAGTACTGCAGCCATGGGGATTAAATGGCGTTTTATACCTCCTGCAGCTCCATATCAAGGTGGACTTTGGGAGACAGGTGTAAAAAGTATGAAACACCATTTGCGTCGAATTTTAGGTTCAACAACATTAACAATAGAAGAACTAAATACATTAGTCATTCAAATAGAAGCATGTCTCAATTCCAGACCGCTGCACGCTTTCACTGCAGATCCAGAACAACTGGAAATTCTTACCCCAGGTCAGTTCCTAACTGGAAGACCGCTACTAGCTGTACCAGAACCCACTCAAGAAGAGCCAAATCTGCACCTTCTAAGACGATGGAAGCTGATTCAGCAATTACGCCAACAATTCTGGAAAAAATGGTCAACAGAGTACTTGACCGAAATGCAGAAAAGGCAAAAGTGAAATACACCACAAAATAATATTAATATTGGTCATGTTGTTATCATTAAAGATGAAAAGCAACCACCAACAAGCTGAGTGCTGGGGCTCATTGAAGAGCTACACCTTGGTAAGGACGGCAGAGTTAGAGTGGTGTCTGTAAAAACAACAACCAATACTTTACAGAGACCAATTCAAAAAATTTTCCCCTTACCAGTCAATTTGCAATAACAGTGCAAAGAAAGTAAGTTGTGATGTCCGTAAATGTTTGTATACGTCAAGTTTGATGCATGTATGGGTCCTGGCCATATATTTCCATTTTTACATATTAGATAAATAATACATAACATTTGTTCAAGAATTAACATAGGTCAAAGTAAAAAGATGGAAGACGTTCTAGAAATAATGTAATGCTGACGTACGAGTTTGAAATGGCGTGGACAGAATTGGCAGACACTGCAATTATCAAATGGGCACTGTCTCCACTGCCTCCAACACCACCTCTGCCAAATATGCCAGACCTCAACACGCCGCCTAGAGAGGCAGAGTTCCAGTTCAAAATGCCTCTGCCTCCTAAGCAGCCAAGGTCCAGCAGTCCCGAATATGTGGACAAGGTAATAGAGGACATCAGCTTGTTGAAAGCATCATCAACATCTACACCACAGCGAACACCTGAAGATCAGAGAGCCAATAAAACGTCGAACAAGAAAAGGTACGACGTATTCACGGTAGACGGACAACACGTTCGCATCCAATACGAAGAACTGCAATTTATTCCATGGGAACGCATTCGTAAATCAAAACGAATGCGATTTAATCTATTTTTAAAGGACGGCGCTTCCATTCGATTGAGGCTGGTGAAAAACAAGGTAGTTTTGTACAATTACCACTGGCCGAGACCAAAGGTAAGCGCTCGTTACAATTTAACAAACAAAACATGCTTCCGTCATTTGGTTGATGCACAAGGAGTACATCAACGGGGCCGGAAGTTGTTGCAATTAGCAACCAAAAATATGTTTCAATGAAAAATATATATATATACAAACAAGATAGTTTGTAAATATGAAAAAACATAGAAGATATAATTAAAAAAATAATAATAATATATATATATAAAAACGAAAAATAATATGCTAGGTAACATATATGTACATACCTCCAGTGGACGGAAATCTGGGCCGGTTTTTACTCACAAGTAAAAAGATATAGACGCCAGCCACTGAACATTCCCAACATTCACCTTAAAGATGTAAGGTGTTCCAGGTCTTACCATACTTGGCAATATAGTAGCATGCATAAATGCACCAATCTGATTGAAATCTAATGCAAGATTTCAAAAAAGATGACCTTTAAAGGAACACCTGAGTGAAATTGAATGTACGTTTTCCAACTAATTTGTAAAGATATTCAGTTCTGTCCTTACAAGGACTAGAACAAAATTTCGCAAATGCAACTAAAAAATAAAAACAAAGAAAATCACAACAGTTTTTAGAAAAACTTTAAGCCACTTATCTTATCATCTGCAATATCCAGTGCAGGGTTTTTGTTGCAGGACGTATATGTCCTTACACATAAACAATCACGATGTTGCACAAATTTTAATTTTTTAATTATATTTTTTCACAATTAAATATAAATTTTTGTTATACAAAAATAAAACACAACACCAATTGAGATAAGTTTGTCATTTAATGACAAATGTCAAACCACAACATTTAAATTGTGGCGCCCCGTCATCTCAAAATCACAAACTCCCACAGCGCCGTGGTGAACTTGCGCAAAGTCGAGAACAATAGCCAGCAACTAATGTCGTTTTCGTTTGAACATCAGTTTCGCTCTGGAGGCAACCTAAGTGCTGTCAAAGCGTTCGTTTGAAGCAAAAATGACGTCACGGGTTGCCTCTGGTGGCAACCCAAAAAGCATCAGTTTCGCTCTGAAAATTTACTCGGGTACACTATGAGTTCACTCACACAAACAAAGTCTACCACTACTATTATTATATTATCCTCAAAATTATTCGCAAACAAATTACCACCCAGTTTTCGCAAATATTTCATAGCTACTTTGACGTTAGTATACATACACAAGCGAACTTTTTCAGGTGCACTCTGAATACGTTCGATAGAACGGGGTTGCCTCCAGAGCGAACCTGGATGTTCAAACGAAAACGACATAAGCGAAGCCACAGAACAATATACGGCACCTGGCTCCAACCATATAAAAAGGGGGCAATTTTTAGAAGAAAAGTCACTTGTTGCTCGGTATTTCACCAGTAAAGGTCAGCTAGTTGGACTATTGCCACTAGCATTTTTTCTCACTTTCCTCAAATTTTTGTAGGGTTATTCCCACAAGCAAATATTTTTCCTCACACACAGGTAATAACACATTAAATTTTTCTGGGATATTATCAGAAGAGTTTCTATTAATTAAAATAATACTGAAATATAGAAGAAATTCAAGGTTTTGGGATATTACCAAATTAAGAATAGATTCTACAATTTCAGATCTCCTTTCTTCATATAAAAACGGGGAAAATATTCTGGGATAATACCAGAGAATTTCTCATTTAAATTTTTCATTATACAGTGAGATTAGAGAATGAATTCATAGTTTTGGGACATTACCAAGCGAAGAATAAAATTCTGTAGTCTCAAGTTTTTTTTTGTCTCCTCTTTTGTTACTAACTATTCAACAAAGTTATTGTTCAGTAAAAAAGCCTTCTTTACTGGTTGATGGTTTATTAAAAAGTAAAATATGTACATTTTATTATCCTATTTATACAAAATTTAGTCTGGGAAATAAAATTAAGAATTACCAAAAAAGTGCTTAGTTCACAATATACCATATATTGTGAGAATGTAAAATTCTCACAAGAAAGGTGAGTAGCACGAGATAGGTACATACATACAGGTGGTGGTAGGTACGTAAGTACATGCCCGTGCAAAACTGCAGCGTCTGGAGTTCGCATGGTAGAATTTTCCGGTGAAATATGAATTCCCTCAGAATGAATACGATGCGACGTGAGAATTATTTTATGTGATTAGCGCTGGACTAATCACGATGCGACGTGGGAATTATTTTATGCGATTAGCACTGGGCTAATCATCCTGCCCCCTTGGGTTGCTGCGCAGCACAAAATCTTCATTGTTATCCGGCTGGCTCCGTCTTGCGGGTACTGGAGGTATGGAATAGCAATGTGGTGGCATTTTCCTGGAGCAAACCCCGTGGTTCCATTTGGTAAACATCCAATAGGTGCATCCGATCATAAGAGTTGCTAGAAGCATGTAACTGATGGTGTAATGATGTATGTCGTGATGCGATAGTCCCTGGGGCAATGCTTTCGAGTACTGCTTGAGATCCTTAACCTTGTTGGTCAACACATCTATTTCATGATCGTTGGATTTTAGATGAAGCTCTGAAAAAATGTATGGGTGCCCTCTTTTTGCTGAATGCGGGTCTTCATCCAAGGATAGACTTAAATTTATACGTCGAATAAATGCTGATATGGTCTTGCTTTGATAACGCCCGTGACCAGTAATCGTCATAGAGGTCTGTTTGATTGAACAATCTGGTCGAAGTTTTAGAATTCCATTTTTCTGTAGAGTCTTAATTGTTACTGCTGTTCCACATATAATGTTGAATGTGGTTTCACTGTCGAGATGGTAGAGCCAACTGTTTGGAGTATGTAGCTGTATCCAAAGATTTGATCGATTTGAGCTGCGAAGGTGGCAGTTGGAAGTGAGTGTTTGTCTGTGGTTGAGCAGCTCCATTTCGCACTGGCTGACGTTGGCCTTTAGATTGAAAATGGGATGATTCTGGTCACATAGATACTGATCTTCTCTTAAGTGTTGACATTTGTTTAACTCTGCTTGAGATAGTGGGTAATATCTCTCCCTGGGAAGACTCACGATGAGATAATCTGATGATGGCTTGATTAATAGGAGTTTGTCTCCTTGTTGAATGGGAACAGGTATCATCTTGAATAACTGAAAGTATTCATCCAGGACGAGTGGAATCCGTATGTCAAATAAAATGTATGATTCTCCTATCCTGGTTCCAACCGTCATTAGGTTGTAAAGGAGTAGCACGCCATCCTTAATATTTCCTGGAATAGTTAGAGTTGGTGGAATATGGTCCTTTATTAAAGTCAACTGGTCTCGGAATTGCATCGGGGTAATTAATAATGGGCTGATCTTGTTGTGGTGAATATCTGTTATGACGTCTAATAAAGCATTTTGAGCTCTGTGGTAGTTTTGAAGAACTAGTGTGGTTAGCAGCGATAAGGCACTGAAAGCTTGGGTAGCTTGCTGCTCCAGTTGAACGTCATCAACAAACTTACTGAATGCAAGTATATGGTCTTGAATTGCCTTGAATTGTTCTTGAATTGATTCCTCTTGACGTTTCATGATATTGGTTGTAGTTTCTAAAACTGATGTTTGGTTTTTTGCTAGCTGCATTAAGTAACCCTCGTTGCTTCTTGTTTTTTCGATTTCTTCTTCAATGTACTTCGCGTAGGACGAGTCCAGGATGACGAGTCCAGGATGACTTGTACTTGGATGGTGAAGCGTGATGCTCCAACTCCCAAAATTGATGCAACTGTTTGTCCAGTGCTGAAACTGAGGGTTGTGTTGCGATGTGACAGCTTTGAGTGCAGCCAGCAGTTGGCACCTTTCCTGCAAGAATCCATCCAAAGTGGGTATTTTGAAGCAGTGACAGGTTGTGTAGTCTTATTTGACCTTCTTGCAAGATTTGAAAGAATAATTCATCTCCCAATAACATGTCGATGGCCTGAGGTTTATAGAACGCGGGGTCTGCTAGCTAGATGCTAGTTGGAATATCCCAGTTCGATGTTTTGATTTATTGTGACGGTTGGTGTTCGCTGATAGTTTTTAAGATAACAGCATTGATGACTGCTGAAAAGCTCTTCACTCTTGAATGTATCGTGAGAGTGGTTTCGTACTTAGCAGTTGTTGCGATTCCACCAACACCACTAATCGGCAGTGAAGTTTTGCTTCGTGGTAGTCCCAGAGCCTGTACGAGTCGTTCGCAGATAAAGTGGAGCTGTGAGCCCGAGTCCAAGAGTACCCTACAGTTGACCGGGACTCCTGAGGCATTAATGACCTTGATCTGCGAGCGTGTTGACGCCTGTAAGCTAGATATTTGTGAGTTTGTTGTCTCAGATGGGGTAGAACGACTAATCCCCTGGAACTGAGAAGTGGAGTCAAGTTGTCTGGTAGCTCCTGAACTGCCTCTGCTCACTTGTTGATAGTTCATTGGTGCCAAGTCTGTGCTCCGACGAACGATGCCTTGTCGTGATTTCGCTTGAATAAGGTTTCTTGGCTTCTCTGATTGACGAGAGTTGTGTATTAATGTGTTATGGCGTTTGCCACATTTCATACAGCCTCTTGATGTGCAATCGTGTACTGTATGGTCTAGCTTTAGGCAATTGGGGCAGAATTTGAGCTGCTTGATGAGCTGAATCCGATTATCTAATGTTGCATAGAGGAATTTTGGGCACCTAAAAACTCCATGATCTGCCTTGCATACTGCGCACTTCAATGCCTGGGATGATGCCGTCAACGTAGATACCCTCTTGCGTTCTTCCTTCGTCTGGATTACTTCAAGCATCTGAAACCTTGTTTCCATGAATTTGAAGAAATCGTCCATTGTCTGCAATTCGTGAGGTGCTTTAAGTGACTGCTCATATAATCTCCTGGATTCTCTATCGAGCTTCTGAGTGAGTAAATGAAGCAGTATGGGATTCCACTGCTTGATCTCGATGCCACTGTTCTCCAATGCTAGTAGACATTCCTTGCTAGTGTCATGCAATCTTTTGATTCCCGAGCCTGATTCGGTTGTGAGAGCTGCTTGATATAGTAACTGATTGAGAATTGCTGTTACTATAGCCCTCGGATTGTCATACCTCTCTAAGAGTAACTTCCAAGCCACTGAGTAGTTATCGTCAGTAGCTTGTAAATGTTTTATTAGTCTGCTGGGTTCACCTGTGAGATTTGCCTTCAATTAGTATAATTTTTCGGCCCCACCCAGAGGCCTGTTGTGAATGAGTTGACTGTACAAGTCTTTGAACTGCCCCCATTTGGTGTAGTTTCCATCAAAGATTGGAAGTGTTAACTTTGGGAGTTTAAACGTTTCCATTTATCGTGGTCACTGATTGTTCGTCAAGCTTTCCTTGTAGCCTTGTTGCTGTTTCTTGGAAATGATCTTCAATCTTCGTATATTCGCGAAAATCGTAGGAGTCATCATTAAGTTCTGCCATTATTTGCCCATGTAAGGTGGCTATGGTGTCCCAATATTGATTGATGGACCTCAGTTTTTGTGTGTGGTATGCCCTTGGATGTGGATTTGCATGTTCGCGTTCAATTACCTTGATGATTCGCTCTAGATTTGGTCTTCTTGAGGTAACTGCTAGCCCGCAATCAAAAGCTGCTGCTACCGCGTAGAAAACACTGGAACCCTTTGCCTTTGCATATGTAAGTAAGTGGTACCGCTGCGCTGCTGTTGTCTCTTGTAGTAATCACTAGAGAGCTTATTGTTTTTTATAGATGATAAGACTTGGTAGTGAAGTATTGAAACATTCAATACATCACGTCGGGGTCACCAAAATGTTCAGTAAAAAAGCCTTCTTTACTGGTTGATGGTTTATTAAAAAGTAAAATATGTACATTTTATTATCCTATTTATACAAAATTTAGACTGGGAAATAAAATTAAGAATTACCAAAAAAGTGCTTAGTTCACAATATACCATATATTGTGAGAATGTAAAATTCTCACAAGAAAGGTGAGTAGCACGAGATAGGTACATACATACAGGTGGTGATAGGTACGTAAGTACATGCCCGTGTAAAACTGCAGCGTCTGGAGTTCGCATGGTAGAATTTTCCGGTCAAATATGAATTCCCTCAGAATGAATACGATGCGACGTGAGAATTATTTTATGTGATTAGCGCTGGACTAATCACGATGCGACGTGGGAATTATTTTATGCGATTAGCACTGGGCTAATCAGTTAATTTGGGAAATATCCAATTAACTAAAGTTAGCATAAGGGTTTCACAAAACATTTCATTTCGGAACATATCCAAGTGAAGTGTGGCAGGAAACTCCAGTCAATCGGGAAATCAATAGTATTGGGCGATTTCTATACTAAATAGAAATCCCGGTTAACATCTAGGCTAAATCGGCGGCAAACCTTTTGGGATATTTTCAGGGTTTTTTGCTGATTTGGTTTTGGTTTCAGGAGAGGGACCATATCTTGGCATTGAACCTTTTAGGAGATTTTCAGGGGTTCAATCCATAGTCCAGAATTAGGTCAGAAACAGGTACAGGGATTAGCTACATCAACCATTCAGGGTTGATTATACTACAGGGAGTTGATAAGTATAAAACTTATTAACCCTTTCTTTTTTCTCAAAAACATTAATTAACGTTTAATTATATTGAATTTTCTAAAAAAAAAAATGAATTGCTAGCTATTTTTTGCTTTATTAATATTTTTCTCTTCTCTTATTGCAGACTATTAGTAATAAGTAGAATTTAAGAGAATTCAATAGTTAAGATAGTCCAGAATTAGGTCAGAAACAGGTACAGGGATTAGCTACATCAGGGTTGATTATAATACAGGGAGTTGATAAGTATAGAACTTACTAACCCTTTCTTTTTTTCTCAAAAACATTAATTAACGTTTAATTATATCGAATTTTCTAAAAAAAAATTGAATTGCTAGCTATTTTTTGCTTTATTAATATTTTTCTCTTCTCTTATTGCAGACTATTAGTAATAAGTAGAATTTAAGAGAATTCAATAGTTAAGATTTTTTTTGGATTATTTTCTTTTCTTTATTTTGTTAATTTTACTGTTTTTTTTTAATTTAATTATTATTTATTTGTAGAAATATTGTTAGTTTTAAGAATACTCATTAAACGTATTAAAAGCAGGTTAATCTTTTAATCAGCAATTTACCGATTTTTTCCTTTCCACAATTTCATTTCATTTTATTACTTTATTTATTATGTACAGCCATAGGAGCTGTAACAGAGCGAGTAAACAGGTCTCTATTGTCACGGATTAGAGCATATATACGGAAGGAACACACGAGATGGGATGAGAAGCTGAGCCAGATAGCTAGTTCCCTCAGGAGCTCTTTCCACCAAGCAACTGGCTTCTCTCCCTATCGAACACACTTCGGTCAACAAATGATTGAACATGGCTTGGATCTCTTAATGAGCCGTTGAGAGTAGATGCGGATGATAAAATGAGACTGATCCGTGCTAGAGTGCAGGAGAACTTGCACCATGCGTTCGAACAGGGTTCAAGAGCCTATAATCTCAGAGCGAAATCTGTTGATTTCAAAGTGGGTCAAGAGGTATTTAGACGGAATTCTGCCCAAAGCAACTTCCAACAGCATACTAGTGCTGAACTGGGACGAAAATTTGTCAAATGTCGGGTTAAAGCCAAGAAAGGAAACTCCCTATACGAGCTTGATGATCTGCAGGGGAAACTGCTAGGAGTCTATCACGCCAAAGACATCAGGCAGTGATATCCAGTCTGGAAGCGTCATCTATCGACTGTCACGTTTATTCCTGGGAGCCCTAAGAAGGCATCCAGCCAGCTTCACTGGTAAACTATAGGATATCGCGAAGCCCTCCAATTGCCCCGTCAATGGAGGGTGATATACCTGTTAGAATCCAATCCTGTATACGGCTGTTAGAAAGTTAGGAAATGAGATCAACGACGCCTTGGGGACACACCCTTGAACAATCGCTGGTCGGAGATCGGAGCGAGATGTTGTGCCGGGAAAGCTTAGCGATCAGTTCTTTAGGTTACTGATCGCGAGGCTTTCTCAGCATCTCGGCGAAGGAGAGCAAAGAGGCATCGACCGGCTGGATTTTTTGGGTTACCAGCTTGTCGATGCACCTTTGATTTCCTACACGGAGAAGGATGTCGAGGTAGGATCAAAGACTGACGAGACTTCAAGAATGTGTCCTCGATGCGTCATCGGTCAAGTAAGAGCGACAGTCGTAGTCGAAGACGATCGATTAGAATCTCATGGGGTCGTGGGTCGAGACACACATTGCGCGCCAGCAGCCATGAGGCCTATGTTTAAGACCGGCCTGAGATGCCTGGGAGTAAAAACCACCGAGGCCCCTTTTCTCCCTGGTGAGGCTTGTTACGTACAGTTGAATCTCCAGTCGTTCTCAACTTCATTAACTCAAATAACAAAGTAAGAGTAGCGGCAGTTCCCGGTAGTTTCATACCACGAACAACATACTTGTGTTCCGTCGACTTACTAGAACTTTACATTATAACAACAATTACATCATATAAGACAACTTAATGATGGAAAAGAATGTTATCAGGGAGTGCGTGTCATATCAAAGAATATGGAACGTCCAGATGTACGACCTTAAGTGAGAAATTTTGCAGAGGCGAACACGGAAAAATTAGAATAAGATTTTTTTTTATATCTAAGCACCAATTATTAATAACAGAAATTGAAATTGACACCAAGTAGCAAGTAAGCAGACACTGCGGATCGCCACGGAGGCGCCTCGGCGATGGATCCACAGCATTAACTACATGTAAGTGTTCCCTTTGGATTTTTTTGCAAATTTATTTCAATACATAATATAGACTTCTAAACACTTAAAAAAAGAACTTTGTTGTTTGACATATAAGTGCAGTAAAGTTGAAATTTATTTAAACGCACAATGCTTTGATTGCCTAATTAGTTAAATACATAGGACTCTACGTAATAGAAGTAATGAACAGAAGAATCGCATTTTTTTATCAACGAATCGACCCCATTAGGTTTGATATTTCCAGTTAACTTTGGTTAATAGAATTATTTATGTCGATGCTTAGATACGTACTTATTTAGAACAAGTGATCTTTATGTATATAATAATTTGAATGGATTGAAGTTGCGCTTAAGAAAGCTTGATGTAATTTGCTAACTTTATCGTTTTTACAAGTTCGATCTCCTATGAGTCTTAAGAGAAAAATGAAGATGAAGGTACATACGTTGGTTTGACTAAAGCTTGTGCGATAATTGAAACGTATCAGCCTCAAAAGTTTGCTGTGAGCAAGTAAACAACTAACTGCTTTGAGACTGCTCTTGAAAGCTAACAAACTATATATATAATGTGTCAACGTTCAATTATGAGAAAGGGGAAAACTCGCAAATTGTTTCCTTAATTATTTTAAATAGATATGTATGTATATACTTACCTCTAACAATACTATAGGATTCGTAGTGTGATAATCTTACTGTTTTTTTTTAAAGTTTTCCTTTGAATACTGCACAGCTTTAGTTTTTCATTTCACAAAATATACGTAGCCTGTAAATAAGTTAAGTCTAAAATATTTTGAGTTTCTTTTATAACGATTATGACGTGCTGAGTTTCGATTTTGTTTCTTCTTTCTCGATCCTGGAGCCCTCTCGCATGAAGGTCGCCTAGGTCCGCTCTTTATTCTCTCTTTACAGGTCAATAAGGGACACTAAAACTAATTTGCTGCCCTCAGTGTCGTATGGGTGGGGCATGCAGTGAAGGCATATCATCTGAGCCTTCAATATTGGATGTAGGTAAGTGACGTCAAGGTCCCTTCAGGACTGAATGTTTGCCGGTTTTTTTTTGGTTGATAGGCACGAGATTTTTTTTTTATTATGGCAGACGGCAGCGGCAGGTTTTCGTGGAACCTCCCCACAGTCAACTCTGTCCGTCGAGTGATCTGTCAGCTCATGCTGGCAGTCTGGACTTTACGTCCAACCCAGTCACTCAACATAGTTCCATAACAAAAACTGTGCCCACGCGGGTCACCTTTACACCACATGAGAATTGATTCACGATTGACATTTAACAATATTTTTTATTTTCAGCATTAAATAGATTATAAAAAATAGAAAGGAATTTGAAATCATTTAATATAAGTCTAGATAAGAAATTTTAAGAGAATTAGAATAAAATAAATTGTTACGAGCGTGGTCTTAGTTCGTTATTTAAAACACAATATTTCAGATATAATTAAAAGTTCTTTCTTTATTTAACTTTACCCTTTACTCTCACAAATTCACAAATAATTATCAAATCAACTTTTTATCGCGAGTACTGTACTTCTAATTATCACAATCCTAATAGCTTACTTCGTTCACTTCACTGTCTGAAATAAGGCTCGCCTCCTGGATGTGAGTAGCGCCGTATTTATACTCTACAAATTATCCCAGAACCTTCCTGAATATTCCGTTCTCCAAACCCAGGTTACTAGGATGTCACTAACCTAAAGTTGTTTCCATTTCCAATAGATGTCGCTTGTATCACTTTGTGGCGCGTAACAATAAAATAGTTAAATTGAATTACAATTAGGTTAGTCTTTTTTAAAGTTATTTTTACTAGTATAATTTTTAATAGAAAGATTTTTTTTTTGTTAAATAAATCTAAATGAATGAATAACCGGATAAATTTTTCATTTACCGCTACACCGCCGCCATCTAACTGTGATTGTGCTCGACCATCGTTTATAATTTAGGTTTCTATGTTGATTGACATTAGACAGTATGCATGGGTATCGTGAGAGCTTTGCTATGTGTGGGCTCGTGGTAGTTCTTCGTTGGATTATTTCAATCTTCTTGCATCGCCCAGACGTGGCAGTTTTTAGGTGGATCATTTCAATTTCGTTGATATAGACCACACGCATCGCCCAGACGTGGCAGTTTTTAGGTGGATTATTTAAATCTCGTTGTTATAGTCCACACGCTGCAGATTCATTGAGTGTGAGTTAATACTCCGCAAGAGACGTTTACACTAGCAGTAACTTAGCAGTAGGAAGTTGCACTAGTAAATGTCAGAAAGTCAACTCATATTTTTCATTACAGGTGACAGATCTGAGTAATCATCAACGAAGCTCTAATTTATGAACGTACACAATTTCGATTCTATAAGAGGAACAACGAAATTGGTTAAAGTTCAGGAAATTGAGCATTTCAGGTATTCTTGTTTTCAGGACGTCAGCTGTCAGTCAATCTTTCAGCGAAGCACAAGAAATCACATTTAACATCTAAGTGACAAATATAAAACAGAAGTTATAGATAAATGTAATAAAAAGCATAAAGCATTGTATAGCAAACCAGTAAAAAGATTTAAAGTGAAAAGTGTTTGAATTCGAATTGGGCTAGTGATCTTAGCTAACACAAGCACTCCTAGATCCAAGTTACGGCAAATGATAGCCCGTAACACTGTTCGCCTATCCACTTCCAAGACTTGAGGCTTGACCAACGTCAAACCTAAAGTCGAACTTTCGGTAATACAGCAATACCAAAACTTTAAACTTTCAAAACCAAAACTTTACTTTAATGACAAAAAATTCAAAAACTGTAAACTTTCTCAAACTTTAAAAACTTTAACTTTACTCCATAAAAAAAATTAATTTAGATAACAACAACAGTTAGACTCAGGTCTGCATGTAACTTCTACTGGATATGAGACTTGAGGTCAATCATCTATCGAATACCAGATGATCGTATCACTCCCAGTCCCACTCCCCAATAAAATTAACACTTAGACCACCGAAGGTCAGCGGAGGTGGCACCACGTTGGGCGCCATTTTGTTATGGTAGTAAGTAGAGTGATTTACTTGGACGTTAAGTCCAGACTGCCAACATGAGTTGACAGATCACTCGGTGGACAGCGTTGACTGCAGGGCGGCACGCTAGCTCGCCTCGGCTATTGGCGGAAATTGTGGGGAGGACGAAAACCTGCCGCTGCCACCAGCCATATACAAAAAAATGCTCGTGCCTAACAAAACAAAGGCCGTCACATACATCCAGTCCTAAAGGGACCTTTACATTACTTACCATTTACCATGTGAAGGCGCAGACGTTCTGCCTTCTGCTGCCATCGCCCCATCCACCCAATCGAAACTGAGGGCAGAGTATTTCCAGTGTCCCTCTGCTAACCTGAAATGAGAGTAGTAGCGGACCTAGTCAATCTTCATATGAGAGGGCTCCGGGATAGTGAGAGTATACACGATAATTTCCTCAAATAACACAATATCCATTTTATGCTAGGACTTTACTTTTCTAATTTGGATTGAGAATTAGGTATTTCTATTTGCAAATTATTGGATGTTAAAGGAATCGTTACTAAATACTAATCTAAGCAGTGCGACATACAATGCAGTGACCATTAAAAAAAAAACTTCATTTATAATGTAATGATATTAAGAGCTAACGTTTGTGTATGATCATACCCAACTCGTATACAAGCAGAAGCACCATTAACGTACGAGGTGAATTACGGCTATAAAATTCAAGTAAAATTAGAAAACGCATGGAGTATTGCCCAATCTATCAAAGCGTCACTGCCGAAGCCGGAGTTTTGCGCCATATAGAATAAATTGAGTCAAATTAAATTGAGGGCTCTCCCGGTTCTCCAAATCAATCGACGATTTCGAAAATTAACACATCCAAATAAATTTAGGAACATATAAACCTAATGCGTGGCTAATTTGCACACTTCGAATGTACTGAACTCAGCACTTTATAAAAATTGTAAATTGCTAATACGCATCACAAACTTAGCATAAATAATAATTTTTAGGTTAGATATCCCTTAGATGGTTTTTTTTTCTTTTCCTTCTTCAATTATAATATAATATCTTTACTAAATATATCTAGATAACTACCATTTATATGGGTACATACATATATATGTCGTAGACATTTGACGTAACTCAGCATTTCACGAAAAGTCTGGACACTTCATGGAGAGTAGGCAGATAGTGTACCGGTTTTGACTTAGCCACTTTTTACATTATGTGGTTGAAATTTTTAGTCAATTCATGAAATGCTAAAAGCGTTTACGCCGATACTGTAATACCACCCTATATAACCAAATACTAGTAGTGGGAGAAGGGTGGTGGAGGGGGAGGTCCCACTCAGGCCTGTGACACCCACACCCACACACCACACATACACACACACACATACACACACATATGCACACATACACACACATACACGCGCGGCGTTATAGAAAAGTTATGTAAAAGAGAAGTTTGTTAAAGAAAGGTCGTTTAATAAAGTAAAAGCGAAGTTTGTTAACCCTGGAATACTAACGCGTTTCAATATTCGCTTATTGGTAACCCTGAGTAAATATTACTCACACACCAATAAAGTATATACAAAAGAGCTGAAATATTTTAACGGAATACAATAACAGAAAAATGAAAGAATAGCATTCCCGCAAGAATAATTTAAAATTTATATAAAGAAATTTTAATTAATAAAGTAAGGATAATTAGAAATGAAAGAATCATATTTTGTACACCTTGTAAAATTTTTTCGTTTTTAATATATTTTGTACTACAATTTTGGGTTACCGGCAATGAGGAGCATGAGGAATGAGAGGGCTGACCTGCTGGGAAGGCTCTCCCTCCCTTAAACTAACAATCAGGCTTCAGGCAAAGCACTTAAGAAGTGGGGACGCTGTGGTCATATGTCGTAAAGAGCAGTGCAGCCTTCTAGCAGAAAGTGAGTAAAATTTACTTACGGGTAGCATTCCAGGGTTAAAGAAAGGTCGTTTAATAAAGGAAAAGTTGTAGCAGAGAAAGTGTGTCATAAAAAAAACCCCTCCCGGATTACATAAGAAGCAAATAAAGGTGAGGTGTACACAGAGTGACAGTGAGTACTCATTAAATTTATATAAATTTATAACAACGACGGACGGGACGTTGTTCAAATTCCAGTATGGAATGGCAGGCGCATATATATAGGAATATGTCTAATGCGTTTTGGGCGCAGCTTCTCAAACTTTTCCTTCTTTATTTTGTTAATTATTTGTGGCACGCTTTTTAAAATGATCAATATGACATTACTGTGATAATGGAATTATCCTAGCATTATTGTTGGGGTGATATTGTCGAGGTAAGTATTGCTCCTTTGACAGTAGGGGTGTGGAGAAACAGCAAAAGGCTGCTTTTCGAAAATAAGAATGAAGTGAAAAATAGAGAAAATTTGTTGTTTGTTTTGGAGTTACAGTGTAACGAAAAGGTCTTGTTCGTTACTAAAGGTGATATTCCACAGCGCCAGCTTCTTCATTAAATGTTATGCTTATTTTTTTTTTCTCTTCACACCACACTTCTTGCAAAGGTTTCTTGATGCAGATTTTCTAGTTGCAATCATATTCACAGGGCACTATGAAGCTGATTCCAAAGAATATTTCATGCTTGTCATGGGAATGTTTCATGAGTTCTGAGAATATTATGTATGTACATGTCCCAAGTTGTACATAAGAAAAATTCAGTTTCATGGCCAAATAAAGTAAAAACATCCGATTTGATTGGGTTGATGGTTCTGTGAGGGGAAGGGGGAAGAAGCGCGTGGTGGCGTGAAGATAATTTTTGGTTTGGAATGACCAGGGGACTTGGTGTCTTGATTCTGTGGAGGATGGTCGATGTGGAGTCTTGGTGGTGATTGAAGTAGATGATTAAGGGCCGTATTCACCAAGCCATTTAATTGAAATTTAATTTAATTTCTGTTTTAGTACTCCTGTAAGAGAGGGTTAGGGCACACTTAAAATTAAATTAAAATTTAATTAGGGTTATTTTATGTTATAATAACGCATATATAACTTTAAGTTTAATTTAAGTGAGCCCTAACCCTCTCTAACGAGAGTACTAAAACAGAAATTAAATTAAATTTCAATTAAATGGCTTGGTGAATACGGACCTAAAACTAGTGGTTGTGAAATAATAAAAACAAAATCTTTTCTTCTGATTTCGTGTATTGTTTGAGTGTTAAGGAAGGAAGAAGGAATAATAAAAAAAATCTGAAATAAATATAACTATTTTCTCAGTAAAATTCTTAGTTTATTCTATTTCTCTGGATTTAATTAATCATTGGAACAAAAATCTTGTTTTAAATTGGAGTAAATTGAGTTTTTCGGTTTACATTTTCCTGTTCTTGTTTTTGATGTGAAAGTGCCTTTATACCTAAAAAGAAAAGGCCAGGGATTTCTTTGGTAAATATTTTTGCTACAAAAATGACATAATTTTGCTACAAATAAATACATAAATTTGCCTCAAATAATTACCTAAATTTTGCGACAAGCAATTAAGGAATTTTGCTATAAATAAATTAAACCTGGATTAGGATATATATATATAAAGCTGATTTTTATTAAAAAATCCTGGAAGCCCTGAAATATCGCAAAATCAGTATCATTCCCTAAGGTTTACATAAGCTTGGGATCAAAAAAAAACCCCTATACAAAAAAAAACCCTCAAAACCTAAAATTGGCTATTTTAAAAAAAAAAATCATACAAATTTAATAAGCTAATCATGCTTAAAACATGGTTAGCTTATCTCTTAAATGGACGAAGGAAATTGCATCAGCAATTTTCCTCACATACCATACATTTTATTCCCATAAAACGACTTGGGAAAAACAAAAGTTTCAGTTTACAACCCAAGTCGTTTTGCTTAAAAATAATATCATGCAAACAAATACCACGACAAATTTTGAATTCAGCACAATTTTTCAGTGGAAATAATAAAATTAAAAAAAAACGAAATCAAAAGGCAAATCGTACGTTCAGTACAATTTGCCGCAAAAAAATTCAATATATATGTGCATACGTACATACATATTGTGTAGAAAGCTTTGACGATAAAAAACGCGCGCCGCATAAATGCACTGTATGTATATGCGCGCCGCGATTCCAAACGACGGGACGGTGGCTGGTGTTTTTAAAAGTGAAAAATTACATTTTTGAAGCCACCGTCCGACGCGAATTATTCTGGACAAGATTGAACAAGTCCAGAATTAATAGTAAAATTTTCTCAGGGTAAGAAAATGCAATTAAGCATTTTCTACCCTGAACATGGCTCTTGATCACGATGAAGGTGATCAAGAGTTGAATTGATTTCTAAACGAAAAAGCGGCGTGGTGTCAGGTCTCAAAAGTTGAGTTTTTAAGAATTAAGTTGATTTTTGTACTTGGTAGCGGGCGGTCTCGGTTTTTTGTTGAAGAAAAGTTTTAGTTAAACAAAAGCCTTGTCAAATAAGAATTTCGTCATAAGGAAGTATATAAAAAGAACAGTTTGGTTAAAGAAAAGTGTTGGTAAAAAGAAAAGATGTGTTGAAGAGAAGTTTGTTAAACAAAAGTTGTGTTGAAGAGAAGTTTGTTATAGAAAAGTTATGTAAAAGAGAAGTTTGTTAAAGAAAGGGCGTCTAATAAAGGAAAAGTTGTACCAGAGAAAGTGTGTCAGAAAAAAAAAACCCTCCCGGATTACATAAGAAGCAAATAAAGGTGAGGTGTATACAGAGTGACAGTGAGTACTCATTAAATTTATATAAATTTATAACAAATTGGCGCAGCCGGTAGGATCAAGGAAGCTTGGTCAAAGTAAAAGATCGTAAACGCTTGAAAAGCCTTGATCCTGCAAGAATCTACGGGGAACCTGTGACACTAGCCAAGCTATAAGGCCACGTCACCCCCAAGGCTCGGGGTGGATATCATCTATAGGCGCCTCTGCTGCAGGCGAGCAAGCGTTCACCCCAGTGAGTGAAAAAAGAAACACCAACAAGGGACTTTACCAGAAGCTCTTTCCCAGCACCGACAAGAAGTCAGGACAACGGACACCCATTCAAAATCAACTCCAAAAGGAAGATTTCATCGTTCCTGGGTTGAAGGGGATTTCGAAGAAGGATTGAAAGGTATCTCGAAGTCGGCAAAAAGCCCCCCTTTCAATCTCAGCCAAGGGAATTAAGACGGCAGGAGCCCCCCTAGCATCAAAAAACATTACAGAAGGGAATGCTCCAAGAAGGCTGGAAGCCCCACGCTGGAAGACCACGCGAGACGCATATGTCAGAAGGAAACTCGACACCGGCACCTGAGAGAGATTAGACTCCATACCTTCATCCGACGCGGAGAAATCCCCAGGTGAAAATCTTCATCACCTCCGGGAAGGTACAGGCAACACCCCAGAGGTCGGCCAAACACAATCAGGTAGCAGCAAGAAACAACAGGAGTTCGCCTTCGAAGTGGTACCATTTTAACTGGTCCCACCGTAGCAAATAAAGTAAGTCTAGATAATTTTTTAGATAAGTTGTTAGAAAAGGCACGTGAATCCGATAAGCTCACTGTCACGAACTGCGACGCTCTTAACCACAGATTAAGTCAAGGCAGAGAGAAGAGGCTGACACAAATCGAAAAATTCAAAAAAGATACAGAGCGATTCAAACAGGAGCTTATCGAATTCGCAGCGCTTTCACGTTCATTAGGTATAGATAAAACCACAGTAGTTGTAAGTACTGAAAGTGATAGTGACATGGGTAGTGATCCCTCTGACGAGACTACGGCCGAAAATCTCTTTAGTGGCTGGCTAGAAGTATCCTTCACGGAATCAAGTCCAGAAGCCAGCCCTGAAACTCGAAAAGGCACAGGCAGACTACCCTACAAGCCTACAAATAAAAAATAATCACAATGGTAGATTCTGCAAAGGTGGCCAAGCTCACGGCACAACTTGTTCCTCTGATTTCGGGTGAAAATGCCTCACAGTTAGGTCGTGAGCTACAAACATTTATTGGCTGTTGCAAACAGGCCCTACACTGTTTAAGTGAGGAAGAAAAAGCAGCCTTCCTACATATCTTGCCCACAAGACTTCGTGGCGATGCCTACCAACTGTTTGCTTCGGACGTTCCAACTACTTTTAGTGAGGTGGACGAACGTCTGAACAGAACCTACCTACCACGAGAATCGTACCAATAATTGGTCAACAAATTGATCACAATGAGGCAAAACCCGTTGGAAACTCTCACTGCCTTCACAACAAGAGTGAAGCAGTTATTGATGCTTTGCAACGAGGCAGCGGTACTGAAGTACAGAGCAACGGCAGCCCCAGCTGTGAAGACACAGTTGGCGGACTTCGCCAAGAATGCCCTCAAAAGTGGAGTAAATAGTCCCCACTTATGCCAGTACCTCCTCACGCTGCGCTGGTAGAAAACGATCTAGAGCAGCTGATACAAAAGGCTTTAGATATGGAAAAGCTACAAGCAGGCACAGTTTTCGTCCAAAAGCCATTAACGCAATAGCCAAATCCAATGACACCAATAGACCCTAGTCTTCGAGTTCGAGCTCTCAGCCGAACTCCTTACAATCAAGCACCACAGCCGCCCATGTATGCATCACCACGAGCACAAGAGCCCAGGCAGTTTAACAATCCACCTTATGTACATGTTCAACCGCTACGACCACCATTTCCACGAAGGGATTCTAGACAACCGGATTCACAAAATCTGCTACAAGACGTCACCTGTAACTTCTGCCAGAAGCGGGTACACACCTATACGGAGTGTCTAAAACGCAAGAACACCCCCTTCTGCATTAACTGCAGGAGTTACGGGCATGACATTCGCAACTCTCGAAATAGCCAAGCACAGTCTGCAACTCGTTTCACACGAGAGCTCCCTAACAGTCCACAACAGTCAGACAGATCAATATAAAAGACCCCAGAGTCTTTAACATAAGATAAAAATGTGATTTTTGTGGGCGCCGCGGACACAAGATCGACAAATGTCGACAAAAACAAAAATGGGAGGATAAAAAGCAGGGAAACGACAAAGAGTCGACCCAAAACTCCCCGGCTCGACTATAAACCCTACCAGCAATAAACAAGGGTCTTCTTAGCCACCCGAATTCAGTGTGTCCACGGCCAGACTTCCTCTAGACATAAGTCTAGCAGGTCAGGCCAAACTAATAGTGGACACCGGCGCTGAGATCAGTATAATTAAGAAAAAAGCCATAAAATCGTGCGACTTAACAAATCCCAACAGGAAACTAACGCTTCAAAGCAACTTTGGCACCGGAAAAAACCCTAGCAAGTTACTAAGGAAGCTTCATGCTAAAAAGCAACTTACCTTGCAACTTTCAGGTGGTAAAGAACATCACAGGTATTTCCGACGACGGCTTGCTAGGAAATGATTTCCTAGCCGAAAATTGTAATGTTGAGGGACCTAACAAAGTTCTGGGATTTCCTCGCACGGCAATCAATCCAGAAGAGTTTGCTATTCCATTACAAAACCGCATGGGACAACCCGTGTTCACAAAACACAGTCAACAAAGAGACACTGGTAGAAGAAATTAAACCCGACGGGAATACACCTTCTACCCCAAGTGTTCTCAAAGTTTGTCAACCAGAAGAAGTCGGCTATGATAGGCACGAACGCGAAAAGGGTGACTTGATTACCAAAAATCTGGCTTGTAAGACTAGACAGCATCAGGTGAATTTAAATGAACCTCTGTGCGTACCAGCAAGGTCTCAGATCGTGGTCAAAGTTCCGTTGCAGTTGCAAGAAGAAATGCTCAGTCTGTCGAAAGAAATATACGACGGAGTCTTCCTAGCAAACAGCTTACTCTCAGCTGGGTTAAAAGCAGTCCCCATAGGAATCCTCAACACACGCAGTTCACAAGTAGTTCTAAACAGCGTGAACCTAAATCTGGTTCCCATTAAAGACTACACTGTCGTCCCAATAAAACGAGAGCCAGATAAAGATATTACAACAGCCCATCCTTCGAATCCCATGAGTCGAAATGACGGCGATGGTGTGCACCATGTTATATTTAAACCTAAGATTAAGAAAATAGAGCATAAGAGCCCATGTCAACCAAGCAGTAACAAGAAACAGCTTCAAGACGCTTGCGGGTCCCTAAAGAAAACCCCAACGTCAGGCGCTGGCCAGCATACAAAAGGTCTGCCGTTAGCAACTCCCGCAGATCCGCCTGGCACAGCGCCTCTTATATATAAAACAAGTAGGTTAAGGGGTGAAGTACATAATAATAGTACCAATATAAAATCATTAAAAAAAAACTAGATTTAAGAATAATAAAAACGGGGCAATAAGCGCCGATCAGACGGCCACCCTACAACATATACGATATCTGTTCCAAAACGAGGTCGAACAAGACGATATTGTCCAGCCCAGCAAAAGCCCATGGAACTCGCCACTGCTAGTCCCAAAAAAGCGGGACCAGATGGTGAGAAAAGGTGGCGCGTCGTCGTTGATTTCTGTAAATTCAACGAAAAAACAATTGGTGACGCCTTCCCGCTACCACGGATTAAGGATATCCTCGATCAACTGGGCCACTCACGATATTTTACCACCCTAGACCTAGCTAATGGCTATCATCAGGTACTCGTCGATCCGAAGGATTGACCAAAAACGGCTTTTAGTACCAACTACGGGCATTATGAATTCAAACGCATGCCGTTCGGGCTCAAAGGAGCCCCGGCCACATTTCAGCGTTTAATGAATTTCATATTAACTGGCCTACAAGGCCTAGAATGTTTCGTCTACCTAGATGACATCGTCATCTACGGAAAAAGTCTGGCAGACCATAACGAAAAGCTTCGCAAAGTCTTCGACAGGTTAAGAGAAAATAACCTGAAACTTCAACTAGAGAAATGCCAATTTCTCAGGCGCGAGGTAGTGTATCTAGGACACAAATGTTCTAACCAAGGAGCACTACCTGACCCTAGCAAAACGGCATGCGTCCAAACTTTCCCCATTCCTAAGACAGTAAGGCAAGTGCAATAATTTTTGGGCTTTGTCAATTACTACAGAAAATTCATACCCGATTTTTCGAAAACAGTACGTCCTCTAACAAACTTACTCCGAAAAGATGTAAAGTTTAAGTGGACTGAGAAATGCCAAGAGGCATTTCAAAGCATTAAGAACGCTTTAATTTCCCCTCCACTCTTAATATATCCCGATTTTTTAAACCCCTTAGTACTGGTGGAAGCACATACTTAGTGGCATCAAAAAGCACATTAAGAACTGTGCCAAATGTCAAACCATGAAGGCCACACCACAGTAAAAAATGCCAATCGTGATTACAGACGTAGCGGAACAACCATTCGATAAAATCTATTTAGATATAATCGGCCCACTAGAGGAGACTGAATCCGGAAACAAATATATATTAACGTTTCAGGATACCCTCACGAAGTTTGTAGATTGGTATGCCATACCAAATGGGGAAGCTATAACGGTAGGGCAAATTTTCTTCGACGAAATCGTCACGCGATACCGCATTCCCAAAAGAATAGTCACCGATCAGGGAAGTAATTTCCTGAGTGACCTATTCAAAAAGGTATGCAAACTCCTTAGGATAAATAAGCTGCGAGCCTCTGCTTATCATCCCCAATCAAATGGAGCACTCGAACATGCACATAGACAATTGATTGAATATCTACGAACTATAGTGGACGAAAATTCCAGGTCGTGGGATAGTTATCTGCGAACCGCTGCTTTCGTGTACAATAACAGTGTACACGAAGGGACAAAATTAACTCCCATAGACTGCCTTTACGGCTTTACAGCGGACGTTCCGTCCAACTTAAGGCGAGACCCCGAACCCGTGTATAACCACGAGAGCTACTACCATAATCTCAGGTATAAGCTTCAGAAGTCTTACGCCATGGCACGAAAAAATCTTCTGATGAGTAAACAGCGCTCGAAAAATTACTATGACAAAGCTGTACGTCCCCTGACATTTCACAGAGGGGACAAGGTTCTACTCAAGAGCGAGAGTCGTAAACATAAGCTCTCCCAGATTTGGGTAGGACCCTATACGATAACAGGCATACCCAGTTCAGTAAACACAACAATTAAAATTCGTAAACGAGAGGTGACGGTACACAACAATCGCCTAAAATCTAATAATCTATAATCTAAGTAATTCTAAGATACATATATAATATCATGTAAGCTACAAAGTCAACAGAAAACCCATTTTAATATCCATCCTATCCTCTCCTAGAGAACAATGCGGAATGTGGAAATGGGTCCTCTATACAGAACCTTTGTACGCTGCAGACAAACCATGTACACGCCCTGATGGAAAATATGAACAGGCGTACCAGTGTTATTAGGGAAGCAGTGCCCAAATCACGCAAGCCCCGATCCATCTTCGATAGAATTGGAAATGCAATGCATTATCTTGTTGGTACCATGGATAGTGGAAACGAGCAAGAGGTGTACAGCCGACTAAGCGAATTAGAGGTAAATACTCAAACCTTAGCTGGTCTGGAAAAGCAACAGATCAGCGTAATAAAAACCCATCAAATAATGCAGGAAATCATCTCTAGTCTGAAACTACAAATGAGAGAGTAGGAATTTAGACAACAAGCTCTACTGGACATAATTGTGTCCAGTAGAAATAATCAAATTCATCCCCTTTTAATTTCCCCAAATCGTTTGCTAGAGATTTATCACAAATCTCACTCCACTTGTCCCAATCTGCAGGGCTGCTTATCAGTTCTGTATCAAACAGCGGCAATCAAGACACATTTGCTACAGGACAAATTAGTTATCCGAATCAAACTCCCCATTTTTAATATACCCAAGATGAAAATCCAACAGATTAAATGTTTTCCCATACGGGTGGATTCAAACCATCATTAATACCTGATATCGGATTTTCCCATGTGGCAAGTCAAATCAAGACCCAGGAGTTTCTGCTCCTTAAGCCAGAAAACTTGAAATCATTCAAAAAGATTTCAAAAGGGATCAATGAAGATACATGGGTTCGTAAGCTGAACACACCCATCACTAAAGCCACTAAATCAGAAGAATGTACCATCAAACTTTTATTTAACCCACTGGGCGAATACCCACAGTGTAGTTTCAGGGTTCAAATTCCCCCAAGGGACACAATAATTAAGCTCAATAGACCAAATTCGTGGCTATACTCCTTAACCGAAACCACTATAGTACAAATAACCTGTACACAAAACTTGCTCACTCATCGTCTCGCAGGACAAGGAATCATGACAGTCAACGAACCATGTTCCTCACACCCTGTATTACGAAGCAGAAAATCTGCATCCGTTAAAAGTTTTCCAACCAACCTACTTCCCAGGCACAAACGAAACTCAGGATGAGTTGGCAGAATATATGTCCAAGATATCCGCTCCTAAAAACCTTGAGAAACAACCAACATTACACCTCGGAGATGATACAAACCAACGTATCCACCTAGATACAAAATCTCTAGACGAAATCCGTACCATAGTGAACAACATTCACTTTGGACCAAAGGCCAAGATTCCTCATATACTCTCTATCACATCCTTATCAATGACAGGACTCCTGCTAATTGCATAGTGGTGGCAATAACAAAATATGTCATACCGGCATTCATGACAGGGGTTGCTAAACGTCGACAACAGCCCACAGCTGCAAACATTCCTATGGAACCGGTTTACGCAACACCCCAAGAAAAATTAAAACGTACCCAAAGTCTCTCTAAAGTGAGATCTATACAATTAGTGTAACAAAAAAGATCTATACTTATTTTTGGCCCCGTCTCATTCTTTTGTTACTGGCGGAACCACTATCCTTTCACTACTCTGGTATTAGAAAATAATTTGAAATAATTTATAGCAAATAAGATATAAAGTGACCAGGTAAAATTAATATTTCATAAGAATAAACTTTATTTAGTAGTACCTAAGAAAAATAAAATTAATAAACCTAAGTAGTACTTAGCAAAGTAGAAATAATAAATTAAATAAGCAAAAAAAAAATAGATAAATACTAAATAGGACAACAAAAACAAAAATAGAACAAACTAACAATTAGATTAAAAAACCTAGATTAGACAACTTTTCTTTAACTAACCCTTAGTATAGATGAAAAACGAAATATAACTCCCTAGAATTTCATATATTACCTAGAATAAATAAACAACGTAAAATAAGGAAACAACGTAGAAATAATTAGGCAACGTAGAGTAAGTGAATATTTAGTCTCTAGTATAAGTTAAGTCGAACAACAAACTATAATGTACATACACCGAAACCGCCATGAAAAAAAAACTCAACTCACTAAGAACACCGAGAATCGTCTCTGACAATTCCGAAATATGTAATTACCTGGAAAACCAAACAACATTTTGTTGTTTTTTTCTGACTCCACACAAAATATAAGGATACCCTAGAGTCAGTATAAACCAACTAAAATCAGGGCAAACTTCTTCTCATAATCAGGGACTGTACGTTGACACTTTCCCATGATTACATCCAACTTTCCATACAATGGCCCAAGCCAATGGTATTTTTGTCCAAAGGCTTCAATAACAACTCGTTAAGCTTAACACCACTTAGAGTCGAAAAACCTAAAAAAAATATCAGGACCCAAAATCTGTCAAGCCCACTTTTGCAACCTAAGATCCATAAGGGAGAACACAAAAAATGTTTTTTTTCTTTTTAATAAATAAATAAAAAACTAGATTGCACCACTTAGCCAAGTATATTTTTGTTAATTTTTTTATATAAGGGATAGGAGAAAAAAGTAAAATAGAATAAAAAGAAAATTTTTAGTAAACCATACAAATTTTTACGAAATTAGAGAACTGCGGTGGTGCGTCAAACTAAGTACAACAAATTCTGACCAAAAAAATAATTAGAAACCGGGGCTCAAATAAAAAGTTAAAATAAGTTGCCATGAGGCGGGGGAGCGTCCTCGACTTAACCCTGGGCAGGACCAGAAGTCTCTTCAGGAAGATCCCAGTCCTCCTGGACATGACCAGAAGCCTCTTCAGGAAGATCCCAGTCCTCCTGGACATGACCAGGCGCCTTGACAGGAAGATCCCAGCCCTCCTGGGTGGGAACGGGTGGAACGTCCCAGTCCTCCTCAGACGCGAAACTCGGCGCTGCACCAGGTAAATTTAATTCGGGTTCTGAAGACCCGACCCAGGCGGTCACGTCATGCACCAGGTAGTTGGGATGCATCCGACAACTAGGGCAGGCACACCATCCTACCTCCCCAGATAGCGCCAAAGTCACTCCTAGAAGAGTAGAGTTAGGAAAATAATAGTAGAATTAATTAACGAAATCAAAAAAGAAAAAAACACTCACCCATAACTACCCAGGAACACCCACCGTGGGGCCACAAGCACAGTTCCACCCGATGAAAGACATCAGCCTCCGCCGGGGCACCCCAGATGCAGACATCTGGACGCCCATTCCGCCTCAGCAGCAGCCTTATAAGCCCACGGCACCGGGGAATCACACTCTGAACAAATATAGAAAGTACCCTCATACAATTGGGTATGGGGCTAGTGTACGGAGCACGTGGAGACACTACTTCACAAAATTCCATTTTGAAACAAACTATGAACGGAACTGCAAAAATCGCCCCATATAAAGTGCAAAACACCAAATGTTAGCAAAAAATTGATCAAGATGCAGTTAGAATGCATCGTGTACTTATCTTTGTTAAAGACACAAATCCCACACAATTCATTTCTTTTTCTCTCTTTTCAAAGCCGGTAAAAGATGCATTGCAATATCTCACCCCGACTCAACGTACACCAAGATTTTTTTATTTTTATTTGACTGAGGTAAATATCAAATTCATTTTAATTCAATTCAATACCCCATACAAAATATACACCCACGCAGAATTGAGAATTATTCCTCTTCAAAGAATAATTGTCTTTTTCGCGGGGGGAAGGAATGTTATATATATAAAACCTAGATTAGGATATATATATATAAACCTGATTTTTCTTAAAAAATCCTGGAAGCCCTGAAATATCGCAAAATCAGTATCATTCGCTAAAGTTTCCATAAGCTTGGGTTCAAAAAAAAAACCCTCAAAACCTAAAATTGTCAATTTTAAAAAAAAATAATCATACAAATTTAATAAGCTAATCATGCTTAAAACATGGTTAGCTTATCTATTAAATGGGCGAAGGAAATTGCATCAGCAATTTTCCTCACATACCATACATTTTATTCCCATAAAACGACTTGGGAAAAACAAAAGTTTCAGTTTACAACCCAAGGAACGGAATGTTATATATAAAACCTAAATTAGGATATATAGTATATATATAAACCTGATTTTTCTTCAAAAATCCTGGAAGCCCTGAAATATCGCAAAATCAGTATCATTCCCTAAGGTTTCCACAAGCTTGTGTTCAAAAAAAAAAAAACCCATATACAAAAAAAAACCTCAAAACATAAAATTGGCTATTTAAAAAAAAAATAAATCATAAAATTTAATAAGCTAATCATGCGTAAAACATGGTTAGCTTATCTCTTAAATGGGCGAAGGAAATTGCATCAGCAATTTTCCTCACATACCATACATTTTATTGCCATAAAACGACTTGGGAAAAACAAAAGTTTCAGTTTACAACCCAAGTCGTTTTGCTTAAAAATAATATCATGCAAACAAATACCACGACAAATTTTGCCTTCAGCAAAATTTGTCAGCAGAAATATAAAATTAAAAAAAAAAAACAAAATCAAAGGCAAATCGTACGTTCAGTACAATTTGCCGCAAAAAAATTCAATATATATGTACATACGTACATACATATTGTGTAGAAAGCTTTCACGATAACAAACGCGCGCCGCATAAATGCATTGTATGTATATGCGCGCCGCGATTCCAAACGACGACGGGACGGTGGCTGTTGTTTTTAAAAGTGTAAGATTACATTTGGACAATCTGGACAAGATTGAACAGAATTAATTGTAAAATGTAATTAAGCATTTTCTACCCTGAACAATAGATCTTGATCACGATGAAGGTGATCAAGAGTTGAGTTGATTTCTAAACGAAAAAGCGGCGTGGTCTCAGTCTCAAGAGTTGAGTTTTCAAGAATTAAGTTGATTTTTGTACTTGGTAGCGCGCGGTCTCGGTTTTTTGTTGAAGAAAAGTTTTAGTTAAACAAAAGCCTTGAATTTTGTCATCAGGAAGTACATATATAAAAAGAACAGTTTGGTTAAAGAAAAGTGTTGGTAAAAAGAAACGATGCGTGAAATCGAAAGGTCGCGAACAAAATGAAGACAACAAAATCAACAATTTTCAACGGCATCGGCGGGAAATCTAACCCTTAGCAGGAGCAAGTAAATCCATCACCGCCACCATCACTATCAGCAAGAACAGCTCAAATCTGTTAGAGAATCCTCAATTGCACATGCAGCTGGAATTGCAGCAGCGATTGCAACTGTCCCCTGATTCTAATTTACCAGCAGCAAGTCAGGGTGGAACAGGTACACCACAATCACCACCACAACAAATATCATTGCGGCCATTGCCTGCACACCACTCACCTTCACAAACGGTAGTGCCTTAATCAATGTACTACTTAAAAGTGGAAGCGGTGATAGTAAGGGTAATATATCTGCTAGCAGCCCAAGTGACAGCGGGACCAGTGAATGGGGTGCATTTAAATTTGAAATTTGAGTGTCCTATTTATCACAAGAGATTCTAGAGCATATTGAACGGATTTAACTGCCGGTTACTTAGCATTACGTGGGGCAAGTAGCATTGTCGGCTAAGTTCTGAAATGCAAATTTGTTGCATCTTGACTCTTGAGTATAGGAAAATCTAAAATACGCAACATGGTGCAGTACACAAATTAAACTCTTCCAGTCAACTGTTTTGCACATTGTGTTTGGTACGTACATAAATAATGTAGATTATAATATAAATATATAATTATAAAAAAGGGATAAGAGTTGAAATTAGTTTCACTATCAATGAAATAAGTAAATAGATGAAGAACACATTGAATAAATTAAACAGTGAGAAAAGATTGTAGGCATAGTTGCTTTAAATTTTATCAAAAATAAAAAAAATTTATTAATTGATTTTTAAGATAGTTATTTGAAAATTAGCCCTAGGTTACAAATAAGTTTTGATATTCAGGTGAAAAAGGTTAATTTTTACAATTGTAACTGTGACATATTAATTTGCATAAATTTACTATTCATTTTTGCATTGGTACCAAAAAGGTACAAAAGTACACAACTGATTTTACACCATAAAGTTTTCGAACTTGATTGATAATGTCTGCATAGTGTGGTGACATAAGATTTGTGCAGAAAAACTAGGACTGCGTGTAAAGAGGAGGGCAGGTATAAGCTTGAATACTAACATTTTTCAAACACAAGTAGGTTAACATAAAAACAAACAACTTTAATTTATTTAGAAAAGTTACATGAAAAGGAAAGCAACATTTCAGTTTCCTATAAGCTCGTTTTAAGCTATAGTCAATGTAGACATTTCCCGCTCTTTACATAATTTAAGAAAATCATCGTCACCACATGAAAATCAGTACAATGAAAATAGAAGGAAATCAAAGAAAAAATTTATATATCCTATTGCGAACAAAGCGTAATCAATACTGGTAGTCATTAAGGTAGTTTTAGTTTCAGAAATCTAGATTTTATTTTATCACACGCAGTGTATTTAGCAGAAAAATTACAAAAATTATCAAACTTTTCAAAAACGTAGAAATTAAAGGAACGATTATAACGTAAATATGGATCACTGAATACTTTTCATTTCTGCTTTCACTTTCCTGGAGCCCTCTCCCATGAAGGTCGTCTAGGTCCCCTAGTCTCTCTCTTTACAAGTCTAACAGGGACTCTGAAAATAACTGCCCTCAGAGTCAGATGGGTGGTTGAGGCGTGCAATGAAGGCATACCATCTGCGCCTTCGATGTGGATGTAGGTAAGTGACGTAAGGGTCCCTTCAGGACCGAATATGTGCCGGCGCACTATGGAATATGCTAGTGCAAGACCTGATCATAAATGCTTTTTACAAATGTTGCAAATTGCATATGTTTTTGGTTTTATTTTTTTCTTGAGAAGTCGTACTTTAATATTCAGTTCGTTTTTTATGTATTTAGTACATAAAGTAAAGAGTAAATTACGTTATAACCGACATTATGGCAATTCTGTCAATTTTGACTCGCAAATTATGTACTTTCAGAGTTAGATTTTGAGTATTAGTTCCAAAAAAGTCCTATTTTATGATACATATTTAGAAAGAATATTTTGTGTAGATATAGAAACAGTTATTAATATTATATTTCGAGATGTAATATTCCTGCCATAATTTTTATCATAAAATGCTAAACATTTTTTTTCAACTTCGATGAGACTTTTGACAGTTAGCTAAGCTTGCCTAAGTTATAAATTTTATGTTATTTCGTGCACAATATTATTTACCTATTATATATGTAAAAACCAACTGCGGTTATTTGCGGTTTTTGAAGTTATGAAATATCATGTGATAAAACGTCCCAAAATGCATTATCACGGGAACTGAATATATAATTGTTTTTTTGTTTTATTGGTAATATTTATCGTTTTTATGTACATTGTAGGTATTTGATATTGTTTTGCACTCGTGTTGTGTGTGAATAAAGTCACCCCGCGGCCAATTGAAAGCTGAATTATGAAAGGTGTGGAAGCAGTACGCGCAGATATCCAATTCATTTATTGTAGTGTATTGATGTCGGCGGGAAGGTATATGATGTGGCTATATATTCACTTGCACACCTTATGTACCTCTGCATTGCCTGTAAAGTCCGCACTTTTCATTCCATCATTGTTCTTAGAAAAACAATGATTTTGTATATATGACCATTTTCGACCTGCACGAAACATTCCTTCGAATTAGCCTCTGCAAATCTAGCCGCACTAAGGTCTCTATCTCTTGTTTATAACTACATGAATAAATATATATTTTCATTACCTCTTCCTCCTCTAAGTATTCCTCAAAAATATGATTCATCAATACATTACGCCTGCCTTCCTATCCCAGTTTAACGTAAGATATATTCATGTACTCATTATTAATGAATCCCAGGTAATGCTTACAGTAAACCTTACCTGAATCAGGTATTCCCATTTTTCCCGCTGAGCATCTGCGGTAAGGGTGGTACATGGTACACACTAGCCTCATGTGATTTTCCTATATAAAGCTTGGCTACAAAAACGTTTCATCGCAATCGTTATTGTACGGTTTAAGTTTGCAATATTAAATATTCATAACGTTTACAATGAGTTCTTTTAACTGTTCAAGACGTGAATTGTTACTTTTTTACATTGACAACGGAAAAAATGTTTCGGTTCTGTGTACATTTCTACGTGAAAATTATCAAATTTCAGAAGACAACATAGAATTGATAATCTCTGATTTTCGAAAGCAATTATTACCACAGTTCAATAAACGTTGGGCGCAAGCTTCACGCAAGAAAGATCAATTTCTTAGAACTAATAGCAGTTGGCTTGATACAGAATATTTTGTAACTCTGCCTGTTCCAATGACAGACGAGGAATCAACTCTTTGCACGCCTTCAACTTCTTCTGACAAGCGAGGAAGACCTTGGATTTCTTATGAAGATTCTTCGGAATCAAGTAAAAGGCGCAAAAATACTGCACTACTCCGAGAATACGGATTTGAGCACATCTACGAAGCATATTTGCAAGGTTTACGATCGATGGGTGAAGGAATCGAGGCAAATCTTGTGGAAGTTGTAAGGACTGCAGACACAGAAAATAAGAAGAAAATCTTATACTTAATTGGTTCAGATAAAATTAAAATGTTATCTGACCAAGAAGCTTTAAGTGTTTACATTGACTTGGATCTTACCATAGCACAGTATTTGTACCTGAGGAATCTAACAAATGAAAGAAACTGTTTTTTGCTGCCACCATAACTATTACAAAATACAGAACTGTAGTAGAACTGATGTAGATTAAAAAACAACAAAAAAACGTTATAAATTGTTATTGCAATAAATACATAATAATAAACAAATATTTTTTATAATTTAAGTGAGTGTTATAACTCTCTCTGTATTTCTATTTAGTTAATAGGCCACTGAAAAAGAGACAACTTTTTTATACAAACGAAACTGAAATATTTATATTCAATTTTGACAGAATCTCAAATTTAAACGCAAGTGAAGCCGCGACCAAACGCTAGTTTTTGTTAAATGTATAGCTGATTGAATTTATATACTATGTACTATGTCTGTGCAAAATCTCAAGTCAATATCTTCAAAAATAAAAAAAACTACAGATTTATGATCAGCAACTGGCCCATATTTTCCATAGTGCGGCGTTTTAGTTTGTAGGCACGAATTTTTTTTTGTGTATGGCAGGCGGCCGCGGCAGGCTTTTCGTGGAACCTCCCCACACTCTCCGCCAATAGCCGAGGCGAGCTAGCGTGCCGCCCTGCAGTCAACGCTGTCCGCCGAGTGATCTGTCAGCCAATCACTCAACATACTTCCATAACAGCATAGCCGTGCAATCAAGCGATCTACCAAGAAGGGTGCCCAGAAATGATGCTTCAAGGATGCCGCCGCGACAAGGTAATCAATATAATCTGGGAAAATGGCATGATCAACCCTCTGGAAAAACCCATCCGAGTATATAATTAGCACTGACCTGAGCTCGGCTCGTTTGTTTGAGGATGAGAACCCTTTGTCATTCTAGTTATGGGCGAACTTGCGAGTAGAGTGATAACATCTACTACAATAATAGTATTTTTTTTTTCAGAAAAATTGTATTATTCACTAAAGAGCACTTCTAGCACTTTTTTTCCTTCTATTTTTATTTTGAAGCTAGAAACTATGTACAAAAAATTGCGATGGTATTCGGCTTCGTGTTTGAGATATGATTTTTTAAAGTCACCATATACTTGAAGAAACGCGCTGTGGGAGCACTGCACAACATATGGGAAAAAAGACTTTTTTTTTCTACAGAGGACCTCTAGTGGTTTTTTTATTTTTATATTGCATCTAGAAGCCTTATCTTTCCATGTAGAAAAAATTGCGATGGCGTTCGGCTTCGTTTTTGAAATATGATTTTTTAAAGTCACCGTATACGCAAAGTACCCCTGCATAAGAGCACTGCACTGAGGGGAATGTATTTTGAATTTTACTGGGGACCTCTGGCACTTTCGTTGGATCTTTATATATATATATAGGGAACAAGGTAAAGGTGATTAATTACGTTAACGCCTACCAGGGGAGGACCTTGCCATGCAAGGCACTCTGTCAAGACCGTCCGTACGTGACGAAGAGTCACATCCTGCCCGAGGTGTTCCTGCACAGGCAGCTGGTGGGCATCCCCTGGGGTGCAGCTGGCTACCTGACTGAATACGGCGGATCTAGAGAGGAAAACTCGATAAAACCCGCAATCCCAGGTGTAAACAATCGTGCCTATGGGATGAATGGCCCTGCGTGAGTGTGTCTTATAACGATGGACTCCGGATACCAGGCGACCTCCGGTTTCAACCTTAGCCTTATCTCGGCATGCCGGCTCTGCTGAGATGGACCAACCTTTCCGAGCATACTCGTGGGACCAAAATAGATAAGCCCATTTTTTCTGAGGGTGGTGCACCTCTAAATGTACCAAAAACCCAATCCGGGGCTCTTAACGAACCCGAAAATTTCCAGGACATTACAAGTCCTTCATCTGACGGCTATGCGATGGATACACTCCCCCTAGACGAGGAGGATCTCCTTAGATCACCAGACCATAGCCAACAGGACAGCGGGAATACTGAAGTTCCCACATCCAAAGAGCGCAAGCCAAAGCTCAGTGGCGCGGCCAAAAAAAGGTTTAAATGGCTTTTAAAACATGGCCACACGGTGCAGAGGCTAGAAGGATTGCTGCACTTCAGATAGAACAGCGGAATGAGGAGAGTCTTAAAAAACGGACTCGCTCTGACGACTCTTCTCCTAAAGTGGAGCAACCTAGCGCCAAACGCAGCAAGGCAGCAACGGAGAATCCTTCAAAGAAGCACGTCTCCCAGCCTTTGCGTAAGCAGCCCTCCTATAAAGAGGTTGCAGAGAGCGTTCGGGTGGGTATTCTTCCCGTCGGTTATCCTGAGGTGGCACTCAACATGGATCAATTGAAGTCCGTACAGAGTGCTATCTTGAGAGAGATCGCGGCTAGAAAACAAAGCCCCCTGAAGCCAAGATTCCTGGGCTCCACATTTAGACCAGGGTGGATGGTCATCAACTGCGCCAATCAGGACACCGTGACGTGGCTAAAAGGTGTAGTTGGGGAGCTAAAACCCTGGGAAGGAGCCAACCTTGTCATGGTCGAGGAAAGTGAAATTCCTCGCCCACAAGTTCTTGTGGGATACTTTCCCAACAGCGCTGAGGACCCTACGGACTTGATTCTCGACTACATCGAGGGTCAGAACGCGGGGTTAAAGGTGTCAGAGTGGATTGTGTTACGCAAGACACAAAAACCACACGTAACAGAGCTAACCTTCTCCGTGGACCATGGAGGAACTAAAAAAGGCTCATTACACAATTGGGTACAAGTTCGGCTCAGTCCAACTTAGGCCCAAGGGTGGGCCAGTAAAGACTGTGGCGGAGGCTGGGGATGGCCAAGGTCAAATTAAAACTGTGACTGATGAGCCTCAGCCATCGACATCAGGAACCAGCGGGCCTAAACTTTCTGTCAAGGCTAAGGCTGGCCCCGGTAAAGCAGTCGGAACTGCAGAGGCTAAGCCGGGGACTTCCGCAAAGAAGTCCGAAGGCACTAAGAAGAAGCCTCCTCCTGCCCGTGCGAAGCAGGGCAAAAAAGGAAATCCGAAAGGATCTCCTATCAAGGCTGCTAGCGGCCATAAAAAGTCATCCTAGCCATGACTAATCATCATCTAAGTTGCCTCCAGATAAATCTCCATCATGCCAAAGCGGCATCAGACGTGCTTAGCAGGAGATTTGTCTCGGAGAAACTTAGTCTGGCGCTCATACAGGAGCCCTGGGTACATCAAGGCCGCATTAAAGGACTTCCCACAAAATCATGTAAGTTAATTTACAGTAATGAGCATGAATATCCCAGGGCAGCATTGCTGCTCAACACTAATCTAAATTTTATTCCTCTTTCGCAGTTCATTTCGAGGGACGTAGTTGCAGTAGCTCTCGAGGTACCAACTCCGGGAGGTAGTCACGAGGTAGTAGTGACCTCAGTCTATTTTCCTGGAGATGCGGATACACTACCTCCTACAGAGCTAAAAAGACTCATCAGCTACTGCAAACGAAGAGGAAAGCAATTTATGGTTGGATGCGATGCGAACGCACATCACACGCTATGGGGCAGCACGGATACCAACATCAGGGGTGAGTACCTCCACGATTTTATAATATCTAATAATTTAGAGATACTAAATCGAGGTAATAAGCCAACCTTTATGAACACTATCAGACAAGAGGTCCTGGACCTAACACTTGCCAGTATGTTCATAAGCACACAAATAAGCAGGTGGCACGTATCGAACGAGATTTCCATGTCCGATCACAGACATATCAGGTTCGATACAGAAGCCGCACTTAACTCAAGTCTAGAGTACCGAATCCCTAAATTAACTAACTGGGAACTCTATCGACAACATCTTAAGGCTGTAGTTAACTCTCCCGGTAGTAGCATTAGCACAACGGAGGAGTTGGACTCAGCCACTACGCAGCTACAAACGGCTGTACTGACTTCATTCGAACACAGCTGCCCTCTGAAGCAAAAGACTTGTATTCGGCAGGTACCTTGGTGGAATAGGGAACTGAGTTTGAAAAGAAAAGAAGTCAGAAAACTATTTAACAGAGCCAAGCTCTCTGGTACCTGGGGAGAATATAAAAAGGCTCTAACGGAATATAACATAGAATTAAGAAGATCTAAAAGAAGAACCTGGCGGACCTTCTGCGATGGCATAGATCAACTGCCCGCAGCTACCAGGCTCCATAAGGTACTTTCGAAGGATCACACGAATGGTATATGCTCACTTCAAAAAGAAGATGGGAACTATACCGAGAGTTGTGAGGAAACAGTCAGGCTCTTATTAGAAACTCACTTCCCCGACTCTACCAGTCCCGTTCAAGGAATAGTAGCTCCAGACCCAATTGAGGTGGGCAATTACAGGGTCTCTAACAGGAGTAAGAGCCTTGCGGGAAGAATCTTCACTCCTAACAAGGTTAGATGGGCCGTTGGTACGTTTAAACCCTTTAAATCTGCTGGAGGGGACGGCATCTTTCCTGCCTTACTACAGCAAGGGGTTGAAGAAATACTTGTTCCACTACAAAACATTTTTCGAGCCAGTTACGCTCTGGGGTATATTCCCCAATGCTGGAGAGACGTCAGGGTGGTATTTATACCCAAAGCAGGAAAAAGAGCTAGCTCTCTAGCCAAATCGTTCCGACCCATTAGTCTCTCGTCATTTTTACTAAATCCATGGAAAAAATCCTAGACCTACATATTCGAAGTGAAGTTTTGATTAAATCACCACTTCATTCTAAGCAATTTGCTTATCAAGCAGGCAAGTCTACCGAGACTGCCATCCACACTTTGGTTAAAGACCTCGAAAAAGCTCTTGAAGCAAAAGAGGTGGCCTTATGTGCATTTGCAGACATAGAAGGTGCTTTTGATAACACCTCCTTCGAAGCAATTAAATCAGCTGCCGAGGACAAGGGCTTCGAGCCCCCCACGGTTAATTGGATAGACTCCATGCTTAGAAGCAGGAGGATAACTACTACTCTAGGAAACTGTTCAGTCACGATCACTGCAGCTAAAGGCTGCCCACAAGGAGGAGTTCTCTCTCCACTCCTATGGTCGATCGTGCTTGATGATCTCTTAGAGAAGCTGACCAGTTCGGGTTTTACCGTACAAGGCTACGCGGATGACCTAGTAGTCACGATACGGGGCAAGCATGACCAAGTCATATCCGACCTCATGCAAAAAGCCCTTTCTAAAGTCCACACTTGGTGCTTAACCAAAGGCCTCAGTGTAAACCCAAACAAAACGGTTATCGTTCCGTTCACGAGAAGATCAAAGCTTTCACTAAAGGCTCCTCTTCTCGATAACACGGAATTGATATTTTCAGAAGAAGTCAAATATCTGGGGGTCACCTTAGACAAGAAACTTTCCTGGAATTCGCATCTGTCTAGAGTGACGGAAAGAGCGATAGGATCTCTCTACACGTGCCGTCGCTTCATTGGCAGAACATGGGGTCTGAAGCCAAAAATGATGTACTGGATGTACACCACGGTTGTTAGACCCATGGTCACCTATGCGGCCCTCGCATGGTGGCCAAAAACTAATGAAAAGAAGGCTGAGGCTCTGCTTCAAAAAACACAACGGTTTGCCTGTCTAGGAATAACTGGTGCCATGAGGACCTGTCCTACAGCAGCCATGGAAGCCTTACTAAACCTTCCACCCCTACATCTGCAGGTGAAAAAGGAAGCAATCTCCAGTGCTATTAGACTGCAAAAGGAGAAACAGTTAAAACCAGGGAATCTGGTTGGTCATTTGAGTATCTTAAAACAGAAACGCTTTGAGCAAATGACGACAATATCTGATATAATCACACCCAAGGTGGATTTTGTAAGACCATTCGATGTGGTTTTAGGAAACCGACAGCAATGGCGTTCCACTAAACCGTCCTTTCAACAAGGATCGATGGTGTGGTATACAGACGGTTCAAAAACGAACAGTGGAGTCGGACTGGGCGTATACGGCCCCAGATGCCATATATCAAAGGCCCTGGGCTCTACCCCTACCGTATTCCAGGCCGAGGTATTGGCCATAGAAGGCGCATTCTTCATACCTGCATTAAAAGAGCCATAAATAGCTCAACTATTAATATTCTCTCGGACAGTCAAGCTGCCCTCAAGGCATTAAAGTCCTACACCATCAAGTCAGGGATAGTCTGGGAGTGTCTACAAACCCTAAAAGATTTATCAAGAGGAAACAAAGTTATCCTCATGTGGGTACCTGGACATGAGGGCCATAAAGGCAACGAAATTGCTGATGGCCTAGCCAAAAGAGGAGCGGAAACTCCCTTTGTCGGACCGGAGCCATTCTGTGGCACCTCAAAGTGCTACCTCAAAGCTGCCCTAAATAACTGGGAGAACAAACAAAAATCCCTATAGTGGGAAAGGCTACAAGGACTTCGTCAGGCAAAAAAGTTTATCGACACCTCTGGAGGAAAAACAAAAGAACTATTACTTCTCAAGAAAACAGAGCACAAAATAATTACAGAACTCTTCTCAGGCCATTGCCCCTTGAGGTATCACCTTAACATGATGGGCTTGGCTGAGACTTCATCCTGCCGCTTTTGCCAGGATGCCAGGCGGAGACTACTCCATCTCGAACATGCTTTTCCTACACCTAACTACGTACGGAACCTCAATCCCAGAAGGATCCTGGACTTTATTAACAGTCTGAGCCTAGAAAGGGAATAAATTCAACGGGGACTCACAATAGATCTTTTAGGTCGCGGTGATTGCGAGGCTGACGCCTACACACCCCTCTACGAATCTAATCTAATCTAATCTATATATATATATTTATTTTGAAATAGCAGACAAACCAAGGATTAACATGCTTATACTAACATGTTTGAAATGGTTCAAGAAATTCCAGAGGTTGCATCACTTAGCAAAAATATGGATTCACTAATTCAAAAACAGCGGTTTTTGGCGCAAAGTCGACAAGTGGCGAGGAACACAAGTAACTAATGTTTTTGTTATACCCTCACTGAGACTTTTCCAAAAATTATCCACATTTCGGAGTATGGAAGAAAACAAAAATCACGAACGAAAGGGCCAAATTCATTCAGATAAAATGCCAACTACAGAGATATGTGGATTTCTAATTCTATAAGTGCCATTTGCGTGAGTTTTCAAACAGCACTGCTAGATGGCGGAAGTAAAATTTTTATAGTTTTTATTATTTTTAAATAGATAAATGACATCTGATCTTCCTAAAATTTCGTATAGATAATCTGCTAACAAGCGTGCCTCGCTATTGCTGACATCAAACAGAGCTATCTTCTCAGTAAGTAATGAATCCCGCTATACTGTCAGCCCAATGGTGGGTGAAGTGAAGATGTTGGCGTTGGATCGGGTACTTCCACGTAGTGCGAGGTGGTAACCGCTATTCGCTTGGCACTGATTAGGGGGCTAAAATCTGATCCAAACCCAAGCCAAGGTGGAACAGCATACGCCGAGGGCTGCGTGGCTAAGGGGGAGCTTAGTCGCTAGTATGCGAACTCTGGATACCTGGCGACCTCCAGTTTTAATTATAGTCTTCCCGTGGTAATGCGAATCTCTGCTACTCGTGGGAACTAGATGGAAAAAATTATTATTATAAAAGGGCGGTGTTCCCCCAAAGACACCGAAAAAGAGATAGTGGAAGCCTATCGACTGGCGCTATCGAGAAAGAGCTCTGAGCTGGAACTGAAGTCTCAGGAGTATGAGTCGATGTCGACGGATACTGAGGAGCGCTTGCTTGCCGAGCCTGAGATCAGTGCCAAGCGTGTAGAAAAGGGTAAGAGAAGGAACGAAAAGAGGGTGACGGAGGGTTTGCTGCGGAAGCGTACTTTTCAAAGTGCTAAACGCGTCCTTCAGATCCTCTCTGCCAAAGTACCCGATTCTCTAACCACGAAAGAGAGTAATAGTCTGAGATGGGCCAAGCAGGTCATAGCAAATGACGAAACTAGAAGGCCGAAGAAGAAGGAAACTCCCAGGGGACGCGACTCCGCTAAGGAGGCTCCCAGGGGCAAGGCACCTTCAACCAAGGCAAAACAAAAACCTAGTCCAAAACCGACCACTGCGGGCCCCACTAAAGGTTGTGGCGGTGTTCAGGGTACTGGGAAGGGTAAGGTGCTGAAAAGGGTGAGATCTGCACAGGAGGAGGACAATGATGCCAAGAGGCAGAAACCAGGCTCCAGCAGACCATCCCCCGGTTTCAGTAAGGCATCGGGACCAGGTCCGAGTAAGGGTCTGGTAAAGGAGAAGAGGCCGCTTAGTGAGGTCGTATCAGATAGCTTCAAGCTAGCGCTTATTGATAGGAGCAATCGGTACGGGCGGTATACTGAGGAGCAATGTAAGACAGTGGAGAGATCCTTATCGAACGCTGTCATCCGGTATGTGCTCAGTAAACCCTCGCTAAGTGCGCCGACTTTCAATAAGTCTTGGTGGAAGCACGGGATCAGGGACTTGGAGTGCAGAGACAAGGCCACACACGACTTTGCTGTTAAAGCGATCTCGGAATCGGACATTCCTGAGACCGAGAGGTCGTGTGGTGATCCCAAACGTGGAAATCGACAGGAGCAATCTCCTAAAAGTCCTACAGGCACAAAATCCTGACGTCCCGATGAGGGAGTGGGAGATTGTTGCGGTAGAGGAGCCCAGAGATGGGGGTAGAGGCTTCGTGATCTTGGTGGACGAAGATGCGATACCCGTCATCAGGAAGAGGCAGGGGAAGCTCCATTTTGCTCTGGGAGAAGTATTTCTCAGGCTCTTTAGGAGGAATAAAACCTGCGGGGAGGAGGACGTAGATACTGAGGATGAAGGTGGTGCAATCAACGCCCATCATATCATTTGGGGTAGCACGGATATAAACCCGAGAGGTGAATCTCTTTTTATTTATCTGTTAGAGACTAAGCTCGTTGTATGCAATAGAGACAATACGCCAACTTTCAGAACAGTAAACAGGAGTGAGGTCTTGGACCTAACCTCAGTCAACTGTTCGGAAAACTTCGTGGTTCGCAACTGGAGAGTGTCTGACCAGGCGTCTTATCAGACCACTCTTGGATACTCTTCGAGGTTGTATTTCCTGCGCGACCTGTTAAGGCTTTCAGGAATGTTCGTAGGACAAGTTGGGACCGTTTCTGTGATGTAGTCAATGACAGGCTGGGTTCACCACCCGAAAGACTTATCACAGAGTCAGCAGTGGATGATGCGGTCGATACTGGCACCGAGGCGTTAAACGTAGCATTAATGGAAGCCTGCCCCATAAGCAGATCCAGTGGAAAATCGAGGCCACCATGGTGGAATGCGGAACTGGGTAAGCTTAGGGAAAACTCGCATAGGTTGTTTAATGCAGCCAAGCGCAGCGGAGATCAGGTAGACTAGTCCTGCTATAAGGACGGCCTAAGATCATTCAAGAAGGCGCTAAGGCTGGTAAAGAGATCTTCATGGAGGAGCTTCTGCCAGTCAATAGAGTCTAATACAGAAGCGTCCAGACTTCGGAAGGTGCTTGCTAAGGACTATAGTAATCCGTCCTTCATAAAAGGGGAGAACGGAGTCTGGACAACCACAAACGAGGAGCTGTTAAATGTACTTCTTGACGCCCACTTTCCGGGCAGCGGGGAGATAGGTCCGTCGGTGTCGAGTTCTTCAGAACGGCACCTACAGGATGGAAAGGAGGAGGTGATCAGCTCCATAGTTAGTGAAAAATCGACGAAATGGGCGGTCCATTCTTTTAATCCCTTTAAGGCGTCTGGGGTGGATGGACTAAGACCCATTATGCTTCAGAAGGCACTAATGTACATCATACCATGGCTAGTGCCGATTTATAAGAGCTGCCTGAGGCTCTGTTTCTTGCCCAGGGCCTGGCAGGAAGTGAGGATAATCTTCATTCCGAAGGCAGGCAGAACAGGCCATATCGAGGCAAAAGACTTTAGACCTATCAGTCTCTCCTCCTTTATGCTTAAGGTCTTGGAGAGATTGATAGAGGTGCATATAAGAAATGTTTGGCAGGGCGGCAGTGGTAGTCAGCATGCCTATACAAAAGGGAAATCGGTACAGTCGGCATTACATGCAATGGTGTCTGTTGTTGAGAAGTCCCTACAGTATAAGGACTACACTCTAGGTGCTTTCCTGGATATTGAGGGGGCTTTCAATAACGTGAAGACGGAAGCTATATTTCATGGACTGAGAAGGGTCTATGTGACTGGATCGACTCAATGTTTCTCAGTAGAGATCAGCTCCTGCTCAGGTGACGCTACTGTGACGAGAGCAGTCTATAGAGGTACATAGCTGGGCCAATAATAGTGGATTGAGGGTGAACGCCTCGAAGACGAAGCTAATCCTTTTTACAAGAAGGAGGCGGGTGCAAGATTTCAGACTTCCAATGCTCGGAGGAGAGGAGCTTACTCTCTCCAGTGAAGCGAAGTATTTGGGTCTCGTCCTCGATTCCGAACTAAGCTGGAAGACTAAAGAACGCGTGAAGAAGGCCAGTGTGCACTTCTACACGTGCAAGAGAATATGTGTCGTCCTCGATTCCAAACTGAGCTGGAAGGCTAAAGAACGCGTGAAGAAGGCCAGTGTGGCCAGAAGGTAGACTGTAGGGATTGCAGTGTAGAAACTGACTATCAAGTATCCATCCTGACTTTTGGTGGGGGTGTCAATGCAACCATACCCACCAGGAGTGACTGGGAGGGGAAGCAGGTGGTCGTTACATCCAATATTTCTATATTTACGGATGGCTCCAAGACGAGTGCGGGCACAGGGGCTGGAGTGTACTCTAGAGATCTCCAGTGGCACGACTCTTATAGACTGCCTGACAAATGCAGTGTTTTTCAGGCAGAGCTCACAGCGATTTATATACTCATAGCCAGGCAGCCATCAGGGCGCTGGATGCTGGGCTGGTAAAATCAAAATTGGTGCAGTTATGGAAGACCAGGCTTGAGGAATTGACTGTAAGGCACAAGGTGACCCTAAGCTAGGTACCTGGCCATAACCCAAGAAACAATTTTTTTTATATAGTAGTAACCGTAAAGTTTCCATTACCATATTATATAACTTGAGTTATATAGACTGGTACTCGAAACGTCTTTGTAACCACTATAAACCCCTTATAGAGCTTAAATGGAGGATTATATAAAGGTTACCGTGACTTGATTTAGGTAACGTTGTATAACTAAAAGTTTTATAAAATGAGTAACCAAAATATTCTGGTTACCTTAATATAACTTCTTATATAACCCTTATATAACCCAAGGTGCTCTCGATTAATTTATTTTGGGCACAGCAGTGGTTGCGGTAATGTTTCGGTTACCTTTATAAACTTTGTTTATAATGGTGATGGTAACGGTTCCACAACGCTTGGAATTCTCAGACGGATTACTTTCAGTGATTGAAATGTTAGGGAAATTATTTTTCGTTACCTTTATAAAACAATAATATGCAAATATTTACGAAACCTATCTTGACATAGAATTTCGATTTTTTTTTTATTGTATTTTTATAATGTAAGGGTTTAATATAACGATCACCGTAGTTATATAACGATCACCGTAGTTACTAAAGGGCCACCAACAAATTTTACGATATTTTATAGTGGGTATATGTATTACAGAAAGTTCCCAATTTTTATTAAAGTCACCTAAATTACTAAAAGTTGTCGAGCTATATAAGGGTAACCACGGATACCGCAATAAACACTTATTACCAAAAAGTTTATAACGTGGTGATCAAAACAATTATAAAACTTTCTTATATACCTTCTAGTAATGGTTACTCTAAGTTATATAGACCGGTGATTGAAACATTTCCATCACCAACTTATAAAACCTTTAGTAACTTAGTTCCACGATAACCATTAGTAACCTAAAAGACTCTAATATAACTACATCTCCAATTGGTAATATTATAAAACTCTTATATAACCACTGAAATTCTTATATAACCGAGTAACCATTATATACCCCTAATAAAACTACCCATCACCTTCAGTCACCAAAAATTGGAAAAATTGTTACTTGGGAAGGATATCTCAGGCTACGAGATGGCTGATGAGTTGGCCAAAAAGGGCTCCAAATTGGATAGCTCCGCAGCTGTAGCTTACGTGAGGATCCCAATCGGAGCTTTAAAAGAGGAAATCATCAGGGACGCCTATCAAAAGCCAGGCCTCCGATGGACCAGCAGGGATACCTGTCGTATTGCGAGGCAATAGTGGCCTGCATATGACAGGAAAAGAACAAGGGAACTGCTTAATAGCAGCAGAGTAAATACCAGGAATCTAGTAGGGGTCATGACGGGTCACTGGGCCATAGGGGACCATGCTAGAAGACTGGGAATAGCGGCGAACGATTTCTGCAGGAGTTGTAGAGACTCGGAGGAAATTGAATCCGCCAAACATGTGCTTTGCGAATGCCCCGCTCTGATGAATAAAAGAGGTAGGCTACTATGTAGCTACTTCTTTTCAAGTCTGGGGGAGCTTCAAAGTATAAAGTTCAGATACATCCTGAGTTTTCTTAGTGAGGCATGATGGATCTAGGTTAAAGGTCTTGGATATATCCAGAGTTTCCCAAGGAAAGCAGGATAAATCCGCGGCTTGAAGGGTTATCCCATGAGGTCTAGGGACACAATGGACCCGTTGGAGGTCTAAGTGAGGTTGGCTGGTTGTCTAGCAGCACCCCTCTTACCTAACCTAACCTAACCTAACAAGCGTGCATCCATAAAAAAATAAAAAATTGGATTTAAGTTTCAAAATGAATTTTTCAAACAGAAATTTCAAAAAAGTATCAAAAGGAATTTCGCAAATCAGAACATATTTAGTCGAAATTTTTGGGTGGGGGTGGCTTTCTCCCATACAGGTTCTTTGGGTAGACGGTAACTTAAAAAATTCATATCTCAAAATCGAGGCCGAACGCCATCGCAAGTTTTTGTACACAGATAAGGCTTCTGGCTTCAAAATACAAATAAAAAAAAAGTGCTAGAGGTTTTCAGTAGGAAAAAATAATTTGTTTCCTTTAATGCAGTGCTCCCATAGCGCGTTACTTTGGGTAAACGATAACTTTAAAAAACTATATCTCAGAAACGAAGCCAAACGTCACCCATTCCAATTTTTTGTATATATGTAGATACATATGGTTTCTAGTTTTAAAATAAAACTAGAAGAAAAAAGTGCTGGAAATCCTCTCTAGTGAATAATACTATTTTTTTGACAAAAGTACCATTATTAACAAAAAAATGTTTCTCAGAATTATTAAGCATTAATCTTCATTTGGCATTTTAATCAGAAAAGTCACGAAATTTCTAACCGCCCTACCTAGCGGGGAAGGGGAAAGTAAAAAAAAATATGGATGACCTATTTTTGTATTCGCTACAAACTGTGAAAGTTTCATCCAAATCGGAGATGTCGGGCTCCAAGGTGATCGGACTCATGTAGAATGGCTGTATATATCTTTGTGTCCATGCAATAAAAATCAATGTCATAAAAGATATTAGTCAAATTAAGGAGGAATTCAAGTCAGTCCAACTACCATCAACATCGATAGAGTTAGCTAGGAGGATCCAAGAGAAAACGTCACCAACTCACTGTAAGTTAAGCCTTAATTGGTTGAATTACATTTAAATAACGTAGAGAATGTCAACTTTTCTCTCTCAAAACACAAAGACAGGAAGATAATTCTGATTGAATTCTTCTCACTAAACTCCAAAAAAATTAATATTCAAGTACAGTAAAGTATTTTTACACCACTGCAGTATACAAGGGGTTCAGTAAAGTGGGATGGAGTGCGCAAATGGATTCCATGGTGTCCTGTCCTGATCACACTTTTGCTCTCTCTACACTACCCCCCCCCCCCCCCAACCCTCTTGAATTTTTCTCCTTCAACTGGAAATTTACGTTTGAAAACTATTCGTTCTTCAAGGGAAATGTAGGGAAAGGTAGTCAAGTTAAGGTCAAATACTTCAGTTAACGAATAAGTGTGATCAGAATACTCCAAGGAATCCATTGACATACTCCAACCTACTTAGTTACTAAACACCCTGAATAGAAAAGTTAAAACACAAATTTTTAGTAAAAATTACTTTTTATAATGAAAAACGATCAAATGTAATGAAGTTGTTTTACAAATTATAGATAGCTTACTATTTACTTTGAAATGACGAGCAAGCTAAAGCATTCCATTATGGCTAATCATAGTAAGTCAACCTAAATGATCTTTCTGAGTCCCGCCTTAAGGATTCATGCATTTTGGATATGTCATCTAGTTTAAGCGCAATAGCAGAAGAGGATGACTCAATCCATTGAAGAGAGCTCATATGTGCATTAAGAATTTTACCAATTTGGACAATCTGGAAACAATAAATCATCATGATATATATCATTATATATATATGTTATAATCTTACCGGATCGGAATTATCTTGAGCTTTGTTGGCTTCATTTAAGTAATCAATAACTTCTTTTAAATCTTCAGACATTTGCTTCAGTTGCGTATCCAAATTTTCAACGAGAAGATATCTATTAAAACATTAATATAAGAAAAAACCCAGAAACAAGTAAAATATTTTTTTACGTTTGTGTCCTCTCGACATCTACTTGAGGAATATTATGCAAGTCTTTCTGTAATGGTGTAATACTTTCTTCAAGTTCCGCGTGTTGTGTTGCAATAAACTCCAATTCTTGCTCAAGTGTTTGTTGTTCTGTTTTAACTTTTTGGACTGCATCATTTAGGGCTACAATCTAAAATGATAAAAATGAATAATGCTAATGAAAATAAAAAATATAAGCATAATGGATCTTCCTTTGAGACCCTTGTACTAGTGTCATGGCCGAATGTGTACTAAAGTAAACTCAATTCAAATAACATCCAAGGTCGCACTTTGACAAAATAGTCAACGATTGCTAAACAATTGCCTCGCATGGAATTGCTCTGCAGCCTTGTCCGTTATTTTGCTGATTAGCCCAACAGCTGGGGCTATCTATGAGCGATAGAGTAGAGCAATCGGATATTATGTTAATAATTGCTCTGCATGGTAATTGTTATGTAATGGACGATTGTTTACTATTGTGACTTAGGTGTTTCAACCGGTAGAACAAACGACAAGGTTGTAGTAAAATGTTAAGGCGATAGTACCTATACAGATTTTTACAAATCCAATTATTTACTATCGCAAAAAGTTATTCATACAAAATAAAGAGAGATATAAAAGTGAGTTTTAGTTGCTGTTGCAACTCTAGCTGTAGTAATTTACGTTATTAATTGTCAATGTGTTAGGGCGATCATATATAATGAACTCTTTATAGTCAGTACGTGATAAAGTGTCGGAGTGCCTAGTTGGAAAAATAAAGAAGTCTAAGTATATAAGTTAAACAAATCGCAAGTCGTTTATTTAAAACCTAAATATTATCCAGCATATGATACAGTCCGCAACATTGGTCCAATCGATCCGAATAATTGATTAATCCTCGTTTTCGTGTTCGGTATTTAATTAAGTCTCCAACTTCACGGCACCCGCATCAGCGTACTCCTGCAAATTACAAGTAACCTGCAACCTACTTTCAGCTTACTACAATAGTGCGGTCATTGGAATTACGTGAATTACGTGAAATACGAGAAATAAAGCAGACAAATCAGTGAAATTTCCTTAAAAGATCAAATTAGATAAAAGTTTCAGTCGGTCAAAGTGAAAATTTGCGACAACGGGACAACCAGGTTGATGGTGTGTGAACGTAATCGCCAGATACCATTACGACATTGTGTATAGTATTTGCAACCAGTGATTACTCGTACAAATTAATGCAATTATATGTGCGTAATTATCGGTATTTTTCAGTGCTATACATATTAACAGTGTTCGAAGATCTAATAAAAACGAGTGCAATTATATGTATGTAATTATCGGCATTTTTCAGTGCTATACATATTAACAGTGTTCAAAGATCTAATAAACTGAGTGCAAGAATATGCATGTAATTATCACATTCGAAAATCTAACAGTGCTCCAAACTAGTGCAAATTATAAATATGTGCGTAATTTTCTTGTTTGCGCGTAACAATTCGACACAACTTTGTGAAAGATTATCAATGCAAACGTGACACCAGATATTAAAGGTAGTCCAAAGAAGTGTTATACTAAAGACAAAGACAGTGCATCCTTCTTACACACATTGAAGGTGTACATCAAGGACCTATTTAAGTAAGTAAGAAATTACATTTTATGTAACCACATATTAGAATGGAAACATTAGCCAAGCGCAGAGGTGTTATTAAGTCAACCTTAACTCGTCTCAAAAATTATGCAAACAATTTAACGACAAATAATGCGACGGCAGAGGACATCTCAGTACGTTTAGAAAGATTGGAAGAATTGGCAACTGAGTTTAATGAAATTCAGTGCCAAGTTGAAGAAAGTATTGAGGAAGATGAATCGTTTCGAGAAGAATAGCAGAGTTTGAGAATAAATATTTCGCCATTAAAAGTTGCTTACGACGTTTATTTGGAACACTAAAGAACTATGCACACGTTCAAGATAGCTTTCGATCACCACCTCCGCCCATTCTTTAGGGAGTCCAGTGAACCTGATAAATTGCTCGAAGCGTTATCACAAAATCAATCCACATTAACTGCTTTGGTATCAAAACTATCCGAACAACGTCGAGATATCGGCCCTAGTCAAAGCAGAACACAAAGCCATCGTAGCAAATTAAATTGCCCAGTATAACAATTCTTCCATTTAGCGGGAATTACAAGGACTGGATGTCCTTCAAAGATCTCTACATCTCATTAGTACATGAGAATAAATGCCTTTCACTCGTGGAAAAATTTCAGTTTCTAAAAACATCACTTCACGGTGAGGCTAGCTCACAATTAAAACATTTCCAAGTTACAGAAGCAACTACATGGAGGCTTGGGAGCATCTCCTTTCGCGGTACGTCAAGAAAAGATACACTGTTGATCCACATCTGTAAAGCATGATGTCACAACCGGGAATTACTCTGGCGTCGCCTACTGAATTCAAGGCACTCTACAATAATACAGTCGAATCTGTTCGGGCCTTATGCGCACTAGGCTTACCTGTTGAACAGTGGGATTGCTGGCTCATTTTTGTAATCACTAGTAAACTGGATTTCGAATCACGTCAACTTTGGGCTAGGCAGACATCTGAAGAAGATTTACCTTCGTATAAAGAACTTACTAAATTCCTGGAGAAACGACTAACGTGAGAATACTGCAGCAATACAAGGCAAAGCAATCCTATGTATCGACCACAAACTGTAATAATTGTCCCAGTTGCTCAGGCAACCATATTCTTTAAATGTGCGACATTCAGAAACCTCACTGTTCCTCAACATAAAGCACTTGTTATGGAAAAATCTTTGTGCTTCAATTGTTTATCTCCGACTCACAGCGTAACAAGTTGTCAACGGAGCTCTTGTCGTATTTGCGGTCGTAAACAATTCTCTTTTGCACGTTGCAGAGCAAAGAGAGAGTCAAACGAACAACTTTCGCGTATGAGTAAATTCAGCTCAAGCTTGCGCCGAAACCGTACTGCCAACACCCATTGTACTGATCAACGATGCATATGGAAATTCACAACATTGCAGACTCCTATTAGATTCAGGCTCTATGATTACCTTGTTAAGCGAATCCTGTATGCAGAGTTTAGATTTACGACGACAACATGTGCGCTTATTAGTCAATGGAATAGGAAAATCAGATGATCAAGGAAGCAAGGGTAAGGTCACATTAACCCTTACAAGCAGGATAAATTCGGAGACAATTCAAGTAAAGTATCTGCTGTCATACTAAAGACCCTCACGAACAGAATACCCCCACGCAACATAAAATCGTACTTGTCTGATGACATGAAGCAGTTAGCGTTTGCAAATCCTTATTTTAATTTATCTGGTCATGTCGATGCTTGGCTCTGACATTTTATTCGAAGTCCTACGTGATGGCAAACTCATAAGCCCTGCTGGAGGTCCGGTTGCTCAAAATACGATCTTTGCCTGGGTTATTGGCGTTGTGTTAATCAAGAATCGAACTCAGAGGCAATGTGCTGCCACCTGAGTAGCATCGACATTGATCATTATTTGAGAAATTTCTGGGAGGTTGAAGAACTACCCCACGAAATCAGTTCCTTGACCGAAGAAGAACAACAGTGTATAGATCATTTCGCCACAACATTTCATCGTAAAGAAGATGGGCAATACGAAGTACAGTTACCTTTTAAGAAGAACTCAAGGAAACTCGGGGATTCTAAGCAGTCAGCCTTAAGGCGCTTCCTATCCATAGAATGTAGACTTCCAAGAAATCACGAGCTCAGAGAACAGTATACTAAGTTTATGAAAGAATATTTAGATCTCTCACACATGTCCAGGATAACCGAATCGGGGAAGCATTTGCCGGCCGAGATCTCTTATTATCTTCTGCATCACCCAGTTATGAAGGCGGATAGTGTAACTTCAAAGCTTCGAGTAGTCTATGACGCATCCAGCCGAACGACTACTGGCGTTTCACTCAATGATAACCTCATGAATGGACCGGTCGTGCAATCTGATCTAATATCAATTTTTAATGCGCTTCAGAAAACATCGATATGCATTTGCCGCAGACATTGCAAAAATGTATCGGCAAATACTGGTCAATAATAAACATATGCAATTTCAAAGAATTTTATGGCGTCCGAATTCTTCGGAACCAATCGTCGAGTACAAGCTTCTCACAGTTACGTATGGTACAGCTGCAGCGCCCTTTTTGGCAACCCGCACTCTAAATCAGCTCGCTAACGACGAAAGTGCAGTGTTTCCTGCCGCCTGCAAAGTTCTTAAAGAAGACTTTTACGTCGATGACTGCATCTCAGGTAGCTACAATGTGCAATCAGCTATTAGTATTGCACGTGATTTTATTGAGCTCTTGAATCGGGGAAACTTTGAGCTTCAGAAGTGGAAATCCAATTCAACAGAACAGTCTCTCTCAAGTTATCAAAGAGATCCTCCACAGTCCTTTCAATTCATATCTAATGAAGCTAAAACACTGGGCTTACAGTGGCATCCAACTGATCATTTCGTACAAGATCGAACTACTTGACACTCAACCAGCTACCAAGCGGAAAATTCTGTCTGTGATTTCAAGGATATATGATACTTTAGAATGGCTATCACCATGTATCATTAGGGCAAAATTAATCATGCAAAAATTATGGCTCATTGGAGGAGGTTTGGATGATCCTATTCCGGAATCATTGGCAAGCCAGTGGATATCGCTTTTCAGTGATTTGAAATTCCTTGAGATTATCCACATACCAAGATGGTTAGGCTATTGCAATGACGTGCAGCTTCATGGGTTCGCAGATGCATTAGAAGTAGCGTATGGTGCTGTGGTTTATTTAAGATCCAGAGATGAACATAATGAAGTAGTCGTGAATATAGTTGCTTCTAAGTCTAAGGTGGCACCCATCAAGCAGTTGTCTTTGCCTCGATTAGAGCTCTGCGGAACTCATTTGCTTGTGAAACTGCTAAAGAAGGTCAAACAAGCCATGAAACTGACCGATGCTGAATGCTACGGATACTCAGACTCAACCATATTTTTATCATGCCTCGCCGATCATCCTAGAAGATGGAAGACATTCGTTGCAACCGCACGTCTCAAATTCTTAATGAACTGCCTTCAAGTAATTGGAGACATGTTCCTTCGCCAGAAAGTCCTGCAGATTATGTGTCTCGAGGCACATCTCCCCAGTTTTTGAATTCCTGCAAATTATGGTGGCATGGGCCAGATTTCCTACGCCTAAGAGAAATGCCAGTTTCATCCACCAATTCACTTGCGACTGTTATGGCCCAATATACGGAAGATTCTTCCAGCAGCCAAAGGCATTACAGCTAAATAATCAGCAATTGCTAAACAATAACCTCGCATGGTATTGCTCTGCAACTGTCGGTTGTTTTGCTGATTAGCCCAACAGCTGGCTGCGATGAGCGCTTAGTGCAGCAATCGACGATTACAATAATAATTCACCTCGCATGGTAATTATTATGTGAAGCGATTGTTTACGACTAAGCGACTCAGGTGCTGCAACCGGTTGAACAAACGACAAGGTTGTTGTCGTTTGTTTACATCCGCGTTGTGAGCAAAGAAACTTTACTTCCGAGTATCGGACATAAAAAGACTAATGACTGGTCTGGCGAGTGCCGTTTTATTATCAGTTATCGTAGTGTTGAGTATTCAGTCGCGAGTTAGCTTTGTTTTGATATCAAGTTACCGTTCGGTTCGGGTTAGGTTTTTGAGTTGTTAAGATAGGTCAATTTTGTTTCATTGTAATAAAGAAATAAGGTATTAAAAAGAAATACGAGTGTCGTTTTTAAGCAGCCGGTGTAAAGTTTAAGTGTTGCTGTAATACAGGTATTGTTTTTTGTGTTTTTATTGTTGGAGTTTTTAGCTGCTCCATTGTTTTTTTATTTTTGGGAGTTATGCTTTTTAGCTGCTCCATTTTTTCTTTAATTTTGGGAGTTATGCTTTTTTAGCTGCTCCATTCTTAATTTTCTTTTCTTTTCAGGTTAAATTAAGTCTTGTTTTTGTGGTTTTTATGTTTTTTCTTTTTGTGAAATTTAATTAGAAATTACAATTACATCATTTGAGGAGTTGATCTTCATCAGCTACTCAACACAAACATACAACAAACGTGCTAAACAACTTTTCGTATTACAGGGCATTTACATAATTTTTGTGCAATTTTTTTTAGGGTACAGTGAAAACTGATTTAAGATTTGTTTTGTGTTGTTTTTTTTTTGTGTAGTTTAAAATAAAAATTTAAAAAAATATAGGATTTGTTTTTTGATAATTTTGTTGTTAGGCAATAGGAGACTAAGGATAGTAGATAGTAAGTTTAGAAGATTAATTGTGGTTTCGTTTAATGGTCTCGAGTATAGTGACGGTAATTTCAGTTGTTTTATATAAGGATCAGAGTTATCGGAAATAATTTTGGTCAAGAGGTTGATTCTAGTTGGGTTTACAATAAGGATAGGAGTTGTGGGGAATAATCCGTGGCAGCGTATCAATGCCTGCATGGTACTAGCTTTGTTATATACCGTCCACAGGTAGTAGTAATATATTAACTAGGGAGGAATTAGCACGCTATCAGGCCCAGGAAAGGGAATTAGAACTGAAAGCACAGGAACTTAAGGAATGCCAGACAATATTGCAGAATTATGAACAGGACTGGCAATATTTCGAGGAGCATATAACGGGAGAGTTACGGAAAAGGTGGACAGAAAAAGAGGCAGAGAAATTACTGGAGGAACTGAATGAGAGTGCTAAAAAAAGTACAAAAGGCAAAGCTTTAGATCTACTTGTGACAGCAGCATTCGAAATTATCCAGAGCCGTGAAATAGAAGCAGAACAATCCAACAACCCAGAAGGAAAAAAAGGGCTCTTAAAGAATATAGACTCACTAAGGCCGTTTGCACATCGAAAAACGAAAACGAAAACACTAACCGAAAAACACAAATATTGTCCTAAACTAACACATATTTGCCGCAATACATTTAATAAAATATTGCATATTTATTCTAATTACAGATTCAATAAAAAAATACCCATATTTAAAGCTTTATTTCAATTAAAATACATTTTTATGTTTATTCGTACGAGAAACAAATTTTCGTTCCGAACTGTCAAGTATATTTTCGTTCCATACTACGTTCCACACACGAACGAATATTCTTTTCGGTCGTACATAACCTCATTCCCGTTTATTTACATTTGATACAAACCCAACCCAACTTTTATTCGTTCGTTTTTGATGTGCAAGCATAAACGAATTTTCGGTATGGAACTGCTTATTCGTTCGATTTCGTTTTTCGATGTGCAAACGGCCTAAAGGTACAGCTAAAGGAGGCCGAGGAATTAGAATTAGAACTAGAGAAAGAATTGGGGCTCGATAAATCTTCACAGAGAAGTCCGAATCAAGACATTAATAAAGCGATCACGAGTAAGGGGTCAAGCCAAGGAAATTATTATTCTGGGAACAGCCTAAGGAGCAGAAGCAACATTCAAAAACAGAGCAAAGTAGAAGAAAGAAACAGAAGTTAGCGTCGAGTGGAAAAGAGGGAAGCGAACGAAACCAGATAATTCCAGAGGAAAGAAACATGTCCGGGGAGAACAGTCAGCAAGGCAACATGACAGACGTGCACGAAAAGGTAATAGATCTAGTATCCAAGTATGTGCCCATGCTATCCGGTGAAAGATCATCCAGGCTTTCGAAGGAGGTATATCGCTTCCTGAGTTGTAGTAACTACACGATCGACTGACAGAGAGAAGAGCAGAAGATCTTCATCAGGTGTATAAAGTATCGCTTATCGGACGACGCGTACTAATTGGTAAATTCGCAAGAGCCAAAATATTTTGATTCTTTGCAGCAAGTAATCAAATCAGCTTACATGCCTAAGAAATCTTTTAGTGAATTGCGAACAGAAATGCTGGCATGCAGGCAGAGGCCCGGCGAAGATATCAGGGAGTTCGCAGACCGGATGAAAGAATTGCTCGATCTGATAAAAGCGGCGGTCTCGGCAAAATACCCGAAAGGAGATAGAGGTCTGATTGCAGAGCTGGAGGCAGATGCCGTAGCGACATTCAAAGCAGGCGTTAGGCTTAAACCGACTCAAGTATACCGTACGGATCGGAAATTTGAATCGCTAGAAGGCGTACAGGAAGAAGCTACCTATTACGAAAAGGATGCTCAAAGGCTTCAAGTAAGGGGTCCAGAAGGGGTACAGGAGGGTTGGATGACCAATACTATAAGGACACAGAACAGATGGAGAACAGATGAGGCTAGCTGCGATAGATCCCAACAACCTAGACGAGAAATTTATCTTACTGCTAGGCTAGCATCGCCCACAAGCTATCAAGGACCACCAGTGAAGGCAGTCCCGACCAGGATCATTCATTGTTTCAAATGCGGTCAGCCTGGGCACATGGCTAAAGAATGCCAGTGGGGAAAGCAGCGTCCTTACTGCACTAAGTGCAACCACAGACTATATACAGATCGAGAATTGGGCCAAAAGCACAGTTCAGAATTTATTTTCTACTCAGCTCACAACAGCCAGCCCACGTCGATGTACGTTGCAGAATCAGAGCCAGCCACAAGCATTAAGCAGGGTGATGTCTGCTCATCCGGCGTACTTACGTATATCGTAGCAGCAGCAGAGCCAGCCACAGTCACTGATTAAGGAATGTGCGTTCACATAAAGATTTAAGAGCTGTGTGCGCGATGAGCTCTGTGTTAATAGGATGATATTTTGATATTTTTTGAATTTCGTGATTTTACGATGAACCGTCCTTTTCAAAAAATCATATCCCGACAGCGTAGCAACCGATTTTTCTGATTCAAATGCCAAATGAAGCTTAATGCTTTATACTTTTCATAAAAAAATATAGCGGCTCAGAACGAAAAAAACTTTTATTAATAATAGCATTTTTTTTTTCAAAACAATAGTATTATTAACTATTGATGGCTTCTCATACTTTGTTTTTTATTTTACTTTTGAAGCTGAACGCCTTATCTAATTATGTACAAAAAATTGCGGTGATGCTGTGCTTCGTTCTTGAGATATGGATTTTTAAAGTCACCATATACCCCTAGTATCCTATATGGGAGCACTGCACTGAGGGGAATGTGTTGTTGTTTTTCTACTTGGGACCTCTAGTACTTTTTACTTGAATTTTTATTTTGTAATTATACGCCTTTATTAAGTCAGACTTGACCACTTCCTCGGAATTTCCGGTGTACGTGCATGTAGAGACTAGATTTGATAACTAAAGCAAATCAGCTTCAGGACCAGTGAAGCTCAAAGCAACCTCTTAACGATTGAATGACCCTTCAGCTTCTTGAAGTGACTGGCTGTATAGCACCATATATTGTTTGTTGAATATTTTAAGTTAGCAAATACAACACACTTTTTTACCTACCCCAACATGGTGTTCAGATTCGCGTGATTAACTAAATTGGCATTAAAAATCCGAAATGTATCACTGGCTTTTTTGTATCGTTCGCAAGTGCTGCTAGGTACATACATTTAAATCTGAAGGAATTAATCTTGATCTGTCACTGACATTACATTTATTGTTACTTTAATCATTAAGAGAGAAATTTAGGGAAATATATTCTATTTTTATCCTTAAGTCGAAACAAAATCCAAACCAAAAATGATATTTGTTAGTTGTGTTTCTCCAACACTCTTGACATTGAGCTTACAGATCTTAAGCTATCTCTCTTCAAATATGAGTTATACATACTTTGTTGCTATATTCCTCCAGACTCAATAAATAACCTTGATGATAAAGGTCAGAATATTTATGACCTACTCATTTTAACATCTAATTTTATCCATGGTTAGATGGAGCCTCTTGAAGAATTACTTATTGGTTATTTTAAAGCACCCAATATTCAATGGGTACTAAATGAAGATAGCGATGACTATCTTCCTCTTAATAACTTGACAATAAGGGAGTCACTCTACCTGGACACTATTTCATCTCTTGGGCTCTGTTGAAAATTTATGATTACCCTATAATTTCTTTGTATAACTATAATTTGAACTCTTAGGTTGGAACTTTAGGTTCGAGATCTGTCGGATTATCTGTAATGTACGTCAGAGGTCTTGTATTTATTGTCGCTTCGATTTCAACTATCAGAGTTAGTAGCTGTTCTTTAGTAAGCGTTGACTTGCGTATGGAACACTTTAATGAGTCTTTTATGCTCCTAACCAATCGCTCCCAGAATCCACCCCACCATGCAGCTCGTTCCACTATAAAGCGCCATATTACATTTTAAGTTTAGCGGTGGTTTTATTTTAGACATTTTTTTCATGGTGCCGAAACCCGGGATTGAAAAGAAAACGTTTTTTAAGGACAATTTTTCGACAATTCGTGAAGAACATCGTGAAGAACATAACGGTATCGCGATAATGGATTTGGCTTACCGTGCTACGTGTCGTGGTCAAGTAACGCGCATCGTAAATGCGATAAATGATTTTCTAGCAGGTACAGTGGCTGTATCTGAAAATTCAACAGAACTAGAGGAATTAAAAATTTTGCTGGTTCGCATAAAAGGTGCCCACGAGAATCTTACGAAAGCTAACCTAACGGTTAGACCTTTAATTGAGCGAGATCAATACGAGAAGGAATTTGAGGCAGTAATGGATTATGAAGATAAGGCTATATCGGCTATTGCTCGTCTGGAGTTAAAGATTGAAAAACAACGCACGCAAACGAAACATACATTATCAACTAATTCTGCCGGACGAACAGAAAATGTGGCCAACGGGAATCCCTTGAATGAAAGGGCACGAGAACAATTTAAAAGTGCAGTTCATGAAAATCCCGCCCTTGATTCTGTGTCGAAATTTAATTATCTTCAGACGGTCTTAATTGGAAGGGCAGCAACTAGTGTAGCAGGGCTCACACCTACGGAAGCCTGTTATAATGATGCAATAGCCATGCTGAAGGAGGAATACGGTGACGCAGATCGAATTATAGAGCAACACATGCAGCAGCTCATGTCTGTGCAATCAGTTAAATCAGGCGATGACATTAATAGCTTACGGCGATTATATACCATCATCACATCAACAATGCGCTCTTTAGCTGTATTAGCAGTTCCAGTAAATCACTACCACATGATGCTGAAGCCGATCATTCTACACGCTCTACCCAATAGCCTAAGAATCGAATATCATAGAAGAGAGCGTCGTATGAGTGGTGCACACAGTGTAAATGTATGCGCCAATACCAGTGCGGCATCCAATTCTACATCCGACATAAATGATTCGACATCTTCGGAGGCAGTCGATGGTAATAAGCGGATACAACACGTCATTAAATTTATTAAGGAAGAAATCGATGCAATGGAAAGAGCTTTCAACGAAAGATCTTATGGATCGAAAGGTGCAACCAAAACGTTATCCAACTCATTGCAGTATCCTAGTACTGCTGCGGAGCTTTTAACCTCACAAGTGCCGAGAAAGTGTTTATTTTGCAAAAGTGAGCATCATGAATGGAAAAATTGTGACAGTTCACAAAACATCGAGCAACGTAAAGCAATGTTAAAGAAACAGGGTGGCTGTTTTCGTTGCGTCATTCTGCGAAACATTGCAAGTCAATTTGGATACGTTGTGAAAAGTGCGAAGGACGACATGCCACGATTATGTGCGATCCAACCTTTAAGGGGCAAAGTCTCTCTTCTCCTAGTGTAAGTGGAAAAAAGGAATATGTATCAAATAACGTAAACGATATAGAATGCTCTAACAGCCAAGTGTTAAATGTATTCGCAAGCGATGTTGACATGGGAAATATTCTTTTCCAAACCGCTATCGTTTCTGCTATTTCATCAGATGGTTTTACAAATGTGTTAGTGAGAGTGATACTTGATGGAGGCAGTCAGATAACATTTATACGAGAAAATGTCTCACGAAAGCTTAATCTGCCTATAGTAGGTAAACATCATATGAGTGTTGTACCTTTTGGCTCGTCTAAGCAAACACCAACAAATGTTTACAATCGTGTTAGACTTCAGTTAAAGGGACAGTACAACAAAGAAAATATCATAATAGAAGCGGTGGAAGTGCCGGAAATTTGTATCGATGTGTTAGCGGCGCCTAGTATTGAACATCCTAAGGTAAACGATCTGCAGCTAGCGGATAAAAGAGTGCATAATTCACCTTTAATAAATGGAATCAGTCTGCTAATCGGAGCCGACACATATTGGACCATTGTGACTGGTCAGACGAAAATAATCACTCCAAGGTTGAGGGCCATCAAAACAAAATTCGGTTGGACTCTTCACGGAGCAGCAGCGGCAGATTCAAGTATGAAAAATGTAGACCACGTTACTACGCTCAGCGTGAACATTGTTGGTAATAATTTTGATATATCTAAATTCTGGGATTTGGAAATTTTAGGTATCAAGGGAGAGTCCCCTTCAGGTATTAAGTTCGAAAAATTTACCAGAGATTTTATAAGGCACGATGGTGAACGATATGAAGTTTGTTTGCCTTGGAAGGCACCTAATATCCATTTGGACGATAATAAAATAACTGCGATGTATCGGCTGAGAAGCTTAATAAAACGACTTGCAAGGGACCCCTTAAAGCTGCGAGAATACAATGAAGGCATTCAACAATTATTGACGGGAAAGTTTGCTGAGCCAGTAGCTGACAGGGTTTGCCTAGGTAGGCGTATCTACTACATACCACACAGACCAGTTTATCGCGAAGACAAGACAACTTCAAGAATGCGAATTGTCTTCGATGCTTCTTCAAAGGTACTTGGATCGTCATCTCTGAATGAGAACTTGATATCGGGCGACAACATGATTAAGGATTTAGTGATTATTTTGTTGAACTTCCGTATTGGTAACATTGGTATAATTTCTGATATTGAAAAGGCATTTTTGCAGATATCCTTAGCCCCGAAGGAGCGTGACTCACATCGATTTCTATGGTTCGACGAAATGCCCGCTACATCCCAGGAACAGGTTAAGGAATTTAGGATGACAAGAGTAACATTCGGGGTAACGTGTAGCCCATATCTTTTAGCAACGACAATACGAAAACATTTAGAAACGTATTCAAAGGAATATCCTGGTACGTGTGCAACGTTAAATAGATCCTTTTATGTGGATGATATGATAGCTAGTACCGAGGATTTTGCGTCCGCGCTTAAGCTATATCGAGAAGCCTCGTTTATTATGTCTAAGGCGTCAATGAACTTACGAAAGTGGCGTTCAAATTGTACAGAGATTGATGATATGTTCTCTAAAGAAGGAAGTCACAAGGGACCAATGCATACGGTACTTGGTTTGTGTTGGAATGTAGTTACTGATGAATTATATGTCAATATTGATTCAGTCATAAATTTTATTAAAGAAAGGGGCGTTGGGACAAAGAGAAATGTGTTGCAAGCTTTATCCAGGATTTATGACCCTTTAGGTCTATTAGGACCATTTGTGTTACAATTAAAAATACTTTTGCAAACGATTTGGAAACAGAATCTTGGCTGGGATGATGCGCTGTCGTTAGACCTACTCAATGTCTGGAGTAGCTGGTGTGCTTCACTAAGGGAATTAACGTCATTTGCTGTACCACGGTGCATAATTGTTAAAGATGCAACATGTCAGTTGCATATATTTGCAAATGCGAGTCCTCGAGCTTATGGAGCTGTCGCATACATAAGAGCGGTGTTTAATGGAGTAGTCTCAGTACATCTACTTTGCTCAAAAAATCGGGTGGCTCCACTGAAATCAGATTCTTCGAATGAACTTACGTTACCAAAGCTGGAATTGACCGCCGCGCTTATAGCCTCAAGGTTAAGCAAGTATATTGAAGACAATTTTGCATTAAAATTTACTTTGATTAATCTATGGAGCGACTCTCAGATATCGTAGTATTGGATTCGAGGAGATCCCAATATGTGGAAGCAGTACGTGGCCAATAGAGTGCGAGAAATTCATACTATTTGTGATATATCAAATTGGAAATATTGTCATGGTAAAACCAATCCGGCGGATCTTCTCACGAGAGGTGTCTCTTCTGCGATTCTTCTTAGCTCACGAATATGGCAATCCGGTCCAGATTGGCTCCAGTTGGAAGAACAGCATTGGCCAAAAGAGACAACGAAAGAAAAAATTACAACGGAATCAGTGACTTCATTAGGAGTATCAACAGTTGAGGGTAAACAACTTCATCAAGAGCCTTTACTAAATATGGAAAATTTTAGCAATCTGAAACATTTGCTTCGTGTTACGGCATATAAATTAAGATTTATTAAGAATCTGCGAAGTAAGGACAAACTGTTCGGAGTTTTAACTTCTATCGAGATTTCAGACGCAGAGCTTTATTGGATTCGTCAAGTTCAATCAATTCATTATAGTGATGAAATAGTTTCAATCAAGGAGAAGGGTAGTGTTCATTCCGGATCGAAACTTTGGTCCCTACGACCGTTCATGTGTGAGAATGGATTGATTCGCATTACTGGAAGAATGCAGATGGCAAATTTTGATATGGATTTAATGCATCCCATCATATTACCAAAGAATTCTCATTTCAGTAAGCTGCTAGTGTGGGATGTACATCAAAGAAACTTTCATGGTGGAACTAATTTAATTCTAACGCAACTTCGTCAACGATTCTGGCTAATAAAAGGAAGACAGCTGATAAAGACGGTTATCGCTAAATGTGTAATTTGCAGAAAGCTTAGAGGAAAACCTGCGAGGGAGCCGTTTGCACCACTACCACGGGAGAGATTGTTGTCATCTAGACCTTTCGAAACAGTTGGTGTTGACTTTGCTGGACCGCTATATGTTAAAGTTTCTAGCCCATTGGATTCACCGAAGGTTTATGTAATGCTGATTACGTGTGCTGTGGTAAGAGCAGTGCATTTGGAGATAGTTCCCGATTTAACTGCTGAGAGTTGTCTACAAGCTCTTCGTCGATTCTTGGCGCGTAGAGGTATTCCAAAGATTATCTACTCGGACAACGCGAAGACATTTAAGCGAGCTATACTGGAGATCGAAACACTGCAAGATATACTGCAAGAAGAGAAAATTCAAAACCTTGCTACACATCAAAATATAATATGGCGCTTTATAGTGGAACGAGCTGCATGGTGGGGTGGATTCTGGGAGCGATTGGTTAGGAGCATAAAAGACTCTTTAAAGTGTTCCATACGCAAGTCAACGCTTACTAAAGAACAGCTACTAACTCTGATAGTTGAAATCGAAGCGACAATAAATACAAGACCTCTGACGTACATTACAGATAATCCGACAGATCTCGAACCTATTACTCCTTCTCACTTCCTGACTGAATATACTTTTTTGACTCTTTCAGGTGATGCCCGATGGTTTAAAAAAGCTAACAGAAACGATATTTGCCAGCTATGGAAGAAACGGCAGAATACCCTTAACAATTTCTGGGAGAGATGGCATTGCGAGTATCTTCAGCAACTGCGGACAGCTCATTATAACACAAATGGTCCATCTTCAACCTTGAAAGTAGGCGATGTTATTCTTATCAATGATAAAGATCTACCTCGAATTCACTGGAAAATGGGGGTGATAAAAGCAGTCTACCCAGGACGTGATGGTCGAATACGGGCGTGTGAAGTTCGATTGCCCAATAAGACAACATTAAGAAGACCGGCGCAGCTTCTGTATCCTTTAGAGATCCAGGATAACCATTCTCGGGGGGAGGATGTTGAAAATTACCCTATAATTTCTTTGTATAACTATAATTTGAAGTCTTATTTTGTATAACTAAGAAGTGAATTGTATAACAGTCTCTTTGCTTATGTATTGTATTCTCTTTCTACATATTGAATTTAGTAGCGAATTGGACTTTCCTATTTGAACACGTTTTTCATAACGCGCTAATTATTTGTTCTCGGGCATTAAATAAAACTACATTTTAAGTTTAGCGGTGGTTTTATTTTAGACATTTTTTTCAGGGTCAGCCTAATCAGTAATTTTAAGAATGTCATGGCTAGGCAGTTTGACCTGATATTTGCTACTGACGCGGGTAGCTTATTAGTTAAACCTAGCCTAATTATAATGTCTACTCTTGACAAATAACACCCCTCTACTACCTACCTTCAATAGACTTACTTCTATTGATTTCAGCACATTTTTGTCTTGTAATAGAAGATGTTTCGAAGATTTACTTAATCCTTTTCAATTTATTTACTTCTTTCTCTAAAAAATCTCCGCCATGGTTCAATACAGAACTCAAACATATACATATATAAATAAAATAGAAATAAATAGAAAGAATAAATCGTAGAAAAGTTGTATGAGGGGGACAAAGACTAAGTCACAAAAATTTACTCATATCCTGTAATGAGTTCAAAAAACTTTCCTCCATACATTATGATGAGTGTATTCAAAGCACGCATACAAAATTCAGTGACCCACCTTGGTATAATTTTTAAGTTTATTAATATGAAGAAAAAACCGAACAACTATCCCAATATAATGCGGTTTAAAGATTTGCTAGTGATGATTCGTCTGAAATTTATAATATGTTCGCTTAATTTTTTGACAATGCGTTTGACACATTAAATTTCAACCTCGAAATAACAACTTCAGTTATATGAAAAACTGCCATAACGTTTCATTCACTATCCCGTCAACTGTAGAAGAGGATATACTTGATCATATTAATAGACCTCCAAATGACTTCACAACGGGTCCTGCAGCATATTTTAAGTCTTGATTTCGTTCCCTGGCAGCTCCGGTGAGAATTATTTTCCACAAATCGCTGGATATTGGTTATTTCCGCAACTATGGAAAAATTCATTTTCATACCTATCCCCAATAAAGATAATAAAAATGAAATTTCTAACTATAGGCCTATTGCAAAATTATCTTTCATGTCCAAGTTATTTGAATCTATCATTTGCTCTGAGCTATGATTTTCCAGTAAGAATTTTCGCTCTTCAAATCAACATGGGTTTATTTCGGGCAGATCTTTAACCATTAATTTTTTGGAATTTGTCTCTAATATCATTGGCGGGTTTGCCAAAAGCTACCATGTAGATTGGATTTGTACAGACTTTAGTAAAGCCCTCGAAAATTTATCTCACTCGGCGACACTGTTTTAAATGGAAAAGTATGGGCTTCCCCAAAATTTCTAGAAAGGACGGAGCCTTACATAGATAACAGAACATACGAAATCTATTTCCGCCATTCCATCTCTAGAGTCTTGAAAGCTTCGTCTGGCGTACCTCAAGGTAGTCCTTTGGGTCCGTTGTTTTTTATTCGATCTATTTACGACATTGTCTCCGTTGAGGGGCATTTCAAAATCTGAATCCCGCCATAGCATTGCGTTTGTACATTTGCTTTGTTAGACTACTTCTTTAATACCGTAGCCCGATCTGGTCTAGTTTTGACTGTACACGCGTTGATCATATCAAGTTTGTTTAGCGGAACTTCCCATGATTTGCTCTTAGGCACCTACCCTGGAATAATTCATTGATTCTTCCCCCATAAGGTGGAAAATTTATTGAAAATTTTAAATGTGCGATGCTTGATTTATATTTAGTTTAACATATTAATACTAACATCGACTAAGTGCTTAAAAGCATACTGTTGTTCAGATAGTCAAATTAAAACAATACACACATCTGTAGTTTCTGTATGAGGTAGAAAGGCATATCTTAAGCTAGTTAAGAACACATAGATAAACGACATAGTCGCAGTCACAAAGGTGAATATACAGTGAATTTAAACATTCATATCTCAAGAACGAAGCAGCACACCATCGCTATTTTTTGTACATAGTTAGATAAGACGTTCAGCTTCAAAAGTAAAATAAAAAGCAAAGTATGAGAAGCCATCAATAGTTAATAATGCTATTGTTTTGGAAAAAAAATGCTATTATTAATAAAAGTTTTTTTCGTTCTGAACCGCTATATATTTTTATGAAAAGTATAAAGCATTAAGCTTCATTTGGCATTTGAATCAGAAAAATCGGTTGCTCCGTAAAATCACGAAATTCAAAAAATATCAAAATATCATCCGTATTAACACAGAGCTCATCGCGCACACAGCTCTTAAATCTTTATGTGAACGCACATTCCTTAATCACTGACTGTGGCTGGCTCTGCTGCTGCTACGATATACGTAAGTACGCCGGATGAGCAGACATCACCCTGCTTAATGCTTGTGGCTGGCTCTGATTCTGCAACGTACATCGACGTGGGCTGGCTGTTGTGAGCTGAGTAGAAAATAAATTCTGAACTGAGCTTTTGGCCCAATTCTCGATCTGTATATAGTCTGTGGTGCAACAGCTATGGACATGGTACACTCAGTTGGAAGAAGCAAAATGTTAGGTTCGCAATATTCCTAATTTCCAACCGGGGATATAGGTTGTGTTCTGTCAAATACTTAGCGGAGCATGGAGGGCAACAGTTGGGAAACGGGTAACGGCAGCTGGGGAGCTTTCCCCCAGCTGCCTTCCACTAACGGTCTTGGAGAGGGTAGGCGTATCTAGAGTAGGAAGCAATGCTATGGAATTAAGTCTAATGAATAACTGTATCATCACGGTCGAAGCCGACATAGGTTTAGAAGGTAAGTTATCATTGTTAGTAGACACGGGATCTACATACATGCAATTTAGTTAAAATAAATCGGGTAAGAAAAGATACACCAGTGCAAACGCAGAAGAAAATAATAATTGGCGGCTTGTTTGGAGCTCAAAGAAGCTCAATAGGGACTTGCGAAGCCAAGATGCGCGTGGGAAATAAGATGGAGACTAGCGAGTTCAATACAATCCAGGAAACGGACTCGATACCTGCGGACGGCATATTGGGAATGGCATTTTTAAGAAACAAGACTACAATTGACTGTGTCAATAAGAAACTGGTAATAAAAGGAGCAGACGAGCACAAGACGAAACTACGTCTTTTTGGAAATATTACAGGTAAAGAAACGGTCATTACATTAGCAAGGGAAAAACGCCTTCAGGAAAAGGTGTACAAGCCACAAATATTAAGAGCTCAAGGGAACTCCCCCAAGTAAAGTGAAACAAAGAATAGTGCATCGAATCGCCGCCTTGAAGAATATCATAACCAGTGTGGAAACAGCGTCCAATAATTTAAGCAAATATCTAGGTTCTCGAGAGCAGTCTCAGAAAGCGAGAAAAACGCGAGATAAGACGAATATCCAAGAAGAGGAGATTAGGAATATACCGGTAGCGGAAAGTCCAGGGCTCCAGCAATGGCCAGAATGTGCCCTGGCTTCAGCATATAGAATAGAGATAAAAACAAAGAAAGAAGTAGGGGCAAGATGGCCAGAGGAGATCTGGGGCCAACCACAAGCAAACGAAATAAAGGAATGGGATAAGGAAGTGGACTATCTCCGCTGACGGCGGTCGAAATTCAATCTCTCCCGACCATTAACTGTGCAGGAGCTTCAGGTGGTAAAAGACCTTGCTTGATAGCACAAAAGCAAGGCAGAACGCGTTTAGGATCACAGGTACACAGCAAGCTGCATTGCGCTTACAGCCAAGAACAGAACAACTGGTAAAAATTCAGGTAGAAAGTAACGATGAACTGTTTTGTATGGCAGAAGAAATCAGTCCGGGGGTATACTGCGGCAATACTATTGTTAGACCAAAGAATGGCCAGGCATATGTAGGTATCGTTAACGCCAGGATGGAGCCAGTTGAAATTGTTAATTTCAGACCCCAGCTGGAAAAGTTAGATAGGTATCTGGTGAAGCCACTGAAGAAGGAGCCAGGTACATTAAAAACAAATCAGCATCGGCTTAAGTTGATTAAACAGTCTGTGGGGCTGGGGAAAGGGCTGAATTCGGAAGAGAAAGAAGCAGTAATGCAAATATGTTACCAATACAGCGATATCTTTCACTTGCCTGGAGATAAGTTGACATACACTCCTACAAAAATGTTCAAACTCCCCTTGATGGCTAATACCGGGCCAATAAATAAAAAACAATACAGAATGGCTGAAGCCCACAGAGAGGAATGCCAGGATCAACTTAAAAAGCTGTTAGAGGAAGACATCCAGTGCTATTAATACCGAAAAAAGGAACCGACGAAGCAGGTAAGCGAAAGTATAGACTGTGCGTTGACTTTCGAGAGCTTAACAAAGTCTGTATCCCCTTTTCTTACCCACTACCACGGATTGATAGGTACTTTACTACCTTAGATCTTGCCAATTGTTATCATCAGGTGTTGGTGGACCCAGAAGATCGCGAAAAGACTGCTCTTAGCACGAATTTCAGCCACTTCCATTACAAGAGATTACCATTCGGTTTAAAAACAGCGCCTCCATTCTTTCAATCTTTATTAAACGGGATATTAACAGGCCTTCAGGGGATTAAATGCTTTGTGTACCTTGATGACGTAGTAATATTTGCGAAAAATTTGGATGAGCATAATGAAAAGCTACGGGAAGTATTTTAACGTTTTAGGGAACATAACTCGAAACTGCAACCTACAAAATGTCAACTCCTGAAAAAGGAGGTAGTATACCTTGGGCATGTTTGCTCAGAGAAGGGTGTACAACCTGACAAACGGTTAGTAGAAGTGGTACAAAACTTCCCACGACCAAAAACAGTGAGACAGGTCCAGTCTTTCTTGGGGCTGGCAAATTACTACCGTAAATTCGTTCCTAATTTTTCAAAGATTTTGGCTTCAATTAATAACCTTTTGAGGAAAAAGGTGAATGTGAGAATTCCTTTAAGGTGATTAAAGATGCTCTAACATCACCACCAGTATTAACTTACCCAAATTTTGATAAGGAATTCACAGTCATCACGGATGCAAATGGGGAGTCACTCGGAGCGGTCTTGGAACAAGAAGGTCGGCCGGTGAGTTATGCCAGCCCCACGTTGAACCAAGCCGAAAAAATTTACTCAATCACGGAACGGGAATTGCTAGCCATTGTATGAGCAGTACGTAATTATAAATGCTACCTGCTTGGAAGACATTTTAAAGTCATAACCGACCATTAACCTCTTCGAGGAATTCTTAAGGTTAAGGACACCACATCTCGCATGGTGAGGTTCCACCAAAAACTGTCGGAGCATGATTTTGAGATTGTCTAGAAGAAGGAAAAAGAAAATGGCAATGCAGATGCACTTAGCAGAATTCCACAAGATATAGACCAAGATGAAGACAAGTGTGGTATGGAGTACCCGTGCTTTGCAATTACCCGAGCGCAAGCTGGAAGAAAGAGAGACGAAGAAAACCAGAAAAAAAAACAGCCTTCTCGAGAATCCGAAGATGAATGGGATGACATAGATGAGACACAAGACCCAAGTGTATAACGGACCCAGGGGACATAGGGATTATATTGAGAGATTTTCATGACTCACGGTTCATATTCTGTTCATGATGGATGATCTCACTAGGTTCGTCGATTTTGTAGCAATACCAGATCAAGAGGCGAATACCGTGGACCAGGCCTTATTTGAACAAATACTTAGTAGATACACATTACCCAAAGAACTTGTAACAGATCAGGGTGCAAATTTTACGGGCGAAGTCATGAAAGCATTGTGCAAATTACTGAAGATTAGGAAACTGTGAACTACCGCTTATCATCCCCAGTCAAATGCAGTAGAAAGACAGCATTCGACACTTGCTAATGCTTATAATAATAACACAATTCATATGGGTACTAAACTGACGGCAATGGAAACCTTGTTCGGGTTTGTATCCGAAGTTCCTAGTACTTTGCCACGTAAAGCAGAGCCAGTGTACAATGCCAACAGGTATCATGCAGTGCTGCGGTTTAAATTACAGAGAGCTTTTGAAATAGCTCGGAAGAATTTACAGAAAAGTAAACTCACGGCAAAAAGGTACTACGACAGATCAACTAGGATAGAACCTCTCCATGTAGGAGACAAGGTTTTGGTCAAAGACTTAGCGCGGACTGGAAAACTAACATCAATTTTTAAGGGACCCTACGAGATAATATACATACATATATATACATATATACATACATACATATACATATAACAATACTCCAAGGCAGAAAACTCAAGCAGGTACACGCGAATCGCTTGAAAAAATTTCAAGATTAATTTTAATTTCAATTTCCTTTTAATTTGACATCCAATTTGCTTTTATTGCTAGCTAATCAATTTAAATTTTCCAGAAATAACATCCCACACACCCAGAGACGCAATAGGAACTGAGGGTCGCAGCAGTTTTTGTTTCTATCCGTCTAGGTTGAGCCAATACCAGCAAGAGAAGCTTTTTGTGTTGTTAGGAGGAGAAAAGGCGAAAGAGGCGGCATAAGTTTTTAAAAAAAAAAACAGGTAAAGAGGTCCTGGAAAAATATATGTATACCTAAGAATTAGTACCATTCAAATACAATAATAAAAAAAAGTAATAATACGCCTTGCGAATAAGAAAATAAGATTAGGAGGTTGCCAGTAGTTTACAGTAGAGATAAGTTTCAGTAGTAATCGGGAACTCCAACACCATGAAGACGGTAATTATGGTAATCTTGGCATCTATAGCGATCATAAATGCAGAGAATGTGGGTTACACCATACAGCCGATAGCAGATTCCAGAGTACTATTTGAACAAATAGGGAAGGTCAACTTTTATACCAAGCATTGGACCATCTTGTCGAAACTAGAGGTACCTGATTTATCGAAGGAGTTTGTATTCGCCAACAAATCCAGCAATCTCATCACGCGACTATGTTCCCAGATCAGTCATTCCGGAATAGTCAAATGCGAGGTAGCAGCAAAGGAGGTAATAAGCTGGGTAGCTAAAATCAAACGACAACATGAGGAACTAGCCCATCATACGCACGAAGAAGAGACAGTTCGTCGCAAAAGACGTTCCTTCTTTGATGGAATAGGATCAATGTTCAAGACCCTATTCGGAACGATGGATCACGCAGATTCAGAGGAGATACGTGCATCATTAGACGAGATAAACGGAAAAGAGAACCGGACGTTTAACCTCCTCAAAGAACAGACTACTGTAGTAAAATCAACTCTGGACCTATTTAACGTATCGCGGGTTCAAGCGGCAATAGAACGAGAGGAGTTGAAAAATAAGATTTCAGCTATCATCAAAATGCAGAGAAATGAAAGCGAAGAGCTAGCCGCATTACAGCTGAGACTAGAGCTGAACGAAATCATTACAATGATGCTTCTCCAACTACGAGAAATCAGTGACTCTTTAGATACTTTATCAGATATGCTGGTCTCACTAAGCATGGGAAAGCTACACCCACTAATAATCCATGCGAAGGAGATAACAGAAATCATGCGTAATGCCACCCGACAATTGGACCTGGATGAGAGATTTCAAAACTTTCAAATTCTAAACCAGATTGCGAAGGTAGAAGCTCTGCAAATATATCAACAAATATTGGTTAAAATTGAGATTCCTCAACCTCAACGAACATCATTTGATCTACATAAAGTATATACAATACCGGCAGCAGTAGGTGAGGACAGTATGTGCTGAGTCATCCGCAACATAACAAATGCCAGAAGATCTTGACCAGCGCGGACAATCCACAACTACTGTGTCCACAGCTGAGTCCAACAATCACTGCCATAGGAGACAACTGTGTACTGAACCTTTTCCGGAGTTTTAATGTAAGCACTAGGGCATGCAAAGAAAGAATAGTTCCAAAATGGAATAGCCTAGTTAGAATGGTGACTAAAAATTACTGGCTCTTCGTTATGTCTGATGAGACTAAGCTGGAGGTAAATTGCAGGAACATGCCAACTGCGATAGGAAAGCTGTCATCCACAGGTGTGTTAACTACAGAGGAACAGTGTCATCTGCAGATAGGATATTGGTTGATAGACTCAGAGGGCACCGCGAGGCGCAACATAACACTTTGGCAGCCAACTAGTTCAGAACTCCCAGCCTGGGATGTCATCACAATGCAAACCAAATCACGGAAATCAGAAATTTTAGAAGATAAAAAAATGAAGTAAAGCTGTTAGCAACCGACAACTTTAATCAGGCATGGAGGGATCAGGAAGCTGATATAAATAGGGTTCAGGAAGCCATCAAGCAGGAGGAAACCATCAGGCAAGTTATTCCTCATCATATACACCTAGCAACTACATCAATTACGGGGTGTTTATGCATCGTCACTCTTGCAATATTAGCAGGCATTTTGATCCACCTGAGACGTTGGAAGAAGAGACAGACAATGAAGAGCACCAGTCGACTGTCGAGATTGCCGACCATCCAGATGTCTAAACCAGTGTATGCAAAAGGAGTCATCGCTGGAAGAACCAGAAGCGAACATTAGCATCGAGATCACCCCCACAACAGCCAATATACCTACAATATCCCTGCCAAACGTCGTGAAAAAACAACTGGTACAGTTGGAGTGACCATATTAGGGTAGTAGAAAATTTATAAATAGAAGTAGTAGGACAGGTTCCTGAAGCCAGAAGTACTATGTGTCACACCGCATTAACGCCATCACAGAACTTTTTACTACAGCGGTACTCAAATTTAAACACACATCTTAGAGTCGTTTCGTACTGTCAGCGATTTATCAGAAATTTAAAACACCATAAGGTCAATAAATCGACTGGGTTTCTCACAACTAAAGAATTGGATGAAGCCCAGAATGCTTCCACAAGCAGAGACCTTCATAGAAGAAATGCAGGCCTGTAACACAAGTGGATGCTTACCACAACAGAGTACCTTCAAGAAACTCAACCCCTTCCTGGACGATGACTGATCCTTCGAGTAGGCGGTCGATTAACAGAGGCTGACATCAATTTTTCACAAAAACATCCAATAATACTTCCGAAACAGCACGTCTTTACTGATCTACTGGTACCCACACTACATCTTACATACATGCATGCTGGACCAAGATTACTTCTCAGCGTTATCAGCCAAAGGTATTGGATTATTGGTGTACGTCACCTTGTTCGTCGCATAGTTTACAAATGCATTCAATGTGCTCGTCAACGAGCATAGACCGCTACACAACAAATGTCCTCACTTCCCAGACCTCGAGTCCGACCGAGTCGTCCATTTTCTAATTCAGGTGTCTACTACGCTGGCCCCATTCTTCTTCGAACTTGGAAGGGCCGTGGAGCTAAGACCATCAAAGCTTACATCTGTTTGTTCGTGTGCTTAGCAACTAAAGCTTTGCACCAAGAAGATATCAGCGACCTCTCAACAGACGCCTTTCTGGCAGCGTTCAAGCGATTTGTATCTCGTAGAGGTTATTGTGCAAACATTTGGAGCGACAATGTTATGGTCGTAGCGTATTGCCTATAGCAATATGCTACACGTACTGAAGCGTGTAGGCCGGCTGCGTCAAACAAAATAAAAACGAACGCACACCGACCGAGAGTAATGCTTCCTCACGCTCAGGTGCCATGGTGACATGACTGAAAGGTAAGAAGAAGGCAATCGATCTGCCATTTTCGTAAAAGTGCAAGAATGGGAAAAGTCCCAGACAATTTTGATCAAAAGTTCTAGGCGGCATCCAGTCAAAAAGAGTAATAATTTTTACATAAATTTTGTTCGGCTAAGTTAAATCTCTAAACAATTTTAGAATTTCCAAAAAAGTAACGTTGGGAAAGGAATAAAATCCACAAGTAATCGTGTGATCTTGAAGTGTTTTGAGAAGAAAGATCAAGGAAATCTGCGTCACAGAGCAGGGAATAAGGATATATAAATATAAAAACGCTTCGGCGTAGGAGATAAAGAGGATGACTAATTGCCGAAATTCGAGCCATCCGAGCATTTAAAGATTCACTGGGACATTTGCAAGTAAGGAGTAAGAATTATTAAGATGAGTTGTCACGACAATGAGGTAGGCTGGAATTATTGCTGGGAAAAATTTGGCCAGAACAATTTGCTAGAATAGATTTGAACTAATATCTAGGAAGAATTTAATTTACTGTTATTAATAATAGCAAAGCATTTTTAAAATGCTCCTCTTTGTTTAAACATTTATTTTTATGACTCAGAACACCTCATTTGATTTATATCATAATATATATCTAATTATCTATATACGCATATTAAAGAAACAAAAAATATTAAATTGATTAAAGAAAGTAATGGCATTGCTAGAAAGCTTTACTAGATTAGGTTTGAACTAAGGTCTAAGAAGAATTTACTTTATTAGTGTAGAATTTTGCCGAGTGAATGATTATAGCATATTTATATTTATATTTCAGGGTTCTTTGGAATATGTTATTAGTATGTATTATCGAAAGGAAGACAAGTTGAATTCAGTATAGCCTTTCCTTTAAATTCAGTAATAATCAAAATTTACGATAGTTAAAAAGCAGGACTCTTTAGTTATTGAATATTCTTCAAGAAGTATGCAGTTCAAAATTTTTATGAGATACTATTAGAATGGTTTTCGGAAGAAGTCCAATTAGATTCGAGGTTAGTGACATATTACCAACAGAAATTTTCCCAAGTCTATGAACTCAAACTTGATAAAAGTACTGGTCGAAGCAGATCGGAAACCAATTTGATACGATACAATTTACGAATTTATAAATTGCTGAATAGATCGATTAGCTTCATATACGAAAATACTGCGCCATCAAAAGGGAGAGCCGGGAATAAAAATACCGGTTTAATTAAAATAATATAGCTCTACTAGAATAGAAGTTATTTTTTTTCCTGCATATATATAATTAAACACTTTCGAGCAGTGATTCAGTGGAACATCCAAGGAGGCGCCTCTGCGGTGATCATATAACAAATGTAAGTGATTCTTTTTTTTACTTTTCACATATTGATTTAGTTATATTCAATGGTACATGCGCAATCCCTGCATTCTGCAGTATATTTGAATACATTTTTATTATATGTATATAAATTTCCACAAACAGACATTTTTAACTAAAAACTAAGACAGAAGGTTTAACATAGGTTTGGATATTTATTCAACCCTATTAGCAGAAAAATAAATTCAGTAATTTAAGCAGTACTCTGTGGAGTGCAAAAGAAAAATAATAATAAAAAAAATTAATCTTAATCTCGCGAAACTTTTTGGTTATGATGCGTCACTAGTATAGCGGGGACACTCTCCCTGGGAAAGACTTACCTTATAGCATGTTAGTCCAAGAGGTAGGATATTGTAAGCTGCAATGATGTATATTAACTTTGTAAAGAATTTTTGTTGTTGAAATGAATTTTATAACGTTATGAGGAAGTACAGTGTCAATTCATTTCTCCTTCCACTCTTCTGAAGCCCTCTGCATGGAGGTCATCTAGGTTCGCCTAGTCCGCTCTGGTCTCTCCTCACAGGTCAACAAAGGGACTTTGGACAATTGTGCCACCCAAAGTCAATGGGAGGATGGGGCGTGGCAAAGAAGGCAGACCATCTGCGCCTTCACTGGAATGCAGGTAAGTGACGTAAGGGTCCCTTCAGGACCGAGTGTGTGTTGGCTTGTTGCTTGTAGGCACGAAAATCTTTTTTGATTATGGTTGGTGACAAGCGGCAGGTTATTTCGGGAACTCCCCCCACACTCTCCGCCACCCTTAGCCGAGGTGCTAGCGTGCCGCCCTTTACTAACGCTGTCATCGAGCTCATGCTGACAGTTTGGACTTCACGTCCTAACCAATCACTCATCAACATAATACCATAACAAAATGGCGCCCAACGTGGGGCCACCTCAGTCAACTTCGGTGTCTAAATGTGTTTGACACTGGGGACTGAGACTACTTGAGAGGTGGACATTTGGTTTATAGCTAAATCGTCTGACTCAGTAGTCTCATATCTAGTGAAGGATACATGCGGACCTGAGGTTTGACTGGTCTTGTTAGTATGAAATTGTTGTAACGTAAAGTTTTTGAAAGTTTTATTGAAAGTTTCAAAGTAAAGTAAAGTTAAAGTAAAGTTTTTGAGATTTCCATTTTTTTTGATTTGTATTGATTAAAGTAACGTAATATTTTGAAAGGTGTGAAAGTTTTTGAGAATTTTTTTGAATGATCTTTCCCGCTGGCCTTCTGTCATGGAAATGGTAGGTGGCCTCACAAAATTTTTTGCGTGAGCTCTCACGGAGACATGTCTCTGTTGGCCAACTGGCTGGACAGAGTCGTGAATCTGTGAGACGACTTTTTGGCTTTCAGCTAATTAGTTGACCAGATTCATGACTCTGCCCGGTTGGAAGGTCAGCTGGACACGACGATCAGGTGAAGGGGAAGGAAAGAGTTGTTGGAGGATGGAAGTGATGCTGGAGACCTTCAGTAATCAGGAGCTGGCATACTGCTAACTGCCTGGCTGAAGACTCTCCAGTATCATTTTCCGTCTCTAGCTTCTCCAACCCGATTCTTCCCAGATTTCTGTGGGAGCTCCACATATTTTTCAATGCACACACTCACGTCACTTGCCTATATCCGGTTTCTGACCTTGGAAGGGAGAGAGCGACCTGACCTCTTATGTGAGAGTTAGCTTCTGGAAGTGAAGGAGGAATTGTATGATTTTTGAAAAAAAAAAAAAAAATTTTAACGCTTGAACTGCCTCCGATCTTTGGATTCTTCGTAATTTTCAGATTTTGTGAAGATTTTTAGTCGACGAAGTTATTAACTCTTCCCGACATTGGTTTTTTCGTTTTGGGATTCATCCTTTATACTATCTCGATTTAAGGAGCCTAAATTAACTCTTCGAATCTTTGTTTTTCTAAATTTTTTTTCAATTTCTTCAAACGTTTGGGAAGATATTTCCTGGAATTATAGTATCTTGTCCCAACTTTCAAACTTCTAAATTTAGTAGGGGTATAAAATAGCGCGGAAGTCTCTTGATGGTATATAGAAGCTTTCTCTTTTATTTATGGTAATTATTTAGAAGACAAAAACGGTATATTTATGAGAATATTTTGAATTTTGTAGTTAAGAAAATTTTAATATTATTTATCGGTCCAGTAGTTCGTTTTCGTAGGAATGTACAATACTTTGCCTAAATTAACTCTTCGAATCTTTGTTTTTCTAAATTTTTTTTCAATTTCTTCAAACGTTTGGGAAGATATTTCCTGGAATTATAGTATCTTGTCCCAACTATCAAACTTCTAAATTTAGTAGGGGTATAAAATAGCGCGGAAGTCTCTTGATGGTATATAGAAGCTTTCTCTTTTATTTATGGTAATTATTTAGAAGACAAAAACGGTATATTTATGAGAATATTTTGAATTTTGTAGTTAAGAAAATTTTAATATTATTTATCGGTCCAGTAGTTCGTTTTCGTAGGAATGTACAATACTTTTCCTACATCTGAAGGCGCTTCGTTGCTTACTGCATATACAGGGTGTCCCGAATTAGGATGGCCATATGAAAGGAGGTGATAGTACTCACCTAGTCGAACCAAAAATTGTATGGCTGGGGGGGGGGGGGCATATCAACCGTTTAGGAGTTACAGGGTGATTATGAAAAAAAGGTAGTTTTTTACAAATCACCCTGTATATTCAAAAGTATAGGGCGCACGGTCACAGTTAAAGGCTCATTGCATGCAGAACTGCATGACCTTTCCAACGACTGCTCAACCAGCCCCGTACCACTCTCACCTCAAGAATAATGGTTGTCTAAACTAAATATTTCGGATTTTCTTACCTTTTTTTTAAATTTAATCTCTATTATTTTTGCAAAACGGTCGTTAAAATAACTGTTTTTTATAAAAACTGTAAACTGTAGACTGTCCTCTTTAAGTTGACCTATTACATCCTATGTGCCAACACTTGACTTACCACCGTTGACAATTCCACCACCTAGTCGACGATCACTCTCTCCTGGAATGCTAGATCTACATTCAAGAACTTTTACCAATCCTAACTCGCGACGAAATAGCCCACTGCCTTCTGGCAGTGGACAGACCTCATCTTTTTTGATTATGGTTGGTGAAAGCGGCAGGTTATTTCGGGAACTCCCCCCCCCCCCCCCCCACACTCTCCGCCACCCTTAGCCGAGGTGCTAGCGTGCCGCCCTGTACTAACGCTGTCATCGAGTGATCTGTCAGCTCATGCTGGCAGTTTGGACTTCACGTTCTGACCAATCACTCATCAACATAATACCATAACAATAATGGGACAAATTTCATTGGCGCTGCTCGGGAGTTAAGACCAGTAGCAGATCTCATCCGATCTTCAGATCATCAAGCAAGAGTATTGAAGGAATTTACCAGCCGAGGCATCAACTGGAGTTTCATTCCACCGTCTGCTCCACATTTTGGCGGCCTGTGGGAAGCAGGCATAAACTCTGTAAAGTTCCATTTAAAAGGAACAATTGGAAATGTTATGCTGACCTTCGAAGAGTTTACAACACTACTTTGCCAAATTGAAGCATGCCTCAATTAGAGACCTCTCTCAGTAGCACCAACACAAACAGACCAAGCCAGCATACTCACTCCCAATCATTTCCTCATCGGGGGGCCAGTAATGACCGTTCCGGAAGTAGCTCTAGATGACATCAATCGTTTATCACGATGGCAATACACGCAATCTCTCCAGCAGTCGTTTTGGAAACAGTGGAGCAAAGATTATCTAACTATACTTCAGACTCGATGGTAAGATAAGGCTCATAATATTCAACCCAATATGGTAGTGATCATCAAGAATAATAATCTTCCTCCGTCTAAATAGTTAATGGATCGAATATTGGACGTAGGTACATCCTGGACCTGACAACCTTGTCAGAGTGGCTTCAGTTTTAACTCAGAATGGCACTATCAAACGTCCAATCTTAAAACTGTGTCCCTTACCTTTGGAAGAACTTGAATCGTGTTGAAAAGAATCCTTTCAAGGCGGGCGGCAGTAGTATATAAGTTAAACAAATCGCAAGTCTTTTATTTAAAACCTAAATATTAACCAGCATATGATACAGTCCGCAACAGTTGCTTTAAAACAGTATGCTGTAATACTTCGAAAAAAGAATTATAGTGTTAAATACTACAAAAGTGGTAGATACAAGGAGCTTAGTGCTTTTTGATATAATATAATAAGTACTACTTCAATCATTAAAACTAGAATAATTTCGCAACATTAAAGCTATTATAGTGACAAAAAATTCAAATATAAAAGAGAAATTACTGATAAAAAACTATTAGTTAGGAAACTAAAAACTAAAACTAAAAAACTAAAAAATAATATGATCCACAGCGGAAAATAATTAAAAAGAGAGAAAGCGAAATTGAAACAGGATCAAATTGAAGTTCAAATTGAAAAAAGAAGAGAAAACGATTTCAAGGAAGCTCAAATAACTTGTCTGATCTCATAGAGCGAAAGATGTCAACATTATTAAGATATAAGTTATATTCCTTTTGGAGTCTAAAAATTGGCGACTTAGCTAATAGCTTTAAGATTAGTTCTACTAGAGGGCAAATTGAATAGGACTTGGAGTCTGAAAGGACGTGCAGGTACATAAAGATCAATTCTGGACAGAAGGCAAGGTCAGCAGATATCTCCATTTAAAACTTTGAAGAGAAGCACAGCATCCAAAAAGATTCTTCGATTAGCTTAAGTCGGTAGATTAAGCCTACTTAGTCTGTCATGATATTCGAGAGACACATAATTAAATTTAAACATAAGAAGCCTTGTAAATTTTCTTTGAACAGATACTATTTGAGCTTAGTATGAAGCATAGAAAGGGCTCCATACTTGGCAGGCATATTCAACAATACTTCTCACCAAAGAAATAAATAACGTTACAATAGATGACGTACACTTAAATGATTTCGTAGTACGAAAAATGAAACCCTCAAGACGGAATGCCTTTGATGTTATAAAATTAATATGGGAGGAGAAAAGTAACTTGTGTTCAAAAGCTCTGACGATATATTTATTTTTAATGGCATAATCGAAAAGAATGTGTTCCAGCTTCCTAGTATAAGTTATCACCTTGTACTTATCAATATTAAGTTCCACACCAGTTCGGCAGTTCTATCAGATCTTCCTGCATGCGGAGACAGTCTTCAACAGTATTGATTACACGGAAAGTTTTAGCATCAGTAGTAGAGTAGACAGTTAGAATTTAATTGGGAGGGAAGGTCATTTATATAGGTCAAGGATATGAAAGGTCCAAGAACGGTCCCTTGTGGAACACCAGATGTTTGCTTGTAGGAAGCAGAACTGAATCCGTTAAAGACTACAATACTTTCTCTGTCCATTAGATACGATGAGAACCAAGCAATAGTGCTATTGCAAAAGTCCACTTGTTCCATTTTGACCAATGCACTTTTATTAATTTTATCGAATGCTTTTGAAAAGTCGATATAAGCACAATCAACTTGTTTAGCTATGTCTAAGGTACAGGCAACTGTATCTGTAAACAAGGATAAGTTGGTTACAGTTGATCTACCGGTGTTGCTTTTCGGTGATATAGTTTTTAGTCTACTGGAAAAGTTGACTATAATCAATCTTTTCAAAAATGAATGCTAAGCTATTTGAAATGGAAATCTAGGATCGCAAGATTTAAAAATGGAAGTAAGAAAGCAATGCTTCAATAGTTTAGGGAAGGTGCTGTTAATAATGGACAAATTAAATAATTGACTAATAGGTTCAGCTAACGTATGTGAACATTGTTTGTAAAGGATATTATGAATTTTGTCTGGTCCAGGGCACTTCTCACAGTCAAGCACTTCCAAAATATTAAGAACTTCTTGAAAGGATACATCGGATAGAGAAACGTCTTCTGGACCGATATTAGAACTAGATGTCGGAAATGTCGTAATAGGATCACTATTTGTAAAAACGGATGCAAAATGCTTGGAGAACTATGATAATCACCTTGTTTGAAATTCCTTGATTTGGTTATGGCATCACGTGCTGCTTTAGTAATAAAAAGAGAGATAGTTATATCTAACTGTGGGTGATGAGGTTTATACGAGAAATAGGGCATATTGAAAGGGAAACGTTAATCTTATCAAAAGAGATATTGGTCCATATCAAATCTTAAAGTCTATTATTATAATTGAAAATATTGTTGTACTGCTTTAGATCACTTAGCGACATGTTACTAAGAGAATGAGCAGATATGCTATAAGCTTCAAAAGCTTGCATCATACCGTCACACGCTTCAAGTTTAAGTAACTAAGGCAGATTGGAATCTCCGATGGCCAAGAAATTAGCGTTGAGGGGGAGCTGCAATGCTTTCTCGCTGATATTTGAAAAAAAATAGCGTCGTAAGTAGGAAAGAAAGATTGCGGCGGGATGTACAAACAAGATATATGTAATATACAATTGTTTTCTTTTATTATAGCCCAAATAACCTCATGAGCAGTTTCATAAGAGGGAATACGAAATGACTTTAATCTGTTGTGAATTGCAATGAGATAACCGCCTCCATCCTTAGCTCCAGAAGCCGCAAAGTCTCTGTCCCTTCTATAAACTGCGTATCTGGCATAAAATACTTCACTGCTATACATGGTGTTCCAAAAAATAGTGATAATCGGAAGCCTGGAGGTAGAGCGTCCCTTGGGGAACCCAAATTAACCCCATGTATGTTCTACGGTTTTTTGTAGTTTTCGAGTTATTACAAATTTTCGAGATTTTTCGCTAATTACATGTTGCAAGGTAATTTTGGTCTTGGCGGTCGAAGAAAGTGAGATAGGCACTTATTTTTTTTTCCGAAATAGCTTAACAGTGCATCTGTTGTATTTAAAAACATTTATTTCAGTACACTTCACCATTGTCTCAAAAAGTAATGTTGATTTTTTTCTTTTACCAAAACAAAAACTAACTTGAATGTTCTATGGCAATTTTAAGAAAAAAGTTCCATATTTTTTTTTTTGAAACTAGTTCAAAAACTTCCTTAGTTCATCGACTTTACATGGCCCAGATTATATCAAGTTATCTCAACGGCATCATACTTAAATTTCGATTCAGATTGTACTAAGTGTAAAATTTAACAATTTTAATTGGGAAGTAAAAACAAGTAAAACTGAAAATTAAATAAAAATAATTATTTTATTGTGAAAAATTTCAAAAAGTTTTGAAAATGTCTACCTTCTTTTTCGACAAATAACCGACAACGGCGGAAAAAATTCTCTTTCAGTCGATTGAGTGCTTGTCTGTTTCTTTTGATGTTTTCTTCCGCCGCACTTAATATACTCGACAAATCTGCCAATTTTCTACATTCTTTACAATAAACCAGCTCCTTGTAGTAGCCCGAGTATTTTGTTTTGCTTACGAACTTAGATTTTGATTAATACTTGGAATTGTGACCTTGGCGATAATTCTGGACTACGAAATCATGAGCTATTTACCGAATGAATACGCGGAACTGCACTTTTATTATGGCTGGGCAAGAGGGAACGCTTCGGAAGCAGCAAGACTCTACAGTTAACATGTAGAACCAGAGGTGGGCCTCAGCCTGAAAATTTTCCGGATTATCGTATGATCGCGAGAGTACATAACGCCTACATGGAAGGTCGTAACCCTGGAACCAGACTTGGCCGACCGAATGTAATTAGAGACCCTGAGATAGGGGTGCAGTTGTTGAGGAAGTTGTCAGAGATCCATCATGCAACGTGAGGGATGTGGAGCGACGAACTGGAATTTCGAAATCACGAGCACATCGTATACTCAGAGACGTCGGATATCATCCATACCATATTCAAAAGGTTCAACAATTGAAACCAGAGGATTATCCCAGAAGAGTGCCATTTTGCCAAGAAATGCTGAGAAGACAGGCCGAGAACGAAAACTTTTTTGATTCAATTTTGTGGACTGATGAATCACACTTTCGACGCAATGGTATTTTCAATATTCACAATTATCATTCGTGGAGTCTTGAAAATCTGCAACTAGTACGTGAATCAAATTTCCAAGAACAATTTAGTGTAAATCTTTGGTCTTGAATAGTGAAAGGGCAGTTGATAGGCCCGTTTCAATTACCAGATCGTTTAAATGGTGAGTCCTACCTCCAGTTTTTGACAGAAAACCTTAATGGACTGTTAGAGGATGTTGATTTAGAAATACGAAGAAATATGTTATTTCAAAATGACGGTGCTCCGTGCCACTATGACAACGCCGTGAGGAATTACTTAAATCAAATATTTGAAGGAAAATGGATTGGCCGCGGTGGGCCCATCGCGTGGCCTCCACGGTCACCCGACTTAAATCCAATAGATTTTTTTGTTTGGGGCTACTACAAGGAGCTGGTTTAATGTAAAGAATGCAGAAATTTAGCAGATTTGTCGAGTAGATTAAGAGCGGCGGAAGAAAACATCAAAAGAAACAGACAAGCACTCAATCGACTGAAAGAGAATTTTTTCCGCCGTTGTCGGTTATGTGTCGAAAAGGAAGGTAGACATTTTGAAAACTTTTTGTAATTTTTCACAATACAATAATTATTTTTATTTAATTTTCAGTTTTACTTGTTTTTACTTCCCAATTAAAATTGTTAAATTTTACACTAAGTACAATCTGAATCGAAATTTAAGTATGATGCCGTTGAGATAACTTGATAAAATCTGGGCCATGTAAAGTCGATGAACTAAGGAAGTTTTTGAACTATGTAGTTTCTAAAAAAAAAAATATGCCACTTTTTTCTTAAAATTGCCATAGAACATTCAAGTTAGTTTTTGTTTTGGTAAAAGAAAAAAATCAACATTACTTTTTGAGACAATGGTGAAGTGTACTGAAATAAATGTTTTTAAATACAACAGATGCACTGTTAAACTATTTCGGAAAAAAAAATAAGTGCCTATCTCACTTTCTTCGACCGCCATGACCAAAATTACCTTACAACATGTAATTAGCGAAAAATCTTGAAAATTTGTAATAACTCGAAAACTACAAAAAACCGTAGAACATACATGGGGGTAATTTGGGTTCCCCGAGGGACGCTCTACCTCCAGGCTTCCGATTATCACTACTTTTTGGGACACCCTGTATACACACGTTTGTAGAAATGTCTCTGTTAAGCAAATTATATCGTATATATTTGAAAGTACCGCTAATTTTGTGCTTTCAGTTTTAGAGTGAAGTCCTCTGACGTTATAATAGTTTTACGTGCAATAGAAACAGACGACTGGTGACATCTACTGGCAATGAACAACTTCAGATTCGGAGAGTAAATGACTTCAGGTTCGGAGAATCGATTATGAAAGTTCAGGAATAGAACAAATAGAATAGTCTAGAAGCTTTTGGAATAGAACACTCCAGAATAATCCGGAGTGTTTCTAGGGTATAAATATAACAGTTGTCATCGCCAGAAAAAGAGTCTTGTCTTAGACGTTGCAGTGTTAAGAAGCGAAAGCAATAAAGAAGCGATAGTGTGTACTTAGATTGCGATAATTGAAAGTACAGTGTTAGCGATAATTAGAGTTGAGTTGATTAAATAAATGTTTGTCAACTTTATATGGTTTAAGTGTAATAAAGAACTTATATATTAATTATTTAATATTGTGTTTTAAATAACGAACCAAAGGCCACGCTCGCAACAACTGGTGTCAGAAGTGAAATATATTTGAGAAATAAAGTGGTGGCAATTGACCGAAAAATTAAAAGTGTGATTAATTTTGTGGAATTGTGTTAAATTTTAAAAGTTCTGGAAAATAATTTATATTCAACTGTGAGTGAATTACTACAGTAATGGAGCGCAAAGTGCAGGAGCTTCGAATACAGGATTTGAAAGTGGAGCTAGGGAACCGCTCATTACAAACGACAGGTGCAAAGAAAGTTCTAGTCGAGCGACTTAGACAAGCTTTGATAGCGGAAGGAAAGAATCCTGAGACATTTGTTTTCGAAGAGAACTTGGAAGGAACTGAATTTGAAGAAGAGCCTGAGATGAAAATGGAACAGCTTTTGAGTATTTTAATGAACAAAATGGAAGCCCGTTTTGATGAACAAAAGAATTCTCTCGAGGAACAAAAGAATTCTCTGGAATCACGTTTAGATGAACAGAAGAAATCTATGGACGAACAAAAGAATTCTCTCGAGGAACAAAAGAATTCTCTGGAATCACGTTTAGATGAACAGAAGAAATCTATGGAAGCCCGTTTTGATGAACAAAAGATTGATTTTGAGGAACAAAAGAAATCTCTGGAAACCCGTTTGGACGAACAAAAGATCTCTTTGGAGAATTGTCTAGAATCTCGTTTGGAGGAACAGAAGACTTTCCTGAAAAACTCATTAGACGAACAAAATTTGAAAATTGAAGGAATCGAGCAGGAAGTGGCGGAAGCTCAACAAAAAGTCACCGAGCAGCTTGACAGTTTTAAATCAGATCTGGAAAGAATAAAGCATCGTCAGCCCCTAAGCGGAGCAACTGAAACATCCGGTGCAGGTAGAATGAAACCTCCCATATTTGATGGACAAAATTCGTGGCATATCTTCAAGAGACAATTTGAGGCAGCTTCAGAGGTAAATGGATGGAATGATGAAGACAAAGCTATAGCTCTGGTGTTAGCACTTCGAGGTCCTGCGTCAGAACTCTTACAAACTGTACCGATTGAAAATCAACGTAATGGTGACATGACTGAAAGGTAAGAAGAAGGCAATCGATCTGCCATTTTCGTAAAAGTGCAAGAATGGGAAAAGTCCCAGACAATTTTGATCAAAAGTTCTAGGCGGCATCCAGTCAAAAAGAGTAATAATTTTTACATAAATTTTGTTCGGCTAAGTTAAATCTCTAAACAATTTTAGAATTTCCAAAAAAGTAACGTTGGGAAAGGAATAAAATCCACAAGTAATCGTGTGATCTTGAAGTGTTTTGAGAAGAAAGATCAAGGAAATCTGCGTCACAGAGCAGGGAATAAGGATATATAAATATAAAAACGCTTCGGCGTAGGAGATAAAGAGGATGACTAATTGCCGAAATTCGAGCCATCCGAGCATTTAAAGATTCACTGGGACATTTGCAAGTAAGGAGTAAGAATTATTAAGATGAGTTGTCACGACAATGAGGTAGGCTGGAATTATTGCTGGGAAAAATTTGGCCAGAACAATTTGCTAGAATAGATTTGAACTAATATCTAGGAAGAATTTAATTTACTGTTATTAATAATAGCAAAGCATTTTTAAAATGCTCCTCTTTGTTTAAACATTTATTTTTATGACTCAGAACACCTCATTTGATTTATATCATAATATATATCTAATTATCTATATACGCATATTAAAGAAACAAAAAATATTAAATTGATTAAAGAAAGTAATGGCATTGCTAGAAAGCTTTACTAGATTAGGTTTGAACTAAGGTCTAAGAAGAATTTACTTTATTAGTGTAGAATTTTGCCGAGTGAATGATTATAGCATATTTATATTTATATTTCAGGGTTCTTTGGAATATGTTATTAGTATGTATTATCGAAAGGAAGACAAGTTGAATTCAGTATAGCCTTTCCTTTAAATTCAGTAATAATCAAAATTTACGATAGTTAAAAAGCAGGACTCTTTAGTTATTGAATATTCTTCAAGAAGTATGCAGTTCAAAATTTTTATGAGATACTATTAGAATGGTTTTCGGAAGAAGTCCAATTAGATTCGAGGTTAGTGACATATTACCAACAGAAATTTTCCCAAGTCTATGAACTCAAACTTGATAAAAGTACTGGTCGAAGCAGATCGGAAACCAATTTGATACGATACAATTTACGAATTTATAAATTGCTGAATAGATCGATTAGCTTCATATACGAAAATACTGCGCCATCAAAAGGGAGAGCCGGGAATAAAAATACCGGTTTAATTAAAATAATATAGCTCTACTAGAATAGAAGTTATTTTTTTTCCTGCATATATATAATTAAACACTTTCGAGCAGTGATTCAGTGGAACATCCAAGGAGGCGCCTCTGCGGTGATCATATAACAAATGTAAGTGATTCTTTTTTTTACTTTTCACATATTGATTTAGTTATATTCAATGGTACATGGGCAATCCCTGCATTCTGCAGTATATTTGAATACATTTTTATTATATGTATATAAATTTCCACAAACAGACATTTTTAACTAAAAACTAAGACAGAAGGTTTAACATAGGTTTGGATATTTATTCAACCCTATTAGCAGAAAAATAAATTCAGTAATTTAAGCAGTACTCTGTGGAGTGCAAAAGAAAAATAATAATAAAAAAAATTAATCTTAATCTCGTGAAACTTTTTGGTTATGATGCGTCACTAGTATAGCGGGGACACTCTCCCTGGGAAAGACTTACCTTATAGCATGTTAGTCCAAGAGGTAGGATATTGTAAGCTGCAATGATGTATATTAACTTTGTAAAGAATTTTTGTTGTTGAAATGAATTTTATAACGTTATGAGGAAGTACAGTGTCAATTCATTTCTCCTTCCACTCTTCTGAAGCCCTCTGCATGGAGGTCATCTAGGTTCGCCTAGTCCGCTCTGGTCTCTCCTCACAGGTCAACAAAGGGACTTTGGACAATTGTGCCACCCAAAGTCAATGGGAGGATGGGGCGTGGCAAAGAAGGCAGACCATCTGCGCCTTCACTGGAATGCAGGTAAGTGACGTAAGGGTCCCTTCAGGACCGAGTGTGTGCTGGCTTGTTGCTTGTAGGCACGAAAATCTTTTTTGATTATGGTTGGTGACAAGCGGCAGGTTATTTCGGGAACTCCCCCCACACTCTCCGCCACCCTTAGCCGAGGTGCTAGCGTGCCGCCCTTTACTAACGCTGTCATCGAGCTCATGCTGACAGTTTGGACTTCACGTCCTAACCAATCACTCATCAACATAATACCATAACAAAATGGCGCCCAACGTGGGGCCACCTCAGTCAACTTCGGTGTCTAAATGTGTTTGACACTGGGGACTGAGACTACTTGAGAGGTGGACATTTGGTTTATAGCTAAATCGTCTGACTCAGTAGTCTCATATCTAGTGAAGGATACATGCGGACCTGAGGTTTGACTGGTCTTGTTAGTATGAAATTGTTGTAACGTAAAGTTTTTGAAAGTTTTATTGAAAGTTTCAAAGTAAAGTAAAGTTAAAGTAAAGTTTTTGAGATTTCCATTTTTTTTGATTTGTATTGATTAAAGTAACGTAATATTTTGAAAGGTGTGAAAGTTTTTGAGAATTTTTTTGAATGATCTTTCCCGCTGGCCTTCTGTCATGGAAATGGTAGGTGGCCTCACAAAATTTTTTGCGTGAGCTCTCACGGAGACATGTCTCTGTTGGCCAACTGGCTGGACAGAGTCGTGAATCTGTGAGACGACTTTTTGGCTTTCAGCTAATTAGTTGACCAGATTCATGACTCTGCCCGGTTGGAAGGTCAGCTGGACATGACGATCAGGTGAAGGGGAAGGAAAGAGTTGTTGGAGGATGGAAGTGATGCTGGAGACCTTCAGTAATCAGGAGCTGGCATACTGCTAACTGCCTGGCTGAAGACTCTCCAGTATCATTTTCCGTCTCTAGCTTCTCCAACCCGATTCTTCCCAGATTTCTGTGGGAGCTCCACATATTTTTCAATGCACACACTCACGTCACTTGCCTATATCCGGTTTCTGACCTTGGAAGGGAGAGAGCGACCTGACCTCTTATGTGAGAGTTAGCTTCTGGAAGTGAAGGAGGAATTGTATGATTTTTGAAAAAAAAAAAAAAAATTTTAACGCTTGAACTGCCTCCGATCTTTGGATTCTTCGTAATTTTCAGATTTTGTGAAGATTTTTAGTCGACGAAGTTATTAACTCTTCCCGACATTGGTTTTTTCGTTTTGGGATTCATCCTTTATACTATCTCGATTTAAGGAGCCTAAATTAACTCTTCGAATCTTTGTTTTTCTAAATTTTTTTTCAATTTCTTCAAACGTTTGGGAAGATATTTCCTGGAATTATAGTATCTTGTCCCAACTTTCAAACTTCTAAATTTAGTAGGGGTATAAAATAGCGCGGAAGTCTCTTGATGGTATATAGAAGCTTTCTCTTTTATTTATGGTAATTATTTAGAAGACAAAAACGGTATATTTATGAGAATATTTTGAATTTTGTAGTTAAGAAAATTTTAATATTATTTATCGGTCCAGTAGTTCGTTTTCGTAGGAATGTACAATACTTTGCCTAAATTAACTCTTCGAATCTTTGTTTTTCTAAATTTTTTTTCAATTTCTTCAAACGTTTGGGAAGATATTTCCTGGAATTATAGTATCTTGTCCCAACTTTCAAACTTCTAAATTTAGTAGGGGTATAAAATAGCGCGGAAGTCTCTTGATGGTATATAGAAGCTTTCTCTTTTATTTATGGTAATTATTTAGAAGACAAAAACGGTATATTTATGAGAATATTTTGAATTTTGTAGTTAAGAAAATTTTAATATTATTTATCGGTCCAGTAGTTCGTTTTCGTAGGAATGTACAATACTTTTCCTACATCTGAAGGCGCTTCGTTGCTTACTGCATATACAGGGTGTCCCGAATTAGGATGGCCATATGAAAGGAGGTGATAGTACTCACCTAGTCGAACCAAAAATTGTATGGCTGGGGGGGGGGGCATATCAACCGTTTAGGAGTTACAGGGTGATTATGAAAAAAAGGTAGTTTTTTACAAATCACCCTGTATATTCAAAAGTATAGGGCGCACGGTCACAGTTAAAGGCTCATTGCATGCAGAACTGCATGACCTTTCCAACGACTGCTCAACCAGCCCCGTACCACTCTCACCTCAAGAATAATGGTTGTCTAAACTAAATATTTCGGATTTTCTTACCTTTTTTTTAAATTTAATCTCTATTATTTTTGCAAAACGGTCGTTAAAATAACTGTTTTTTATAAAAACTGTAAACTGTAGACTGTCCTCTTTAAGTTGACCTATTACATCCTATGTGCCAACACTTGACTTACCACCGTTGACAATTCCACCACCTAGTCGACGATCACTCTCTCCTGGAATGCTAGATCTACATTCAAGAACTTTTACCAATCCTAACTCGCGACGAAATAGCCCACTGCCTTCTGGCAGTGGACAGACCTCATCTTTTTTGATTATGGTTGGTGAAAGCGGCAGGTTATTTCGGGAACTCCCCCCCCCCCCCCCCCCACACTCTCCGCCACCCTTAGCCGAGGTGCTAGCGTGCCGCCCTGTACTAACGCTGTCATCGAGTGATCTGTCAGCTCATGCTGGCAGTTTGGACTTCACGTTCTGACCAATCACTCATCAACATAATACCATAACAACAATGGGACAAATTTCATTGGCGCTGCTCGGGAGTTAAGACCAGTAGCAGATCTCATCCGATCTTCAGATCATCAAGCAAGAGTATTGAAGGAATTTACCAGCCGAGGCATCAACTGGAGTTTCATTCCACCGTCTGCTCCACATTTTGGCGGCCTGTGGGAAGCAGGCATAAACTCTGTAAAGTTCCATTTAAAAGGAACAATTGGAAATGTTATGCTGACCTTCGAAGAGTTTACAACACTACTTTGCCAAATTGAAGCATGCCTCAATTAGAGACCTCTCTCAGTAGCACCAACACAAACAGACCAAGCCAGCATACTCACTCCCAATCATTTCCTCATCGGGGGGCCAGTAATGACCGTTCCGGAAGTAGCTCTAGATGACATCAATCGTTTATCACGATGGCAATACACGCAATCTCTCCAGCAGTCGTTTTGGAAACAGTGGAGCAAAGATTATCTAACTATACTTCAGACTCGATGGTAAGATAAGGCTCATAATATTCAACCCAATATGGTAGTGATCATCAAGAATAATAATCTTCCTCCGTCTAAATAGTTAATGGATCGAATATTGGACGTAGGTACATCCTGGACCTGACAACCTTGTCAGAGTGGCTTCAGTTTTAACTCAGAATGGCACTATCAAACGTCCAATCTTAAAACTGTGTCCCTTACCTTTGGAAGAACTTGAATCGTGTTGAAAAGAATCCTTTCAAGGCGGGCGGCAGTAGTATATAAGTTAAACAAATCGCAAGTCTTTTATTTAAAACCTAAATATTAACCAGCATATGATACAGTCCGCAACAGTTGCTTTAAAACAGTATGCTGTAATACTTCGAAAAAAGAATTATAGTGTTAAATACTACAAAAGTGGTAGATACAAGGAGCTTAGTGCTTTTTGATATAATATAATAAGTACTACTTCAATCATTAAAACTAGAATAATTTCGCAACATTAAAGCTATTATAGTGACAAAAAATTCAAATATAAAAGAGAAATTACTGATAAAAAACTATTAGTTAGGAAACTAAAAACTAAAACTAAAAAACTAAAAAATAATATGATCCACAGCGGAAAATAATTAAAAAGAGAGAAAGCGAAATTGAAACAGGATCAAATTGAAGTTCAAATTGAAAAAAGAAGAGAAAACGATTTCAAGGAAGCTCAAATAACTTGTCTGATCTCATAGAGCGAAAGATGTCAACATTATTAAGATATAAGTTATATTCCTTTTGGAGTCTAAAAATTGGCGACTTAGCTAATAGCTTTAAGATTAGTTCTACTAGAGGGCAAATTGAATAGGACTTGGAGTCTGAAAGGACGTGCAGGTACATAAAGATCAATTCTGGACAGAAGGCAAGGTCAGCAGATATCTCCATTTAAAACTTTGAAGAGAAGCACAGCATCCAGAAAGATTCTTCGATTAGCTTAAGTCGGTAGATTAAGCCTACTTAGTCTGTCATGATATTCGAGAGACACATAATTAAATTTAAACATAAGAAGCCTTGTAAATTTTCTTTGAACAGATACTATTTGAGCTTAGTATGAAGCATAGAAAGGGCTCCATACTTGGCAGGCATATTCAACAATACTTCTCACCAAAGAAATAAATAACGTTACAATAGATGACGTACACTTAAATGATTTCGTAGTACGAAAAATGAAACCCTCAAGACGGAATGCCTTTGATGTTATAAAATTAATATGGGAGGAGAAAAGTAACTTGTGTTCAAAAGCTCTGACGATATATTTATTTTTAATGGCATAATCGAAAAGAATGTGTTCCAGCTTCCTAGTATAAGTTATCACCTTGTACTTATCAATATTAAGTTCCACACCAGTTCGGCAGTTCTATCAGATCTTCCTGCATGCGGAGACAGTCTTCAACAGTATTGATTACACGGAAAGTTTTAGCATCAGTAGTAGAGTAGACAGTTAGAATTTAATTGGGAGGGAAGGTCATTTATATAGGTCAAGGATATGAAAGGTCCAAGAACGGTCCCTTGTGGAACACCAGATGTTTGCTTGTAGGAAGCAGAACTGAATCCGTTAAAGACTACAATACTTTCTCTGTCCATTAGATACGATGAGAACCAAGCAATAGTGCTATTGCAAAAGTCCACTTGTTCCATTTTGACCAATGCACTTTTATTAATTTTATCGAATGCTTTTGAAAAGTCGATATAAGCACAATCAACTTGTTTAGCTATGTCTAAGGTACAGGCAACTGTATCTGTAAACAAGGATAAGTTGGTTACAGTTGATCTACCGGTGTTGCTTTTCGGTGATATAGTTTTTAGTCTACTGGAAAAGTTGACTATAATCAATCTTTTCAAAAATGAATGCTAAGCTATTTGAAATGGAAATCTAGGATCGCAAGATTTAAAAATGGAAGTAAGAAAGCAATGCTTCAATAGTTTAGGGAAGGTGCTGTTAATAATGGACAAATTAAATAATTGACTAATAGGTTCAGCTAACGTATGTGAACATTGTTTGTAAAGGATATTATGAATTTTGTCTGGTCCAGGGCACTTCTCACAGTCAAGCACTTCCAAAATATTAAGAACTTCTTGAAAGGATACATCGGATAGAGAAACGTTAGAACAAGATGTCGGAAATGTCGTAATAGGATCACTATTTGTAAAAACGGATGCAAAATGCTTGGAGAACTATGATAATCACCTTGTTTGAAATTCCTTGATTTGGTTATGGCATCACGTGCTGCTTTAGTAATAAAAAGAGAGATAGTTATATCTAACTGTGGGTGATGAGGTTTATACGAGAAATAGGGCATATTGAAAGGGAAACGTTAATCTTATCAAAAGAGATATTGGTCCATATCAAATCTTAAAGTCTATTATTATAATTGAAAATATTGTTGTACTGCTTTAGATCACTTAGCGACATGTTACTAAGAGAATGAGCAGATATGCTATAAGCTTCAAAAGCTTGCATCATACCGTCACACGCTTCAAGTTTAAGTAACTAAGGCAGATTGGAATCTCCGATGGCCAAGAAATTAGCGTTGAGGGGGAGCTGCAATGCTTTCTCGCTGATATTTGAAAAAAAATAGCGTCGTAAGTAGGAAAGAAAGATTGCGGCGGGATGTACAAACAAGATATATGTAATATACAATTGTTTTCTTTTATTATAGCCCAAATAACCTCATGAGCAGTTTCATAAGAGGGAATACGAAATGACTTTAATCTGTTGTGAATTGCAATGAGATAACCGCCTCCATCCTTAGCTCCAGAAGCCGCAAAGTCTCTGTCCCTTCTATAAACTGCGTATCTGGCATAAAATACTTCACTGCTATACATGGTGTTCCAAAAAATAGTGATAATCGGAAGCCTGGAGGTAGAGCGTCCCTTGGGGAACCCAAATTAACCCCATGTATGTTCTACGGTTTTTTGTAGTTTTCGAGTTATTACAAATTTTCGAGATTTTTCGCTAATTACATGTTGCAAGGTAATTTTGGTCTTGGCGGTCGAAGAAAGTGAGATAGGCACTTATTTTTTTTTCCGAAATAGCTTAACAGTGCATCTGTTGTATTTAAAAACATTTATTTCAGTACACTTCACCATTGTCTCAAAAAGTAATGTTGATTTTTTTCTTTTACCAAAACAAAAACTAACTTGAATGTTCTATGGCAATTTTAAGAAAAAAGTTCCATATTTTTTTTTTTGAAACTAGTTCAAAAACTTCCTTAGTTCATCGACTTTACATGGCCCAGATTATATCAAGTTATCTCAACGGCATCATACTTAAATTTCGATTCAGATTGTACTAAGTGTAAAATTTAACAATTTTAATTGGGAAGTAAAAACAAGTAAAACTGAAAATTAAATAAAAATAATTATTTTATTGTGAAAAATTTCAAAAAGTTTTGAAAATGTCTACCTTCTTTTTCGACAAATAACCGACAACGGCGGAAAAAATTCTCTTTCAGTCGATTGAGTGCTTGTCTGTTTCTTTTGATGTTTTCTTCCGCCGCACTTAATATACTCGACAAATCTGCCAATTTTCTACATTCTTTACAATAAACCAGCTCCTTGTAGTAGCCCGAGTATTTTGTTTTGCTTACGAACTTAGATTTTGATTAATACTTGGAATTGTGACCTTGGCGATAATTCTGGACTACGAAATCATGAGCTATTTACCGAATGAATACGCGGAACTGCACTTTTATTATGGCTGGGCAAGAGGGAACGCTTCGGAAGCAGCAAGACTCTACAGTTAACATGTAGAACCAGAGGTGGGCCTCAGCCTGAAAATTTTCCGGATTATCGTATGATCGCGAGAGTACATAACGCCTACATGGAAGGTCGTAACCCTGGAACCAGACTTGGCCGACCGAATGTAATTAGAGACCCTGAGATAGGGGTGCAGTTGTTGAGGAAGTTGTCAGAGATCCATCATGCAACGTGAGGGATGTGGAGCGACGAACTGGAATTTCGAAATCACGAGCACATCGTATACTCAGAGACGTCGGATATCATCCATACCATATTCAAAAGGTTCAACAATTGAAACCAGAGGATTATCCCAGAAGAGTGCCATTTTGCCAAGAAATGCTGAGAAGACAGGCCGAGAACGAAAACTTTTTTGATTCAATTTTGTGGACTGATGAATCACACTTTCGACGCAATGGTATTTTCAATATTCACAATTATCATTCGTGGAGTCTTGAAAATCTGCAACTAGTACGTGAATCAAATTTCCAAGAACAATTTAGTGTAAATCTTTGGTCTTGAATAGTGAAAGGGCAGTTGATAGGCCCGTTTCAATTACCAGATCGTTTAAATGGTGAGTCCTACCTCCAGTTTTTGACAGAAAACCTTAATGGACTGTTAGAGGATGTTGATTTAGAAATACGAAGAAATATGTTATTTCAAAATGACGGTGCTCCGTGCCACTATGACAACGCCGTGAGGAATTACTTAAATCAAATATTTGAAGGAAAATGGATTGGCCGCGGTGGGCCCATCGCGTGGCCTCCACGGTCACCCGACTTAAATCCAATAGATTTTTTTGTTTGGGGCTACTACAAGGAGCTGGTTTAATGTAAAGAATGCAGAAATTTAGCAGATTTGTCGAGTAGATTAAGAGCGGCGGAAGAAAACATCAAAAGAAACAGACAAGCACTCAATCGACTGAAAGAGAATTTTTTCCGCCGTTGTCGGTTATGTGTCGAAAAGGAAGGTAGACATTTTGAAAACTTTTTGTAATTTTTCACAATACAATAATTATTTTTATTTAATTTTCAGTTTTACTTGTTTTTACTTCCCAATTAAAATTGTTAAATTTTACACTAAGTACAATCTGAATCGAAATTTAAGTATGATGCCGTTGAGATAACTTGATAAAATCTGGGCCATGTAAAGTCGATGAACTAAGGAAGTTTTTGAACTATGTAGTTTCTAAAAAAAAAAATATGCCACTTTTTTCTTAAAATTGCCATAGAACATTCAAGTTAGTTTTTGTTTTGGTAAAAGAAAAAAATCAACATTACTTTTTGAGACAATGGTGAAGTGTACTGAAATAAATGTTTTTAAATACAACAGATGCACTGTTAAACTATTTCGGAAAAAAAAATAAGTGCCTATCTCACTTTCTTCGACCGCCATGACCAAAATTACCTTACAACATGTAATTAGCGAAAAATCTTGAAAATTTGTAATAACTCGAAAACTACAAAAAACCGTAGAACATACATGGGGGTAATTTGGGTTCCCCGAGGGACGCTCTACCTCCAGGCTTCCGATTATCACTACTTTTTGGGACACCCTGTATACACACGTTTGTAGAAATGTCTCTGTTAAGCAAATTATATCGTATATATTTGAAAGTACCGCTAATTTTGTGCTTTCAGTTTTAGAGTGAAGTCCTCTGACGTTATAATAGTTTTACGTGCAATAGAAACAGACGACTGGTGACATCTACTGGCAATAAACAACTTCAGATTCGGAGAGTAAATGACTTCAGGTTCGGAGAATCGATTATGAAAGTTCAGGAATAGAACAAATAGAATAGTCTAGAAGCTTTTGGAATAGAACACTCCAGAATAATCCGGAGTGTTTCTAGGGTATAAATATAACAGTTGTCATCGCCAGAAAAAGAGTCTTGTCTTAGACGTTGCAGTGTTAAGAAGCGAAAGCAATAAAGAAGCGATAGTGTGTACTTAGATTGCGATAATTGAAAGTACAGTGTTAGCGATAATTAGAGTTGAGTTGATTAAATAAATGTTTGTCAACTTTATATGGTTTAAGTGTAATAAAGAACTTATATATTAATTATTTAATATTGTGTTTTAAATAACGAACCAAAGGCCACGCTCGCAACAACTGGTGTCAGAAGTGAAATATATTTGAGAAATAAAGTGGTGGCAATTGACCGAAAAATTAAAAGTGTGATTAATTTTGTGGAATTGTGTTAAATTTTAAAAGTTCTGGAAAATAATTTATATTCAACTGTGAGTGAATTACTACAGTAATGGAGCGCAAAGTGCAGGAGCTTCGAATACAGGATTTGAAAGTGGAGCTAGGGAACCGCTCATTACAAACGACAGGTGCAAAGAAAGTTCTAGTCGAGCGACTTAGACAAGCTTTGATAGCGGAAGGAAAGAATCCTGAGACATTTGTTTTCGAAGAGAACTTGGAAGGAACTGAATTTGAAGAAGAGCCTGAGATGAAAATGGAACAGCTTTTGAGTATTTTAATGAACAAAATGGAAGCCCGTTTTGATGAACAAAAGAATTCTCTCGAGGAACAAAAGAATTCTCTGGAATCACGTTTAGATGAACAGAAGAAATCTATGGACGAACAAAAGAATTCTCTCGAGGAACAAAAGAATTCTCTGGAATCACGTTTAGATGAACAGAAGAAATCTATGGACGAACAAAAGAATTCTCTGGAATCACGTTTAGATGAACAGAAGAAATCTATGGAAGCCCGTTTTGATGAACAAAAGATTGATTTTGAGGAACAAAAGAAATCTCTGGAAACCCGTTTGGACGAACAAAAGATCTCTTTGGAGAATTGTCTAGAATCTCGTTTGGAGGAACAGAAGACTTTCCTGAAAAACTCATTAGACGAACAAAATTTGAAAATTGAAGGAATCGAGCAGGAAGTGGCGGAAGCTCAACAAAAAGTCACCGAGCAGCTTGACAGTTTTAAATCAGATCTGGAAAGAATAAAGCATCGTCAGCCCCTAAGCGGAGCAACTGAAACATCCGGTGCAGGTAGAATGAAACCTCCCATATTTGATGGACAAAATTCGTGGCATATCTTCAAGAGACAATTTGAGGCAGCTTCAGAGGTAAATGGATGGAATGATGAAGACAAAGCTATAGCTCTGGTGTTAGCACTTCGAGGTCCTGCGTCAGAACTCTTACAAACTGTACCGATTGAAAATCAACGTAATTACTCTTCATTAGTACAGGCGATAGAATTACGTTACGGAGATGAGCACATGCAGCAAGTATATCGCCTACAGTTGCGCAACAGGATTCAAAAACATGGCGAATCACTACAACAACTGCAGGCAGATGTAGAAAGATTAGCGCATCTGTCATACTCCAGCGTGAATGCGGATTTTCTCAATGAAGTGGCGACGGAGGCATTTGTGAACGCTATTACAGATCAAAATTTACAACAATCATTGAGGCTAGCAGGAAAGAAATCAACAGCAGAAGCACTAGCCTATGCATTAGCGTATGAATCCGCCAGACAAGCTTCACGGAGTGCAGTACGAGTGAGAGAAATTTCAGTGGAAGAATGTACTTGTAACAGAGTGCAATCATCACAGAGCCCGCCTTCACGTGGTGTCCCTCGATGCTGGAATTGTAATAAACCAGGGCACCTTCAAAGAGACTGCAGAAAACGTCGGCGAGTGGAATCACCAGAAGAAGAGGGGAAAGAAGAATGCCAAAGATGTCGAGCCAGGGAACAAGCAATTCGTGGAGAGACTAGATATCCAACAGCGACTAGTCGCATCGCCTCTCCTCTTGAGCAGTCGGAAAACTAGTAAAAACCAACTTCGTGGGGCAGAAGTTGGTTGGTGGAATCGACAGCCCCGAAGTCATCATCCAAGTAAGTCAGTTACAGAGAAATAATAGCAGTCTTGTTATATATGGAAGTGTAGGAAAAAATGACTGCGCAGTTACTATCGATACTGGAGCTTCAAGATCAATTATTAGAGCAGATCTTGTTAAGAACAAATGGCTTCACAACACCACCAAATATCTACTAAGAACAGCAACTGGAGCGGCAGCACAGGTGTTTGGAGAAATAACTTTAGATGTTCAACTAGGCGAACTACTATTTCCTCACACTTTCCTGGTTTCAGACATAATGGATGACTGCATTCTTGGAATAGATTTCATGACCACATACAAAATAAATCTGGATGTCGGAGAGCGGATTCTCAAATATGGCAACATAGAAATTCCTATGAAACTAGGAGAAGAAGCAGATCATCCTGCGAAAGTAAGGACGATGGTTTGCGAAAATATTACTCTTTCGCCATGCTCCGAGACACTAATATGGACAAAGCTTACTGATGAAATCGGGACCTGCCGATTCTATCTGGTGGAGCCTAACCCCACAAAAGTTACATCGAACATCATCGTTGGCAAGACTTTAGTGAAGGCAGAAGGTGCAACATTAATTCCAGTCAGAGTGCTTAACACATCCGAAAACGATATACAACTAAAAGAAGGTGCTATAATTGGAAATTGTGAACCCGTTTACCAAATCGTCAATTTAGATAATGGTAGTAATGTCAAGGAGACAAAAACTATACCAGCTACTACCCAACAGGTTCAGAAACTTCTTTCGTCCAGTGCCTTAAGTGAACAACAACACAACAATGCCAAAGAGGTGATCGATGAATTTTCGGAATTATTTGCAATGAATGATGATGATTATGGTAAAACAAATCTTGTCCAGCATCGAATCGATACAGGAGATTCCAGACCCATTCGACAGACACCACGAAGATTGCCATTAGCCAAACAACCAGTAGTTGCAGACATGATGAACTCCATGAAGAAACAAGGCATCATAGAGGAATCTAACAGCCCTTGGACATCGCCGGTTGTTCTGGTTAGGAAGAAGGATGGCAGCACCCGATTCTGTGTAGACTACCGCCAACTAAATAACGTGACGAGAAAAGATAGCTATCCATTACCAAGGATTGATGACACATTGGATACCCTTTCCGGAGCGCAATGGTTTTCCACGCTGGATTTGAAGAGTGGTTACTGGCAAGTGGAAATACATCCCGAGGACCGAGAGAAAACTGCTTTCTCAGTTGGCAGTGGCTTATGGCAATTCAAAGTAATGCCATTTGGGTTATGTAATGCTCCAGCCACATTCGAACGACTGATGGAATGTCTTCTACGAGGTTTAACCTGGAAAACATGTCTTGTCTATTTGGATGACATAATAGTAATCGGAAGGACATTCATGGAACATAAAAACAACTTACGGGATGTACTTCAAAGGCTCAAAGATGCAAAATTAAAGCTCAGTGCGAGTAAATGTGCTCTATTTAAAAAAGAGGTTAAATATTTAGGGCACATAGTTTCATCACAAGGAGTAAGAACCGATCCAGAGAAAATAGAAGCCGTCAAAAATTGCCCAGCTCCAAAGGACAAACATCAATTACGGAGTTTTCTTGGTTTAGCTACCTACTACAGGCGATTCGTGAAAGGTTTTGCAGATATAGCAAGAAGCCTACATCAACTTACCGAAAAGGGAAAGCCGTTCATATGGTCGGATAAATGCAACGAAAAGTTTTGAAAATTTGAAGCAACAGCTCTGTGAGGCTCCAGTACTTCACTATCCAAAGCTGGGAAAAACATTTACATTAGACACGGATGCCAGCAATGAAGGTATTGGTGCAGTGCTTTCTCAGGAGGAGAATGGTCAAGAAGTTCCAGTAGCTTACTATAGCAAAGCACTTTCAAAGTCAGAGAAAAATTATTGTGCTACAAGAAAGGAACTACTAGCCATTGTAAGTTCAAAAAGCATTTTCATAAATATCTCTATGGGCAGAAATTCATCCTTCGCACCGACCATGCAGCGCTTAAATGGCTTCTGCAGTTTAAGAATCCTGAGGGACAAGTGGCGAGATGGATAGAGAGACTCCAGGCTTATGATTTTGAAATACAACACCGAAGAGGTCGTATCCATGGAAATGCAGACGCCCTTTCACGACGTCCATGTAAACTTGAGTGCAAACATTGCACACGAATAGAAGAAAAAGAAACAGCAGCAACTATACAGTTGGTAACCGTGGAGCCATCTACAGATTGGGACAACGAGGACCTACGAACAGCACAACGAGAAGATCCGGATATTTCACCTATTCTTGCTTGGAAAGAAGACATGGAAAGACCAGACTGGAAGGATATTTCGGAACGGAGTGAGAAGCTAAAAAGTTACTGGGCTCAATGGAACTCTCTTCATGTTGAATGTGGTATATTAAAACGCAAGTGGGAAGCACCTAATGGCGAATCTTTCCGAATGCAGATAGTCGTGCCGGCATCAAATGTCAAACATGTTCTAGAAGAAATGCACGGTGGAACCTCTGGAGGACATTTGGGAGTGAACAAAACCATTTCCAAAATACGAGAAAAGTTTTATTGGTTACATATGCGAGAAGATGTGGAGGAGTGGTGCCGCAGATGCACTGTCTGTGCTGCTTGCAAAGGGCCGCAACACAGAAGCAGAGGAGAAATGCATAAGTATAATGTCGGAGCCCCCCTTGAAAGGATAGCTATAGACATCGCTGGACCTTTTCCAGAAACAGATGGCGGTAACCGTTATATATTAGTTGCCATTGACTATTTCAGTAAATGGCCTGAAGCTTATGCAATCCCTAATCAAGAGGCAACCACAGTTGCGGAACAAATAATAACGAATTGGATCAGTAGGTTTGGTGTGCCTCACGAACTTCATTCGGACCAAGGACGGAACTTCGAATCGCGGACTTTCCAGGAGATGTGTAAAATGTTGGGAATAAGAAAAACTAGAACAACTCCTCTACACCCACAATCTGATGGCATGGTAGAGCGCTTCAACAGAACATGGATCGAGCATCTAAAGAAAGTAGTTGACTATCATCAACGCGATTGGGATCGACATGTTCCTGTATTCCTAATGGCTTATAGATCAGCCGTTCATAGTACTACCGGACAAACCCCAGCTAAAGTCATATTCGGAAGAGAGATGCGTTTACCTAGCGACCTCCAATTCGGTACCCCCAGAGGTGAACAAAAGTTACCAGAAGACTACGTATCGGAGCTCAAACAACAATTAGCCGATGTACACGAGGCCACGAGGACGAAATTAGCAACAAATACTGATCGGATGAAGACCCGCTATGACTTACGCGCTAATTCCGCAGGATTTAACGAAGGTGATCTTGTTTGGCTGTACAACCCGAAACGACGTAAGGGACGTTCTCCAAAATTGCAACAACACTGGGAAGGACCATATTCAGTAGTAACTAGAATTAATGAGGTGGTATACAGGATTCAGCGTGGCACAAGAGGCAAGCACAAAATTGTTCATTTGGACCGCTTGTGTCAATACTACGAGCATCAAGACCGTGGACCACCTGTTGTTCGGGACGAACAAGTTTAAGAAGGGGGCAGTGTTACGTGCAATAGAAACAGACAACTGGTGACATCTACTGGCAATAAACAACTTCAGATTCGGAGAGTAAATGACTTCAGGTTCGGAGAATCGATTATGAAAGTTCAGGAATAGAACAAATAGAATAGTCTAGAAGCTTTTGGAATAGAACACTCCAGAATAATCCGGAGTGTTTCTAGGGTATAAATATAACAGTTGTCATCGCCAGAAAAAGAGTATTGTCTTAGACGTTGCAGTGTTAAGAAGCGAAAGCAATAAAGAAGCGATAGTGTGTAATTAGATTGCGATAATTGAAAGTACAGTGTTAGCGATAATTAGAGTTGAGTTGATTAAATAAATGTTTGTGAACTTTATATGATTTAAGTGTAATAAAGAACTTATATATTAATTTTTTAATATTGTGTTTTAAATAACGAACCAAAGGCCACGCTCGCAACAATAGTAAACATTTAGAGACATGTCATGGTTAAGAATTTAGGAGGTTACGAAGAGGAATAATTTTGAGTAATGAGATGAAGACATCTTTCAGTTTTAATTAAGTAGTTGAGCTTCACAACCATCCTAACTTTAATCCAAATGTACTTAAAGCCATATTTGATCCTAATTTGTTTCGCCTTAAAAAACAGTGATTTCTCCTGTTTGGATAATTGAAAAAAAATCCATTTATATAAATTGGGAGATCCTCTGAGGCGCCCAACATTCTAGCTGTTAAAGTTCCATGTAACTTAAAAGCAACACAGTAGGATCTTTAATAAAATCACAAGTATACTTAACAATAATTGACCGATGTAGCCCTGAAGACTGTTTCGTCATATGCTGTCTGTATGCTTTAACGACATCCGCTTCAGCAGTTGTGAGATTAAGAAATTTGTGCAGGCTGGAGACGTAGTGTATAATATTCTTATTAGACATAATGGGAACGTTACGAATTTTCTGGAAATTTGACAGGTATCTATCCTCTAAAGAAGTTATGTGTGCTTTTAAGACATTAGTATCGCTCACCGCTTTAAAGTTGACGTCCTCTAGCGTTCTGATTCTCGTAGAATGATCCTCAAGGGTTACTGACATTCTGCTCTTATCATTGAAGCTATCAAGCAGCATAACAAGAGATTTGTTGAGATCTTTTGTTTGTCACACAATAATTCAATTTCCCCGGACATATGGTTGACTGCAGCAAAAACACCTATGCTGTTATCATCTGAATCAGTGCCACCACCAGTAATTGACTTATTGGGATTTACGGAACTGCAACCTCCAAAACGAATAGCAAATGCTCCACTCATTATACTCGGAACAAGGTCTGACGATAGCTTGGAGCATGATACATGAAATTGTTTGCCGCAGTCAACGCACTTGAAGTGAAGCCCATATTATTCTTGTTGATATAAGATGTACAAAGCATACATTTAGGCGCCATTCGAACGAAATGTATTGGAGACACCAATTTATTATTACACAAAACATCAAAAAAAGATGGCAGCAGAAAAAATTCACTTCACATGTAAGCTGCAGCAGATGTAAATAAATAAAGAAAATCAATAATAGATGAATAATCTGATAAATTAACTGGAAGATTATAAGCCAAGAATAAGCAACAGGCAGCAACCACAGGTAGAATAAAAATGAGATGACATAAACCTCGTGAAAGTCCAATGGCGACATGTTACAACATTGCATCGAAAGCGATCATCGAAGCGAAGATTTCGATCTGGCGGTATGTTATAAGATTTTCGTTCGACAGGCGATTTTGCTTGTTTCGAAATTATTTCCGAATTTTTTCCCCTAACACAAATGACATTTATAGATTCTTTTTCTACTTTTTGATAAATTTTAATAATAATAAAATTGGAATTTATGAATTTTTCAAGCGCAGTGGCATTATTTGTGCAGGATAACAAAAATGACAAAGAAATTCTTAATTACCGGGACAAAGGGAAATTTTTAAGGCAGCGGTATTATGTTATGGATATGCATAACAAATTTTTGCATTAAGAAATATTCTTACAAGTTTTATAACTTCAAGTTTGAAGAATCATATAATTACTATCTAAAATCATTTATATTGAATAAATTTAAAAAAATGTAACATTTAAATCTAATTTCTGTAATTTTACATACATTTTTTAATCTTCGCTTGTACCACCACTCTCAGCAAAAGTTTTACAACATACCGACTATAGATAAATTGTCGAACGTCGAATCTTTCGAAGTTATAACATCTTGCCCCAGACTTGGCGAGTTATGATATTATTCAATACTTGTACGCTCGACTCGATTTGCAAAAAACTCCAATTCTATAATGAAATATAGATGTAGATCGAGAGGTAGACACAAAAAAAATCTTCGAATTAGAGAAAACTATAAAAAGCAAATAAAAAGTAGACCGTAACTGACTGACACTTGATAGTATTATAACGATATGTCTAGTGAGTGCAGTCTAGTTTAGAAATTCAGAGAAGTGTCAAATTTCCGTTCGGTTCGGAGTACTTGCTATTATTTAGTTAGTTTAGTTCGGGTAAATAAAAATGTATAGTAAAAGTGTGCTGTGCTGGTTAATTAAGTACAAGGCGACGAAGGAGATTGATAATAAGATCGTAAGACACCATTGTAGCAAATATCGGCGAAATCTTGCGTAGTATCTTTATTTAATAAAAATAATTAACTGCGGCTGTCGTGAGACGTCATTTTAGCGATGTATCGGCAAATTCTCGACAGCTAGTTTTCTTTATTTTCAGGTAAAAAGTGTTAAAATGTTGCAAAAAATAATCGCAGCGGGGAATCAAATAAGAAACAATCGTGACGTATTAAAAAGACCAACGCGCAGTGTGGCCTTACGTGCAACGGTATGCATTGAAGAAAATGGTGGACATTTTGAAAATTTAATAAATTAACTAAAATTATTACTAAAATGTTTGTTTTATTTCATAATTTAAGTAAATTAAATCAGTTTTGATTCCTCTTGAGCTTTGTACAAGAGTGAGAGTACCTAATTTAAATGGTGAATATCATTACAACGAAAAGAGATAGACCCATAGTTTTTGGAGAGTTTGTAGACTAAATCACAAAGTTTAATAAAACATACAAAAAACTACACCTCAAAGACCCAGGTTTAAAGTTACAGATCAAAAATGAAAATAAAAACGGTTTTTTTGTTTTTACAAATTTCTAATAATTTCATTTTTATACCCTAGATGAAATCTATAGGGGTATACTAAGTTTGTCATTCCGTTTGTAACACCTCGAAATAATGCTGCTAGAGCAAAATGAATTGGACACCCACACATAATATTAAAAGTTATTTTGATTTTTGCATGTCCGTCCATCCGTCCGTCCGTCCGTCTGTCTGTCTGTGCGCACGATAACTCGAGAACGCGTACACCTAGGGAGCTGAAATTTTGTACGCGGACTTTAAAACAAAAAGTAAAATTAAGTTCGAAAATGAGACAAATCGGGCAACTCCTTCGCGCTATATATTTGAAAACTGCCTGAGAACGCGTCGACGTAGAGAGCTAAAATTTAGTACACGGTGTTTTCATTGTACTAGCAAATAACATTTTAAAAATGGACTAAATCGGGCAACTCCTTCTTGGTGTTGCCATATAAAAATTGAGGTTTTTTACGTATACTGTGAAAACGATCAGTCCAAGACATTTTTATTTTACTAAAAACTTCTTCAGAATATGAAATCCTATAAAATTGGTTATAATCATTTTTTCCGTCCGACGAACCGTTCTAGAAATATATGCGAAAGACCACTGCAAAAATCAAAATTGCTCAAATGGGTGCCCATACGGACATTCATCTAGGGTATCATAAGAATTCGTCTTAGACCAATATTAGCTTTTTTACTTGTTTTTTTACTAGATTTTTCTTGGACATTGTTTTTTTTATATCTTTCTAGCTAGGTTAGATTTCAAAGAAAGCTTAAAAAAAACAAAAGATGAGGTTTTCATTAAATAAAAATAAAAACGGCTTGGGTTTTGAGATAGCCAACTAAATTTTTTTTTTTCTGATTTTTATCGATATATTTATGTCTAGTATCCGCACATTTCGTTTGATCAACTTTCGAAAATACACATTGTATACGCATAATAGCTGAACTCAGACTAATTGAGTGTGGTAATTATATGTATACAGGGTGTCCCAGAAATCAACGTCAAGCCGGAATAGGGTGATAGACCAAATCATAACAGTTACCAGAAAAATATAAAAAAAATCGAAGTCATGTATTTTTCAAATTATAGACAGTTCTTTTGTTTTCGAGAAAATGTACACCCTATGATGGTTTTTTAGCTCTTGTTGCTACAAATCTTTACTTTTTCTCAATTTTATTTTTCCTATGTAATCCCGAATAGTGCTTATGTAACCTCTTGCTTTAAATTCTAAGCCAACTGCTCCAGCTTGGAAGAAAATGTCATATATAAATAATATATATAATATAATATATATATATAATATATATATAAAATTAATATCTCGTTGAACTTTAACTGACTGTAATGAAAAAAAAATGTATTACGCCAGTTTGGCATGTAACACTTGCTACAATATTTCATAGATTAGGAAAAAAAACTTTTTTCTTCAAGAAACCCAGTTTCGAAAAAGTTCTTTTCACGTACTAAAAATGATGCTAGTGTACGCAAAGCTTGCCGTAAGACCGTAACTTTAAGATTCTAGTTTGAGTGAGACGGAGAGTCATCGCATGAAGCGTGAATGAGACAGATAGTGACGCTTTAAAGTTAGAAATGCTAGCTTTATGTTGAATTTAGGACAAATTTTCCTTAAGTTTAAAATTAAACACCAATTATTTAGATGCTAAAATCTATTACTTGCAAAAGATGTTCAAATTGCCTTCTTTCAGCTGCAATACAAGTTCAACATCTTCTTGAAAAGGATCGATTTATCAGACGGGCAAATCTTCCGTTGTTCACAAATTCAACTGCTTCCGTAATTCTGGAGCTCATGTTTTTGTGAAATTCGGTGAGCTATACTTTTAGACACTCCTGTGCTTTCCTGGATTGCACATACCGAAATACTTGGGTCTTCTTCAACTGCTTGAAGTACTACGTCGTCGTAAGGTAAGGAACTCTTCCTTCACCATGTACTTGGTTTGGAAGTCGGCCCTCTGTGGAGAGTAGACGGTGCATATTTGTAAGAACTCGATGATTTGTCTCGCTAGCGTCACTATCTGCCTCACTCACACTTCATGTAATAACTCTCCGTCTCACTCAAACTAGAATCTTAACGTTACGGTCTTACGGCAAGCTTTGCGTACACTAGCATCATTTTTAGTACGTGAAGAGAAATTTTTCGAAACTGGGTTTCTTGAAGAAAAAATTTTTTTTTTCCGTAATCTAAGAAATATTGTAGCAAGTGTTATACCATTTTAGAATCCTTATTAAATGCGTCAACTTTTAAAGCTACTTGCCAAACTGGCGTAGTACATTTTTTTTTCATTACAGTCAGTTAAAGTTGGGTGAAATATTAATTTTCTATCCTTGGTTCGGCAAAATGTGACATTTTCTTCCAAGCTGGAGCAGTTGGCTTAGAATTTAAAGCAACAGGTTACATAAGCATAATTCGGGATTACATAAGAAAACTAAAATTGAAAAAAAGTGAAGATTTGTAGCAACACGAGCTAAAAAACCATCACAGGGTGTACATTTTCTAGAAAACAAAAGAAATGTCTATAAATTTAAAAATACATGACTTAGATTTTTATACCCTAGATGAAATCTAAAGGGGTATACTAAGTTTGTCATTCCGTTTGTAACACCTCGAAATAATGATGGTAGAGCAAAATGGATTGGACACCCACGCATAATATTAAAAGTTATTTTGATTTTTGCATGTCCGTCCGTCCGTCCGTCCGTCCGTGCGCACGATAACTCGAGAACGCGTCCACTTAGAGAGCTGAAATTTTATACACGGACTTTAAAAAAAAAAGTAAAATTAAGTTCGAAAATGAGACAAATCGGGAAACTCCTTCGTTAGGTTGCCATACAAAAATTTCGTTTTCCGTTATATATTTGAACACTGCCTGAGAACGAGTCGCCGTAGAGAGCTGAAATTTGGTACATGGTGTTTTCATTGTACTAGCAAAGAAAATTTCAAAAATGGACTAAATCGGGCAACCCATTCTTTGTGTTGCCATATAAAAAATTAGGTTTTTTATGTATATTGTGAAAACGATCAGTCCAAGACATTTTTATTGTACTAAAAACTTCTTCAGAGTATGAAATCCTATAAAATTGCTTATAATCATTTTTTCTGCCCGACGAACCGTTGTAGAAACATATGCGAAAAACCACTGCAAAAATCAAAATTGCTCAAATGGGTACCCATACGAAATTTCATACGGGCATTCATCTAGGGTATCATAAGAATTGGTCTTAGACCAATTCTAGCTTTTTCACTTGTTTTTTATATTTTTCTGGTAACTGTTATGATTTGGTCTATCACCCGATTCCGGCTTGACGTTGATTTCTGGGACACCCTGTATATGTATACACAACAAAACAGTCTCGCAAAATTAACGAGTACTACAATAATTTTATAGAGCATATAACTAATAATAATTTCGCCCAGGTGGCTCGATATCGTGGGAAACTGTATAGAGATTCAGCGATTTTAATTAAACATCAAGGACAAGTTCTGGCTCCTATCTCGTTTCATCGAGGTAACAGGCCGGGTGTCCATTGTCAGGTAGCCTTCATGATCTTTTGACTAATATTCAGTTCATCTACCATATACTAATCTAAGTCCTCTTATGTTGGAATATGTAGATGACCTTTCTATTTTCGTGAGAAGAGATGAAGCTTTTCGCTCTGGAGAACTTGTCTAGAGCTATGAACTCATGGCGTAGTCGATTATTTCCATTATCCTTAATGGAAGGGCAGTTGTAATAAATTATTTGAATACCTCGTCCATCGTTCATCTGCTAAAGTCTGAGACGGTTTTATGAAGGCTTTGTAGGACTTCATGCAAAAGCAATAGACGCCTTTTAGAGCGGAAGACGATGGATTGGTGAAAGCACGCTCTGTCTGCTAGTAAAGATAGATGGATTAGGTCTCAGTCTCTCCAATGTGGGTGAATGTACTTGGAGGGATCGACATAAAGGAGAACTACTACCTGCTCTCTGTTCGACCACCTTATCCTCGTGACTGGCCACAGGATCTAATCTCTACGATTCAGACCTGGGGCAGAATCAGATCAACATTTCACCTTAAGTGGAATACTCTACGGTACCAACAGTTCGCGTCGATTCCGATCAGGCTCAATCTTGAATTAACAGATTCAATGTTCGGTAATGCTCGAGGTTTTGCAGCTGACACGCATCCACTGACGGTTCTCGGAGATATTATTGATATATCCGGAAACTGTCGAATACACACGGACATTCCACAGCTTCACCACCAGGGGCTGGATTCACTAAGACGCAGTTGGGAAGATGAGATTTCTTTTGACACTCAACTCTCCACTCGGAATTCTGTAACACGTTACAGCACATGAAATCGCATCTACATTTTGTCCTCTAATTAGATATGTAATTAGGTTTTGAATCCGATAAATGGTCTTGGAAATAACTGCAAAAGAAGTAATAATAATAATTTTTTTTTTATTTGTATAAGCTCTTTATTTAGTGGCTCATTGGCTCTTTTAAAATTCCCTAAAAATAGGTGGCAAAAGGCTCTACAAAGTGTAAACAAAAGGTCGCTAGCTAATCTAAAAGTTATAAAAGGTCAATAGGGACAATTAAACAATTAAAACAATTAGAAAAACTAATGAACAAGAAAAAAGACACAAACAAAAGGAAAACAAACAAGACAAAATTCTCAAAAGAGACTAAAAAACGGCTACAAGAATTTTGAAAAGGATCTAAAAGATAGACAAAAAATTTAAAAGTCCCAATTTTGACAATTGGGTAAGTGGCATCTCCAAGAAGCTCCAAAATTTCAAAATAAACTAATAAAAATGTCCCTAAACGAGCGAATTTCAACAACAAATTTTGCAATTTAAAACCGAAACCGAAAGCGAATTAAAAATAAATCACCGAACGAATGAAAAATTTACGCGATACCGTTATAAAGTTGTTGAGTTTATGTAGCACTTGGGAGGTAGTCGTCCTCAAGTACTCTCATAGGTTCACCTTATGAAGATATTCCAGGTCGAATGTTGATGAATGAAGCCGCAGTAGGTTGAAGGGAGCCGCTTATTAGCTTTACTTCCCTTGGTTCGAAGATGGGAGCCGCTTATTAGCTTTACTTCCCTTGGTTCGATGCTGGGAGCCGCTTATTAGCTTTACTTCCCTTGGTTCGAAGATGGGAGCCGCTTATTAGCTTTACTTCCCTTAGTAAGAACAACTTGAGTTGCTTTGAATGTTACTTGAACACTCCCCTTTATTACAAATCAACATCATATTTATACAAAAAATCTTACATATAAAATTAACCTTACCTATGCTTCCGTAATATTTCTGGTCTAACATTTGCTTACCAAAAGTGTAATTTGTATAGGCCAGGTGTATTTTCTTAATTTCCTATTTTGTAATATACAAGCTGCGGAAGCTACTCGCAGCTTGTTATTCTTACATCACGACACTCGTTGCTTTATGCGTATATACATATTTCCCAGTTCCATTGTTTCTATCATTCATACGTACCTACATACATATCAATTCACCAAATGCTTGTAGCTTATCATATTACATCATGTCAATTTGGTTACTTATGTTTTACCGCCGGCGCAAGGTTATCGTATTGCAATGTGCGAATTCTTGCGCGCGGGGGTATTGCGTCACTCGGTCAACCTTTACTGTACGTACGTATATGCAATGCATTATTTTTTCTTGATATGAATTATAATGCAATATAGGTATGTATGTACATACAATGCATTATTTTTTCTTGATAGGAATTATAATACAATGTAGGTATGTACGTATATGCAATGCATTATTTTTTCTTGATATGAATTATAATGCAATATAGGTATGTATGTACATACAATGCATTATTTTTTCTTGATAGGAATTATAATGCTATGTAGGTATGTACGTATATGCAATGCATTATTTTTTTATTGATATGAATTAATATTAATTAATGAATGCATTATAGATGATATGATCTTAATGATGATCTTAATGAATGCATTATAGATGACATGATCTCAATGAATGCATTATAGATGAGTTTATGATATGTAACAAATCTCCCCCTTCTTAAAAAAAAATGTGTTATTCTTGGAAGAGGAATAACGCATTAAAAAAAATGGGTTTGGGAATTTACAAAAAAAATGTTTACTGTTTTACTTGTTTTTATACTTGTATACGCATAATGCCGAGTGCTGAGATGAGTAGTAATATTAGGAAGAGAGATCAATGGTATATGGTGGTTTGGCTTAATACTAGGTTATTCTAACAATATTTTCTTTAGTTGTATGTTAAACAATAATAATACATTGTAGGTACAGCTAGGTATGTTTAATTTTTTAACTTTGGGTTTATTAACTTATTTTAACAGCGGTTCATACATTTATTCCTAGTTTTATTTATAATATACATGTGTATGTACATATTTTTATTCGTATTAAACCTTGTTTTTTTTTTTTGAATTTTGACACATTTGTATGTTTATTTTTAATCGTACAACTCTGTATAATAATATATGTGTATACATATTTTTTCGATACATATATATTATTTTTTTTTTATTACAATGTTAATTTTTTATGAACCTATAATAATACATGTGTATATACACGAGTAGTAAAATTAGAATATTAATATTAGAAGAAAAAAAAATCTTATCTATGCCTATAATAATTTTTTATCAAGATTATGCATATAATATAAATATCCTTATTTTATTACTATTTTTAATGTTTTTTGGTATAATAGTCCATGTGTATGTATAAATTTTTTTTTTTTTTTTTTAAACATATTGTTTTGTTCCTTCTACTATTTTTTTTTTGTAAAATAGGTAGCTATCTCTTGCTGTCTCTGGTTATTTAGGTACTTAATACTGGAGAATAATTAAACTACTTGTAATTGTCGTGGACTGGTAATTGAATCTAGCTTAGGTTGATTTAATGAAGGTGGAAGAGGTGGTGGTGTTGGGGGTTGTATTGACATATTTTGTCGGTTACTTGCCTGTGTAGGCTGGGCAGATCGGGGGTTGATTGATTCTTTTAATCCTGTCCGTTTGGTTTGATAAAGAGTTTTCTCCTTGATCGCTGTCGCTATTTCTTGGGTAGGGGGTTGTGAGATCATTCGGGGTGTGTTTGCTTTCGCAATTTCTGATTGGAAATTTTGGGTGATTTGTTTGTCATCACCGTTTCCTGTGGTAGGGTGAAATTACTAAATTTTACATCCGCTTTAGGCTCATGAGTTAAGGTTTCTGTAGTTTCTATGCGAAGTTGAGGGTTTGCCTCAGTGTCTAACTGAACCTTTTGGTTATTGACGGTAATTATTTTGGGTGTTTTGACTTTTCTTTGGCCTTAAACAGATTTTTTCGGGCGATAGCATACGTTTTTTGTAATTTGTGTTTAAGGATGTGATAGTAACTTTCGTGGTTGTAAATGGGTTCTGGTTCTCTTCTTAGATTTGATGGTACATCCGCTGTAAACCCAAACAAACAATCCATTGGAGTGAGTTTAGTGCCATTGTGTGGACTATTATTGTATACGAAAGCCGCGGTTCTCAGGAATCGATCCCAAGCCTTTGGGTTTTCAGACACAATAGCTCTTAAATACTCCACTAGAGGTCTGTGGGTACGTTCAAGTGCGCCGTTGGATTGTGGATGATAAGCGGAAGTCTGTAATTTTTTTATTTTCAGGAGTTTAAAGACGCGTTTAAAAAGATCGCTTAAGAAGTTAGAACCCTGATCAGTTACTACCTTCTTAGGAATGCGGTAACGAGTAATTATCTCGTCGAAAAATATTCCTGCTACCGTTTCTGCTTCGCCATTCGGCATGGCATAACAATCTACGAATTTCGTCAGATTGTCCTGGAATGTCAAAATGTATTTGTTGCCTGAGTGTGTTTCTTCAAGAGGACCTACTATATCTAAATAGACTTTCTCGAAGGGCATTTGGGCCGTATCTGTTATGATCATTGGCATACGGTATTCCGGACTAGCCTTCATTTTTTGGCATTTGGAACATTTCCGAATATATCTCTTGATAGAACTAAGCATATTCCTCCATTTATATTTTCTTTTTATTTTTTTGTACGTTTTAATGACTCCTTGGTGACCACCAAATGCCGAGTCATGATAGTCCTTTAGAATTATTTGAATTTCTTCGGGGTCTGTGATAATCTCAGGTAATTTACTTTGAGAATTTATATAACCATTGCTCGGAGATAATTCGCCATGTTCAGATGTACTACTTCCAGATTGGTTGTTTGTAGTTGATTTGTGTTTCATTGAGTCATTTTGGGGACTCCCTGAACGTTCTTGAATTCTCTGAGGAGTTTTGTGAATTATGTCCTCAATTTCTGTTTCCCTAGCTTGAGCTCGTGTAACAGTATGGCAATGTGCTGGTTTGGACTTCGGTGTAGGCGAAGAACTAGTATCTTCATCGTCTATGTCGGAATCGACACGGTGATGTACCTGGGCCTCTACCATGATCGAATTGGGGCTTGTCTGTTTCAGCTGGGTAGGTATTCGACTAAGCGCGTCTGCATTAGTGTTATATTTGCCAGGCTTATATTCAATCTTGTAGTCAAATTCCGAGAGTTTGTGGTGAAACCTTACTAATCTCGAAGTCGGATCTTTTACATTGAATACGCCTTTTAAGGGCTGATGATCTGTGTAAACCGTGAAGGTTCTACACTGTAAATAACACCTGAAGTTCCTGGCGGCCCATACAATAGCGAGCAACTCTTTTTCTATTGTGGAGTATTTTTGTTCCGCCTTATTTAAACTTCTACTTGCATACGCTATTGGCTTGTCTTTGCCTATTATCCCTTGGGATAAAACAGCTCCCAATGCTTCGTTGCTAGCGTCTGTCGTTAGATTGAAAGGTTTGGTGAAATCTGGGTAGGTGAGTAGAGGAGGATTAACAAGAGAAGTTTTAATTTCATTGAAAGCGTCTTGGCATTTTTGTGTCCAATTAAATTTGACGTCTTTCCGTAAGAGATTTGTTAGTGGCCTGACTATTTTTGAAAAGTTTGGAATGAACTTGCGATAGTAGTTGGCCAGTCCAAGAAATGATTGAGTTTGTCTCACAGTTCGGGGTTGAGGAAAGTTTTGAACGCAACTTGTTTTACTGGGATCTGGAAGTGCTCCTTCGTTTGAGCATTTGTGTCCAAGGTAGATCACTTCTCTGCGAAGGAACTGACACTTTTCGGGTTGTAATTTAAGATTATGGGCTCGAAGTCTGTCGAATACCTTAGCCAATTTCTCGTTGTGATCTTGTAAATTTTTTCCATATATTACAATATCATCGAGATAGACAAAGCACTCTAATCCTTGGAGACCCGTTAGAATGTAATTCATTAAGCGCTGAAAGGTCGCAGGTGCGCCTTTCAGTCCAAATGGCATTCTCTTAAATTCATAATGCCCGTAAGCAGTACTAAACGCAGTTTTCGGTCTATCCCTTGGGTCAACCAGTACTTGATGGTATCCACTTGCAAGATCAAGTGTGGTAAAATACCGTGAATGCCCAAGTTGATCCAGTATATCCTCTATCCTGGGTAGTGGAAAGGCATCCCCTATAGATTTCTCGTTGACTTTACGGAAATCTACTACTACGCGCCAACGTTTATTGCCGTCAGGCCCAGCTTTCTTGGGGACTACAAGTAACGGAGAATTCCATGGGCTTTTGCTTATTTGAATGATGTCATTCTCTAGCATCTCTTTCATTTGTTCGTTGATAACAGCCCGATGTGTTTCTGGAAGTCTGTACATTTTTTGATTTATTGGTGGTTGATTATGCAATATAGGTATGGTGTGTTTTATAGTACTAGTGCACGTTAGTTTATCTCCCTTTAAGTAGAAGAGGTCATTATACTTATAACATAGCTCAAGAATTGACTTTTCTTCTTCGTGATTTAAATTTTCTTCCAACAGTAATTCTTTACGTAAAGCCGCAAGTCTGTCTTGATTAGAGCTTTTAGTATGGTTTACGTTTACTGAATATGGATTGGAAATGAAATTTGTCTTATCACTTTTGAAGTTGTAGTAGCTATTGTTTTGTGCACGAGGGAAAGGTGGACCACCTTTATTCTGAAATCTGTGGGAACTACTGACGTCCAAAGGTAAACAGAGAGGCTGTAGGTTATAGTAATTAAGTGGAACTAGCGTAAGCGTTAAGCTCTTCAGGAATACTGGTTCTGTGTCTACGTTCAGAACGGATAACGGTATAAAACTTTTATTCGAACTAACTAAGCAATTTGCGACAAATACTCCTTCTCCTATCTCCTGGGACATACAGATCATTTCTTGATCCAATTGTAATGGTATGCTCAGTATGATTTGAGATCGAGGAGGTATTTTATTAGGTCGCTGAAGCATTACTTCAAATTGCCTACTTTCGTCTTCATTCTTGTTTTTCAAGGTACTCGAAATTTCTTCTATTTGAGGTAAGGAATTTTTGCTATTGGGTGCCATTGAAGTGGTAGCAGAAGATTTAAATTGCTCCTCTATTTGATCCCTTGGTATTTCCTCCCCATCTTCTGTGGATGTTCCGAGAGGTACCGTGAACTCAATAGGATTGGTTTCCGTGCGAGGAAACCGGAGTAATTTGTTAGGGCCTTCTATATTGCAATTTTTTGCAAGAAAGTCATTACCTAACAGCCCATCGTGAGAGAGTTGGGCGTTATCTTCTACAACCTGTAGATGGCATGGGATACTGCGACTTAGTAAAAAGTTGCCTTGGCAGCTACCCAATGTTTCTCCATCTCCAAATGGAGTTTTCAGAGTGACCTTTTGACTCTGTTCTATACGTTCTGGCGTATCAAGTGCTTCCTGTTTTATAAGACTTACTTCAGCTCCAGTGTCCACTATCAGCCGAACGGCTGCGTTTTTGCTTATATCTAATGGCAGATCTACTATTGGAATGTTTTCCCTTTTTCGGGGGTTTTTCTTTTGAGAGGACCCTGAAGTAGTATGATAAGTTTTCTTTAAAATCGAGCCGGGGACTTTTCGGTCGACAGTGTGCCGTTTCCCGAATTTTCAGATTCCCATCGTTGTTTCTGCCGACAGGTGGACACGGTATGGCCCCTTCTGCTACAAAAACTACACATCTCTTGTCCATAATTGATTCTAGGTTCGCGGACTGAAGTGCCCCATTGAAAACTGTTTTTTGTATTTGCTCGTTCAGGTGGTACCTTAACATTTTGTCGACAATATTGGACATCATGTCCTTTCGCTCTGCAGTTTATACAGAAAGGGGTGTTTTTGCGTTTTATGCACTCGTCATACGTGTGCCCCTTGTAGTTGCAATAGCTGCAGGTAATCTTGTTTAACAGTAATTTCTGTTTTTCGTCTCTTCTTTCTCCTGTACGACGAAAGGTAGAATTCTGATATGGAGGTGGACTTCCTAAAGATTTTCCTGTCGAGCTGACTTGGGTCGAGTGCCAATTATCCGGTGAGTTTCTGCCAGTATTAAAGGATACTGAAGCTAATTTTGTCGGCTCCTGTGTGGGAGGTATATGGAACTCAGTCTTTATGTTAGGTTTTCCTAGCTCACTTGTGTAAAGGTATGGAGCAACAGTCTCGTGAGTAGGATGACTATAAGCATTAGCATAATTTGTGGAATTATGTCTTAAAAAGTTGTCCATTGGAAAATAGCTTGTGGGATTATGAATGGCGGGTTGTGGGTTATAAAAGAGGCTGTGTTGTAATCGTTCCATGTCTAGTGCCTTTTGGATGAGTTGGTCTACCGAATCTTCATTTAAAGTGAGTAAATAGGCACTTAGATGCGGATTATTAGCACCACTCTTCACTGAAGCCATAGCAAAATCTTCTATTTGTCGCTTCACCATATTGAAATTTTCAGCACCATATTTACTCTGTGCTGCCTCATTACATTGTAACAATAGTCCTTTTAGCCTAGTTGTGAAGGAGTTAAATGACTCGTGCGGGTATTGTCGGCAAGTGATTAATCTATTTATCAGCTCATGGTAAGTCTCACGAGGTAAGTAATTACGATAAAGTAATTGTTCAACCTCTTCAAATGTTATGAGTGAGCTAGATGCGATTAGCTGGTATGCATTTCCTCTCAATCTAGTGGGAAAAATCCGCATAAAAGCTTGCTTTTCCTCCTCTTCTAGGCACTGTTGTACTTGTTTGCAACAGCCTATAAAGGTTTGCAATTCTGTGAGAATTTGGGGACTAAATTCTCCAGAAAACAAGGGCACCATTTGTGCTGTCAGTTTAACTACTTTTTCATAATTCACTGGCATTTTGGCTGGTTGGTTTGGTTGCTTTCTCTGGGGAATATCTGGAGTATCGTTAGTAGAAGTAGGCGAGGTTAATGATTTTTCTGTGATTAGGGTGTTTAAGCTATTGCTTCTTACTAGAAAATTAATTAGGCTGTGCCTTCTGAAACGTTTACCTGAGCGATGCTCACGATACCAGTTTACGGAAGGTCGACTTTGGGGTGAATTACACTCTACACTTGGGCTATCTGGAGGGCTGGTATTGTCAAATGACAATGAATTTATTGCCGTCTCAAAGGTAGAGCATGAAGAACTACGGCCAGTTTTAGGCATAAAAGCAAAACCTGCGGATGCTTTTACTCAATATTAGTGAGAGAAATGGAACGAGAGAATAGGTAATTTAACGAGCTTCGATCAATAACCAGAGAAATCAGATTAATTATTTGAAATTTGTTCAATCTTTTTTTTTATATATATATATATACCGCAGTGACTATTATATATTATTTTTTTTTTTATGATTAACTATTTTTTATTAACTTACTTTACCTTACTCTAACTTGAAGAGAGGAATGGAAGAAAATAAAATTTGTTGCCTTTATCCGCTACGCAGATATGAAGTTGTATATCCAAGCTGGTGGTTTCTTTATTGCTATTGAAGAGAGAAAAGAATGGATATCCTCTGTTGTTGAAAATAAGGTGTTCCTATGCACTCGTAGGTTCGAAGATCAAGATTTTTCAAGGGTTTGTATTTATGTACCTTCCTTGATCCTACCGGCTGCGCCAAATTATTGTTGAGTTTATGTAGCACTTGGGAGGTAGTCGTCCTCAAGTACTCTCATAGGATCACCTTATGAAGATATTCCAGGTCGAATGTTGATGAATGAAGCCGCAGTAGGTTGAAGGGAGCCGCTTATTAGCTTTACTTCCCTTGGTTCGAAGATGGGAGCCGCTTATTAGCTTTACTTCCCTTGGTTCGATGCTGGGAGCCGCTTATTAGCTTTACTTCCCTTGGTTCGAAGATGGGAGCCGCTTATTAGCTTTACTTCCCGTAGTAAGAACAACTTGAGTTGCTTTGAATGTTACTTGAACACTCCCCTTTATTACAAATCAACATCATATTTATATAAAAAATCTTACATATAAAATTAACCTTACCTATGCTTCCGTAATATTTCTGGTCTAACATTTGCTTACCAAAAGTGTAATTTGTATAGGCCAGGTGTATTTTCTTAATTTCCTATTTTGTAATATACAAGCTGCGGAAGCTACTCGCAGCTTGTTATTCTTACATCACGACACTCGTTGCTTTATGCGTATATACATATTTCCCAGTTCCATTGTTTCTATCATTCATACGTACCTACATACATATCAATTCACCAAATGCTTGTAGCTTATCATATTACATCATGTCAATTTGGTTACTTATGTTTTACCGCCGGCGCAAGGTTATCGTATTGCAATGTGCGAATTCTTGCGCGCGGGGGTATTGCGTCACTCGGTCAACCTTTACTGTACGTACGTATATGCAATGCATTATTTTTTCTTGATATGAATTATAATGCAATATAGGTATGTATGTACATACAATGCATTATTTTTTCTTGATAGGAATTATAATGCAATGTAGGTATGTACGTATATGCAATGCATTATTTTTTCTTGATATGAATTATAATGCAATGTATATAGTGTATGTATGTACATACAATGCATTATTTTTTCTTGATAGGAATTATAATGCAATGTAGGTATGTACGTATATGCAATGCATTATTTTTTTATTGATATGAATTAATATTAATTAATGAATGCATTATAGATGATATGATCTTAATGATGATCTTAATGAATGCATTATAGATGACATGATCTCAATGAATGCATTATAGATGAGTTTATGATATGTAACAAAGTCCCGCGAGAGCAGCCTGTAGTATCATAGACCTCTACAAACTGCTCTCATCATCCCTCCAGCTTAGCATCTCTAACAGAGTGCTTGTCCTTCCCACAGCACTTGCAACGATTCCTAAGCGAGGAGAAGCCCCGTGGACTAGTGTTGCAAATGCTGTGGCCTGCTATCACCAGCGAAAGACAAGTGCTCCATCCTGCACCGACGATAGTGGCTGCCATGTGCAGTTGAATGTGTCTGCGTGCGTTGCCAGATATTCAAGACGTAAACGTCTCTTCAACCTGTCAACGAAGTGGCGCTTAAGTGCGTGTGCGTGGTGTTGTGGGTCAGTGTTCTGATTCCCATCTTCGACTCTCATGTAATACAAGTGAATTGTAGATTTGGCCAGTGTCAACACAAAGCTAATCAGACAATTCACCCGACTACAAACCTTTGGTCCCCATAAAAACGATGTCCTAGTAATGCCGAAATTCGGGTGGATCAACTGACACATACCGCGCACGAGATCCATTAGACCCTGCAAAGCCGGACAAGTGAACAGGGTGCCTTCACCAGCACAAACCGTGCAAATCCTCTGAACCCGCCGGTCAATATGTGACAACTGATTAGGATGCACAAGACTGTGATGCAGCAATTTGAATGCTACATCAGCATCTTTGTAATTAGAAGGATAACTGTAGACTACTCTGCAAGTTATCCCTCCCATCACGCCCATATTCACCCCGAGGTGTGTTCGCCATCTGTTGTATCCTGTATACTCCGGAGGTCTTATTGACATAAGCACGTCACGGAGCACACGTGTTGTAAGTGTGATGAAAGGTGTGTGTGGTAGCCTGTTCAGAACGAAATCTCCGAGAACTGTCAGTGTATGCGTGTCAGCTTCAAAACCCCGAGCATTACTGAACACTGAATCTATTAATTCAGGATTAAACCTGATTGGAATCGACGCGAATTGCGTGTACCTTAGAGCATTCCACTGAAGGTGAAATGCTGGCCTGATTCTGCCCCAGGTCTGAATCGTTGAGATTAGTAATACTCCCCTATGCCGATCCCTCCCAGTACATTCACCCACAGTTGAGAAATCAAGCTGTCTCTCTGGCAAAACACTCTTTGGATTGCACGCACTTGGAGACACCTTGATTTCACAACCAAGTCAGTGAGACCCAATCCACCTATCTTGACTGGCAGACAGAGCGTGCTTTCAGCAACCCATCGTCTTCCGCACCAAAAGGCGTCTATCGCTTTTGCTTGAAGAAGACCTACGAAGCCTTCATCAAACGTCTCAGACTTTAGCAGATGAACGATGGACGAGGTAAGCAAATAGTTTATCATGACTGACCTACCCATTAAGGATAGTGGAAACAGTCGACTACGCCATGAGTTTACAGCTCTAGAGAGTTTCTCAAGAGCGATGCGGCTATTATTTGATTTACTCTCGCGTCCGATATACACACCTGAATACTTCAGGCAAGTATTAATCCATTGGATGTTCAGTGGAGTATCTGTACGATCTCTCCACCTTCCACACCACAAGCCTTGACTCTTACTAAGGTTGATTTTAGCGCCCGCTATACGTTCGAACTGTTCGAAAACAGCACGAGCGACCGGAAAAGCTTCATCTCTTGTCACGAAAATAGACAGATCATCCGCATACGCCAACATAAGAGGCCTCACATTGGTATATGGCAGATGAACCGCATACTGTCCGAGCATTCGACGAAGATTCACCAGTAGCGGCTCCAACGAAAGATCATAAAGCATACCTGACAATGGACAGCCCTGTCTGATACCTCGATGAAACGAGATAGGAGCCAGAACATGTCCTTGATGCTTAATCAAAATCGCTGAATCTCTATACAGTTTCCCGACGATATCGAGCCACCTGGGCGGAAACCCAAATGCCTCGAGAGCAGTCAAGAGATACTCGTGCGAGACACTATCAAAAGCCTTTTGCTGGTCAAGTGAAATCATGGCCATTTGTATACCTGTCTGTTCATGGTAGGCAAACAAATGCTTGGTTACCGCGATATTGTCGTAGATACTACGACCAGGTACACAATAGGACTGTTCCGGGTGTATTACCGAAGCAATCACTGAGCGGAGTATCGACCCTAATGCTTTGCAGACGATTTTGTAGTCTACATTGCATAGGGTTACTGGCCTCCAGTTCCCCATCCTCTGCAAATCTCCCTTCTTTGGAATCAAGCGCATAACAGATCTCCTCCAACTAGAAGGAAAGTCTGAATGTGTCTCAACCGCCGAATTGAAGACTTCCAAAAGGTCAGGAATTAATAAATCCCTGAAACGTATGAAGAATTCTGGAGTCAAGCCGTCATAACCAGGTGAAGTGTGTCGCCTTAGATCCTTTGTCGCAGCAATCATATCCTCCAATGTGATTACTGTATCCAGGAGCTCCTTACTGTCTTCAGAGAAAGTGGGAATATTCTCAAGAAATTCATGAGTGGTCGAGGATGTTGTCGACGTCGATTCAGAGTAGAGACTACTGTAGTAGTCTCGAATATATTCTGATAGCTGTTGTCCGTTGAGGACTTGTCCAGATTCATCAATTATCGATTCGACCTCACAAGAAGCAGTACGACGTCTAGTCGCCTGAAAGATGTACTCGGTTGGAGAATCGCCTTCACTCAGCCAGCGCGATTGGCCGCGCAGCACAAACTCCAAGCTGTGCTTGTAAGTCTGTGTCGCCAAGCGTTCCTTTATTCCATTGAAATAAAGAATCAACCCAGGCTGAGTTGGGAGAAGAGCTGCCACCCGAGAGACCTCGGCCGACAAGCTAGAAGCTTGATAGTCACTTCGATTGAAACTCGTCTCGATAAAAGACCGAATCTGGAGCTTTCCAACATCCCACCATTGACTAGGAAAAGGAAACTCAACTTTCCTCTCTTGCCAATCGTGCCAGAATTCAATGAACTCATCGATGAACTGCTCGGAATTCAACAAATAGTTGTTGAATATCCAGTATGCAGTTCTTCTTTCAACTAGAGTGCTGGTCACCACTACAAGAAGATGATCGCTAACGGAACACACTTCATGAGTGACACCAACGAAATGTTCTAGTATTCCAGGTGAGACGTAAAGTCTATCAATTCTGGAGCCTGCGAGACTTCCATGGATATTTCGCGAGACCCTCGTGTATGATCTAGTCGTAGGATGCATCCAACGATAGATATCCACGAGTCTGAAAACACCGACAAAATTCCTCAATCGAGTAGCATTAACAAAGCTGAACTCAACTCCAGAGTGCCGATCCATTGAGGGATTCAGAGTGCAGTTGAAATCACCTCCGAGGACAGTTTCACCGCTAAAATTCACCAGACAGGACTGAACACTATCAAGATCTTGTCTTGTAATGTCCTGGTCATGAGGAAGATACACATTTACTACCTTGATATTTTTGTGTTGAATGACAAAGTCCAAGGAAGAAGCGAAGCCTGGGAAGATATATGTATAGACAGGAGACGTTAGTGTAAATTTGTTGGATACAATGATTGCCACCCCTGAGCCTCGGCGAGGCGCAGGTGTGGCAAACATTGCATAGCCAGTGTGTAAATAAGCATAGCGCTCAAGTTGTGTATATGTGTCTTGTGTGAAATTCGTCTCCTGCAGAAGTGTAATGTCTACATCGAACATTTTCACATGTTCGATAGTACTGTGTAAACTTGTGTGAGCACTTAAACCCCCGGTGTTGAGAGAGCCTATCTTACACATTCAAAGAGATAAAAAGCTCAAACGATGAATGTTCGACATCTACTGACGAGGAGAATCGGCCAAGCGATGCTCCTGAAGCAACTCCTCCACCTTCCTATGGAGACGATCTAAGCGAGCTACATGGTTGTACTTCCTCCTCTTCTTGGACTCCTGTTGTAGGATTCGAAGTTGAGGAAGTAACAACTCTGGCCTCTCCAGCTCCTTTACAAGAATGC